>JAJHZJ010000378.1:7908304-8345804 GCA_023548195.1 Bettongia penicillata ogilbyi | reverse complement strand
TCTATGTCTATCTATATCTACATACATTTTGAGCAGCTAGGTGGTGCATTGGATAGAGATACTGGCCTGGACTCAAAAAACTTCATCTTCTTGAGTTCAAATCTGACCTCAGACTTTCTCAGTTACTAGCTATCTTGGACAATGAGCTGGAAAAGGAAATGGCAAGTCACCCTAGTGTCTTTGCCAATAAAACCCCAAATGGGGTCATGAAGAGTCAAACACAACTGGACGAATGACTGAACAGCAAAAGCCTATATACATATCATTAAGGAGGATTAAAGTCAGTGGATCTGGGTTTGAATCCTGACTTTTCTGGGTCTCAGTTTTCTCCTTATCTGTCAAATTGGGATAAACATAACACCTTCATCACAGAGTTGTTGTGGAGATCGAGTGAGACAATAATTGTAAAAGTCTTTGCAACATTTAAAGTACTTTAGAATAACTGCTATTATCAGCTGAAAAATGAAAGGGCCACTAGACCATATTATTGTGAAGGTTCCGTACCACTCTAATTCCCACATCAGCTGAAACATGATTGGTTGTTGTTCTTTGCTCTTGAAGAGGACCAGAATGACATCACTCTGTTGGAGTCAAGGTACAGTGTGACCTACTGTGGTTGATCAGGCCAGCATAAACTTGGAAGGCTCTACCACAGATTAGGCATAGAGAGTCCACATGAACATTTGGAGTGGAGATGTCTCTAAATTTGCACATTTCATCTTTCTTTTGAGATCAAATGATTAGTGGAATGCATGAAAAATTCTGGACCATTCAACTGTCCAAGGATTTTTGCTGAACATCTACTTTATGCTTACGAATATAATAGATGATATAGCATGTAGAGCCAAAGTTTAAGACAATGATCTGTCTTCAAAGAGTTTAAGATCTAATGGGGGAGAGACTCAATATAAACTTTCATGAAATAATTATCATATGCTCAAGACTAATTAAGGTCAAATTATGTGGTATAGACTGTATGCCATAGGAGTTAAGGAAACAGAAATGGATGATCTTCCTAAAGGATATTGGACATGAGCTAATCCTTGAAGAATGGATGAAATTTAAATAGGTAGAGGATAAGACTGAAAGAATGAACAAATGTATTCATTTGCTGAGATAGATCTTTTATAAACTTCATAAGTTTTTAAGTCCTTTATAAACTTGTGTGGTAGATAGGAGGCTGAACATGAACAGCTACAGCAAAAAGAGTATTGGTCTTAGTAATGAACAAAAACAGTTTTGAATGTTGCCCCTGATGCTGGCTGGCTAAGTTAACCTCTCTGGGTCTCAGTTTATTTGTTAGTAAAATGGCACCTGAAGAGTACTCTATTGTAAGAGGTAACATGACATAGCAAAGAAAGGGCTGACTTTGTAATCAAGCTCCCTCTCATTCAAATTGTATGACCCTGGATAAGTCCATTAACCTCCCAGAATTCCATGCAGCTATATCAACTATAGACAAGTTTCCAGGCTATGTAAACAGCAGGAATTTCTGCACTAGGAATTTCCCACATCAATGAAATCATGGGTCCATACTCATTAAAAAATAATTTATAGGATTATTGAGAATCAAGATAGATAATTATATCATTTGTAAACCTTAAAGCACTATATAAGTGCCAGTTATTATTACAATTTAGTGAAAGTATTATTATCCCTATTTTATAGATGAAGAAAATGAGCCAGAAGTCCAAGGGATTTGGCGGTGATCATATAGCTAAGCACAAGAAGAGCTTCAAGTTTAGTGCCCTTTCTATGTCATTCTGTTCTACCCTGCATGCAGCTAGAGTGAAATGATCAATCTGATTATGTCTGGTGGGGCCTGATTACGAAGGGTCACCAAACCCTAGGCAAAGCGGTTGGGACATGAAGATCTAGGAAAACAGGGGTCTATCAAGGATCAGTTATGAGAAGGAGAACCATTATGTAGAAGGGTCCTGCTCAGCAAGTCACTGTAACTGTCAAGCCCTTTTAGCTAATGGAGGCACAGACCATGGTATAAATGGGGGAATAGTGAAGAAGGGACACATCAAAGAAATTCCAGACCGAAGGTATTGAAGAAGAGGTTTGAATTCTAAGTCCTTTAAATTGAATTTAATTGAAATTAAATATGTCTTAGCTCTAGAAAAGTATCGATAGTTTCAAAGCAACAATATTAGATATTGAAGTTACCTTGGTGGTGTTAACACTGATCTTGAAAGGTCATCTTCATCAAAATTCCATTTAAACTAAGGTAGATGCATAGTGGTCTGCTGGTTCTTTGAAAATCTCCATGGAAGAAAATTCTTTGATTTCCAGCTTCTGATCATTGTTTAATAGACTTTAATTAAACAGTTACTGTGTGCCAGGCACTGCTACTTGACAAAAAAATGACTTCAGCCCTTCAAGGAGTTTACATTCTGCTGGGATGACACAACTTTCACAACTATAAATTTAAATCCAAGAAAGAATATAATGAAGGTCTTGAAGACCTTGGGCAAGTCACTACCTCTTTGGACTTTACTTTCCCCATCTGTAAAATAAGGGGTTAGATGATAATGTCTGATGATCCTCCCAACTCAAAATATATGAGTTAATGAAGTGTTTTAGTTAATTAAGTTTAAAAATGCTAAAAGGATAAATCCAATGTAGAATTAAGACCTCCCAACTCAATTCATCTTAAACATTTATGGAAAGAATTCATGTATGTGTCTCTGACTTATTTTCCAGTTTGCACTGATAAATACTTGTTCATTGGTTTAATTAAAAGTGTGTCAAGGAACCAGATTTTTGTATATTCAGTAATGATATTTATATGAAGCATATTTTATAAATTATGAAATAATAATCATTTGAGCAAGAAGGTAACTATTCTGACTAGGTAAATTGTTGAATGTTGAATATTGAAAGTCCTGGAGATTTGTGGAACCTTTTCTGATTACAATGGTGCCCTTATCATACAGTTATAGACCATTTCAAAGTGTAGCCTGGAAGTCTCTGACAGTTACTAGTAAGAGAGTTACAATCTGACTCACCTTGTATGCTACTTTCCTTTCTAGCTCTGTCAGCTTAGCATGAAATGTGAAAGTATGTGTGTGTGTGTGTGTGTGTGTGTGTGTGTGTGTAGTCATCTGCAAAGAGCAGTTAAACATTGTTTTATACTTCTTGACTTGATAACATCTGGCTTATCTTGGGGACATCTGGTTTATCACCCTTTTTCCCTCTTCCACTATGCTGACCATTGGAAATATATGATTTAGGAGTCCTTCCCCACAGGGCTGTGCTTGTTGGCATAAGCTCCTGCAAATAGTAAGTCACAGGAAGCTAATTGCATAGTCAACTTTCTCCATCACTAACTTCTTAGTAGTGGCTTTTATAAACAGAAGAGAACTTCAGAAATCTTGGTCACAAAAGCGGCATCATCTGCACAGGACAGTACATGATATAAAGATCTCTAGTATTAGGCTTCATGATTTGAAAAGTTTGCTTTTTTGGCTTCCAGAGAGATAAAAAAATCTCAAGTTAGATTATTTTCTTGTTTCTCTTTCTTCCTGTTAAGTAATAATATAGAAACTGTGGAAGTGCCTTAGTTCAGGTCTTGGATTCTAGTGAGGCAATTACTCCCTTTTAGCCAGAAAGAGTTAACTAGTGCAGATTCTGTAAGTGCTGAAATTGTAACACAGGAATATTTTCAGCAGGAATTTAAAAGAACTGGTATGATGTCCATTGTTTCTTAAAGAATATTATAACCTGTTTTAAAGTTATTAATGTTTTTAGTGCTAGGATTCAGAACACACTACTTATTTATACAATAGCATCACAAGCATATTTGTTACGATATAGACACGATATGTGTATGTATATGTGTATATACGTACAATATCTAAGTAGTGTCCAACAGATTCTGTCTTGGATAAGAACAGAAGACAAAAATTAATAAAAATGATGAACCATAAAGTCTACTCTGTAAAAGATTGGAACATTTCAAAAATACAACAAAATTAAGTAATCCCTGAAATTACTGAATGTGCTCATGTTATAATGCCAGATTTTGTTGCTGTTTCTATAAAATGAATTGATTTTTAATATAAAGATGATGAAGAACATTGCTGCTACTTTTTTAAACTCTTAGATTACTCTCACAACAGTGCTCTATGAAGTATATTTTGAAAGCTAAGTAGGCTACTGTGTTTTACTGTAGGCTGCCAAAGATGCTGAATTACAAAAAGCAAGAATGAGAACAGAGAGAAAACAGGAGAGATCCACAACAAAACGAAACACTTTCTTCTTGGCAAAGGAATATTTTTTATATAGATAAATGACTTCTTATCCATTTGAAGTAGTTTGTTCCAGTATGGTGGTAGGATTTTTTTTTTTTTTGTAAAAATCATTAGCTAATTTGCATAGCTTCACATTATAAATGCCAATATTTTGTGGGTTTAGTCCTCTCCATTACAACTGCAGGTTATTCATTCAAAGTTTGCAGCCAGATTGATTAATGAATTACCAGATCTTGCGTAAAATGACTTGGCCTGACTTTTAAACAACTAGCAATGTTTTCTTTGCCAGTCTTGTGACTGGTGTTAATGGGTTTCTAGAGGACTGAACCTCCGATGGAGATTTTTTTTCCTCAACTGGTTTCTTTTAGCATCCCTCTCCCTCCAACTTTAAATTTTGTTTCCCTCCCAAATTAGTAGCCAGAGGCAGGCATTCTAAGAATGTGTACAATTTTGGAGGTGGGGAAACATAGAGGGCAATGAAATAGGGGAATATGTTTGGAAGAGGGCACCAACAGTGTAGTCAAATCCATGATGTTTGAGACCCTTCTGTGCTAAATCAGCATGATTTATCATAGCCATCTATTCAGCACAACAGAGTTTAGAGGTGAGCTGCATGGTGTACTTCCCACAATATGCATAACTAGAGCTCTGAACTTTGAAGGAAAGCCTCCGAGCTATTTGCAAAGTGCTGGTGCTTAGTGAATACTAAATTACATTTAGGAAATAGTCTACTGCTACCAGTTATACTTCATTTTTATTCTTGACACAGACACCTAAATCAGAGAACAGTAACATTTCAGAGATTATGGAAGCAGTTTGGGTATGTTCCAGCCCCATAATAGGATCAGAATTTTAAGGCCTTTTTTATTATTACCAATAGTCACTTAGTTTCTACTGCAGTGTACTTTGTAGGGAATTACAGCTTTTACTAAAAAGATTAAAATGCTATTATGCAAATGATTGCAGTATGTTATTATGTTTACAAATTAACATCCATGGCTCAACACTGAAATTAACTATTCCATCTATATTATTAAGGACTTAATAAAGTAACTGTTGATAAAAATGGGTAGCTTGGAACAGCTAATAGGAAGTGATTGGGATTTAACGTAGAACTTAAACATTGCGTTTAATGTGCTAGATAGTGTAATGGTAAAAACAAAACTGAGGAAAGCACCTAGGAGGAGTAGGATGGTGTGAACAGGATAGCAGCCTGTCTGAAACAAACTAAATTGCTTCGGGCAAAAATGTACAGTGGACAGCTTTATCAGCAAGGATCTAAGGAAGGTACCGAAATCATTGCAGACTAGTAAGTAGATTATTGGAGTGATAATTGCACTACGTTGGATGTTTGATGTGTTCTCTTAGATGCACCAAGAATACTTACGTTATTCTAAAATGTGACTCAGAGCAGGTTGTATTGTGGCAAATGGGATTTCACTGCAAAATATTGCTCTGTGACAAAAGAGGAGATGGTTAGGCTCAGATTGAGATAGCCTTACAAACAAGGCTGCAGATTGCTAGTCCTAGCAGTTCATACATAGGAGATCATAGAAAAAAAAAAAAACAAGTCAAAAAGAGCTCCAGGTCCCTGATAAATGATCATATTTGATTGTGTTATTTCATGGGATGGGCATAGTACATGGACACAACATTTTCTCTTTAATTGAACAGCAAATACGAAAAGAAACTGATGCAGATTTTGGATAGCAATCTTTCTAAGAAGAATAAAGCCCAAGGAGACTGAAAAATTAAATGAGACCCCTCATTTCAAAGGCTCAAAAGAACGTATAAGTCACAAAACAAGACGAGGAAGGCTTATTAAAGTGAATAAAGAATCATCTAAAGAAACTTCAGTCTCCATTTTACTTTAAATTTTGCCATGTACAAATGAGAAATTTAGGTTTTGCAGACTTTACAAGCAAGTGTTACTACAGCTCTGAAGGCTACCAAATAATACTGCCATAATGAGAACCAAGAGTTTTTACAAAGTCATACAGAAGCTACCATAAAGTAGCTGGTCCTGATTTATAAACTCTCAAACAATATAGACAATTTTTGCAGTTTCAGATATCCTCAATTGTTTAGGGGAAATACTTTTACTATTTTCTTGAAATCGAGTTTCAGCATTATGTCTGATTTTTCCTTGTGCTCTTCCTGATAAGTTTCTATATGTCCTGTTGAAGTGTCCTCTTCTATCATTGGTTGAAATTTGCTTTCAAAAGCAGGAAAGAAGAGGGGAAAATGCCACCTCTAAAGGACAGCTTATTGTTTGATGACTCTGGGTGGCCTTGCACCATTCCTAGGCACCTGATCAGGAAAGTCCAAATGATCTCTGCACAGTCCTGTTATGCAGGCATTCCAGAAGGCATGACAGCATTTCACCTGGAAGGGCCAGGTTTTAAAAGTACTTACTGTATCTTTACTCAAAGTCATGAAAATGTGTGTGCCTTTTTTTTTTTGAGAGAAAGAGAAAAATAATACTTGCTTGAAACAGTGGTAAAATAATTAGTACACTAGACAAATGTCTTGGCCTGTGTTTAAACAGGCCTTTAAGGACACAATGTTCCCACCAGTCACATATCTAAATACAAACTAGTGTCAGCTGCCATGCAGACCAAAATGTAATAGCCTCCTTTCACATAGGTCATCGTAAATCCATTTTGGTCACAGTCACACTGCACATCTGTTTTTGTGAGCTGCAGCTTCTTAAGGTGGCATTTGGACTTCATAAGTACACAAACAAGCAGGCTATAAATTGCTACTGGTGGAGTTATTTTGAATAAGTGTATACTGTTTCATATTTATAATGGTGAGCCTTCGTAATATTCACAGTGAATATATAACACCATTCAGTTCAACAAGCATGAAATTGTATGTTGTCAACTTGTCACATAAATAGAGTCGTACTCTTGCTGACGATAATGTTGAATCCAACATTTTCCCCCAGGAATTGTTGAGGGTACCCCAAAATGGGGAGGTGGTACTTCCTTGTGGTGGGTAGTGAGTCCTTTTGTGAAGGTGGCATTTCTGGCAGGATTTCTCTACCTCTCTACCCCACCCCCATTTTGGAATGC
This sequence comes from Bettongia penicillata ogilbyi, assembly GCA_023548195.1. Classification (NCBI taxonomy): domain Eukaryota; kingdom Metazoa; phylum Chordata; class Mammalia; order Diprotodontia; family Potoroidae; genus Bettongia; species Bettongia penicillata. Next base: position 8,338,468 of record JAJHZJ010000378.1, on the reverse strand, counting down.
CTTCTTTCCCAGAGTGAAAGCTAATTGACTTCTCTGGTATGTTCTTCTCTTGCCCAATGGAATTTTCAAGCTATGCTTGATGACTTTGCGGGTGGGGGCGTGTATGGCGTTTTTCAATGTGGATTGCACTATTCTTATGATGCGCATTAGTGCAGTAGCAAGCCCTATTGAATTCTCTAACGTAACTCTGGCAGATTTTCTTATCGCTTTCACATCCCACTTAGCATGCATTCAGTACCGCACTGTTATAGACTAGTCAACAATCAGATGCTTTGTTCTCGCTGCCCCTTCATAACAGTAAGCCATATTAAGAAGGAATATTGATCCAAATTAACATTGGAATAAAAGAAGGAAAGAAGGAAGGAAGGGAGGAAGAAAAAAGGAGAAAAAAGAAAAGAAGGGAGGAAGGAAGAAAAGGAAAAAAGAAAAGGGAAGAAGGAAGGAAGGAAGAAAGGAACAAAGGAAGGAAGAAAGGAAGGAAGGGAGGAAAGAAGGAAGGGATGAACAAAGGAAAGAAGGAAGATTTGTGTATTGAGATGAATGGAGAGAGGTAAGGAGGGAAGGGAGAAAGGGAGAGGGAGAGAAGAAGGAAAGGTGCTTAGCTAGCTAATTGAGCCCTGAAAGAAGAGTATGGATCAGCTGCTGGGTCCTGTTGTTACTAGGTTTGTAGGCATTGATATTACTGCCAAACATCTAATAAAACATAGTAAGGAAATAGTAAACATTGTTCTTCTTTTTGGAACTTTCAAAATATATTTTCTCCCAAATTGTCTGATAACAGAAGTCATATCTTTTGGTATATAATAATAATAATAATGATAATAAATAATAAATAACATTTATAGTTTTATGATTTGGTAAATACTGCTATTATCTCCATTTTACAGATGGGGAAAGTGAAACTGAGGGAGGTCATGCTGAAGGAGGTAAGTGGCTGATGCAGGATTTTAACCTGGGTCTTCCTGACTCTTCAGTGCTCTGAGTATTCTCCCTAGTGGGGAAGACCTGGGTTCCAGTCCTGCCTCTGACACTTACAGGTTATGTGACTCTGAACAAGTCATTTCACTTTTATCAGTTTCAGTTTCTTTACTTATAAAATGAGGATAACAATGCTGTCTATCTCAAGGTTCTTTTGAGGATCAAATAAGGAAACATGGATAGACTTTACATGCTTTAAATCTACATAAAAGCCAGTTTATCTTCATCATAATCATTATATTTACAATTTTACCTTTTCCTCTTCTTCCTTTTAAGTTTATTACTTTTAAACTCTGGAGGATCAGTTACTGAAATCCTTTTCATTTCATACCTCCAATGTGCAATCATAATTTCCTATTAGAGAAATAACTAGTTGTTTTGTAGTAAGGGTCCAAATTGAAACGTATCTTAGATTCTGTTTTCTAATTTTGTAATGATATTTGTATAATTCTTTGAGTCTCCCCAATCAAGTATGACAAATAGCATTGACAAGCCTGTGGCATGCCCTGACTTATCAATGAGAGAGAAATATTTCTGTTTCTGATAACTACTAATTATATAGTATTGATAAGATAAAAATCAAACACATACTTCCATCATGAGCTCCTGGAAGCACCTTCCTTCTAGAATGGGCTTGCTATGGATAATGCACACAGTATACTAAAGTAATCAATAATTTCATGCATTGAACTTGCCAGGTGAAGAGGGGAGGCAAGGAATAAGTTCAGAAAGGAAGACAGTGGACAGTTCACAAGATGATCATTCATTATGTGAGCTTTGGATGCTTGGAATTCTGCAATGCTGGCTCAGTGTACTAGGTTCATTTCGATGTGAAGAGTCTTGTACAGGTTTAGCCCTACTGACATTTTGCTCTGGGAATAATATTCCAGTCCAGCTGGAAGGAATGAAAAGCTTTTGGCTACTGTGACACAGTGGATATTTTATCTCATAGGTTCCTTTTCTTTAAAATAAAATTTAAATGTCTCACTGAAATCTTGTATCATAAACCCCTTCAGTAATATATTGAAGCCAGAAGAGAGAGTTTTGACATGAGTAAAACAGAATACATAGGATTACAAAAGGAAACAAATTGTCTTGAAATACAATTATCAAAATATTAATAAAAACAAGTTTGTAGACCCCAGGTTAAGAAACCCTGCTCTAGGTTAAAATACAAAACTCCACCAAGCATTTAAAGACCTCTCATGTACTCAGTGTTCCAGTTAAACTGGGCTACACTCTCTGACCTAAGCTTCCATGTATTGGAATAAAGCATACAGTGTGTTTGGAATGTGCTTCTTCTTCATTCCACTTTGGAGAGTTTCTTTATGGCTTGGCTTAGATGTCACCTCCACCATGAAACTGTTATACCTCCCTGCAGAAGGTAGCCCCTCCCTTCCCTCTTCATATTTTCCAGATGCACTTTGTATCTGCATCTCTCTCCTTTGACTCATCACACTTACGTGGTTTGGCCATTAGTGATCCCCCCTATTCGATTACATAAGGTCCTCTGGTGCATGGTATGTACCATGTCTAGCTTTTCCTCTTTTTCCTTACATAGCACCATGCTTTTCATATCATAGGTGCTTAGTAAATTTGGGTGGATATGATTTATATGCTAGCATTTTGTATACTATATAGTGTTAAGCAAGCATATGACAAGAAATATAAGTAGGGTTATTAGTGATTTCCACACGATTCCAAGGTAGCAAATATGTTCTTTCTGTTGCAGTAATATCCCTTCTAATGGTTTTAGTTTTAGATGGATTTTTTTCCTAAGGATGCTCTCTACTCTGTGGGCCACTTCATTTGCGATATGATATTGAAATGTGATATTGAAACATACGTATTCCAGACATAGTTTTCCCAGTGTCAAGGGATCCTAGCCAATTCAGATTCTCTCCAAAAATATTTTCATGTCAGGATCCTCTTGTGTATTGCCAGAACATAGTTAGGCAGGGACACCCTGCCTTGCTCTGTGCCTACACTCCAGGGTGCTTTGCAGTGGCTCTCGTCTTATTCCATAAATCATTGTGAGCCCTGCTGGCAAGGTTAGCTTCACAAATTTAGCTGGGTACTCTCACACCCAAGCCACACGCCCACAACTTGGACTGAGTCTATAGGAGCATCTGCCTTTCTGCGTATGAGGATGCTGTACTGTATTAGAGACTTTTGCTAATAGTCACAAATTTTAGCATTCTGCTTCCAACAGATTTAAGAGCTACCTTGGGTTGCAATGCTACTTTCCAGTACTTATAATCCCATCACCTGGCCATGCTAGCTCTATAGCTGAGGTGGCAGTTCCTGTCTGAAAGGAATTTGTGTCAATTTCTCTTGGGACAAATCCTATCTGTGCTAAACTACTCTGTGATATTTGTTCAAACAAAAATTTTGACAAAGAAATTCTGTCCACATACAGCTGAAGAGATTTCTCTTTTTAGATGCATTTGGGAGGTAACTGGATGCTGCCTGTACCTGACAGATAAGTAAGTCCTAGGATCTAGATAGTGTGATACATGCCTCTTTCTACTTGGTTTTAAATGGCAAATGTTTTCCCTCTCTGAGTCAGTAAGAGATTATAACCTCCACCAGCAATTTTTAGTCTTCTCTTGTGGTGAAAGCCACCAAAACAACGATCCCAATTCTTATCAAACATTAGGCAGAGACGAGTTGATCATCAGTCATAGCTACTTTTCAGTGCTGCCAAAAGCCTCCGGAAGTTCCCTATTCATGTATTTTATTTAAAGATGTTTGCCAAATCCATTCTATTAGAGTAACAACTCATTTATCCAGAGGTCACTTTTGTGGCAATTTTAGTTAGTAAACCAGAGAAGTCCCTGAGCAGCTCAAATAGTTTCTAATAAACCACATGTACTTTACTCAAATTAGAGTCCCTCAAGTTTCACTTAGAATCTTTATTCTCTCACTTTGCAAATTATCCTGACAAGTTTTCTTAGCTTAGAATAATTTGGAAAGAAGAGAAGGGCTACTAGAAGGAACAAAGTTTTATTAGCCATAAGTACAATTAACTACTGGAGGAAAAATGACAACAAAAAAACTAAAAACTAGTGAAAGGAATCGAATAAATGAATCATATACGATCACTATTGGAAGGGAAAATATTTCTGCATAGCCCAACAGCTCCAAGGAGTATCTTACTATGTTAAAGGACAATATAAAATTAAAGTTCATAAAGTTTAAAATAAAAAATTCATTTTACAGAACCTCTGATAAAAATCATCAGTATCATTATTTTAATACCCAAGCTTTGAAGTCAGACTAGTAAAAAAAATTCAGTTCCCAGTTCTACTATTTACTAGTTCTATGACCTCTGCCAAATCATTTCTTCCACTTGGGCTTCAGTTTTCTCATCTATAAAATGAGAAGGTGAGATTAGAGGCCTTGTCTAGCTGTAATATTGTGAAATTATATAATTTAAAGAGTTGGTTTCATATGTCCAGAAAATTTAGTTATTCAGGACGGACAAGATGATCTCAGAGGTACCTTCTAAGGCTGAAATTTTCTAGTGCTGAAATTTGAAGATCCTTTGGTATTTGACCCTGACCTTATTCTGGAGGTCATCAGATTTAGAGATGGAAAAGAATCTTAGAGATCATCTACTTCAACGCTTTCATTTTATAGATAACGAAAATGCGTTCTCATGTAAGGGAAGTAGCTTGCCCAGGGCTTACACGGATGAACAAAAAAGCAGAGTCAACATTCAAAGTCATGTCCTCTAAATTCAAATCAATTTTCGACTGTAGCACCTGCTTTTTAAAATTTTCCTGAAGAATAAAAGATGTTGTTCCAGCCAGATTAACTAGAGGATTACACCTGTGAATCTTCTATGTTTCTTGTAAAGAGCATATTTTCAGATTCTGCTTTTTAATCCATTATTCTATCCTCTTTTGTTTTGTGGATGGGTTTATCACATTTCTTGCCAAGTTTGGAAGATTGTTTACTGGTTGTGAGCCTTCTTCTTCCGACTGTTGGAATACCATAGCCTCATCTATCCCCGTCCTTCATAACTGAAACTGCCAGGTTTTATGAGATCCTCACTGGTGCTTCCTGCTAATTGAGCTTTTTCTTTTTGACTTTTAGCAGTATTTATCTTTTTATTGATTTGAAAGTTCTGGATTTTGACTATGATGTCTTTAGGAGTTTTCATTTTGGTTTTATTTCAGGAGTTTTTTTTCATTTTGCTCTGTGATTTTAAGTATTTGTGAAGTTTTCATTTATGATTTTTTTAAAATATGGTATCAGCTTAATTTTTGGTGATGACTTTCAAGTAGTTTAATGATGCTTAGATTCTTTTTCCTTGACTAGTTTTCCATGTCAGTTGTTTTGGATAGCATATGACTTTATTTTCTGGAAGTTTTTTCAGTGTTTTGAATTTCTTTTAATATGTCTTGTTGTCTCATGGAATCATTACTTTCTATTTGTCCCATTCTAGTTTTCAGAATATCTGCTTTTCCAGTAGGTTTACTCCCTTCTCTGTTCTTAGCTATGAATTCTCCTTGCAATTTTTTCTCCCTATAATTTCCTTCAACTTTACATTTTATATACTATTCCTTTATTTCTGATACTCTTATAGTGCTTGTGGCCAGAACATTCTCTTCTCTGAGACTCTACTTGAACTTGCTATGGAATGACTCTCTTCTGCCAGGTTTACCTCTTGGTCTTCTCACAATCCAGAGTATTTCATTCTATTTGGTATTTTCTTCTCTTTACTGATATCTAATCTTAGTTTCTGGTTTGAGATCTTGTGTTTGAATCTTACTTTTTTTCCCTTCCAGTATTCTAGGAGGTTGTGAGTAGTTTCTGTTTGGTCTTGCATATGGTAGCTGACTACTCTCAACTTTCTGCAGAAATTTCTGGGTTTTGACTCAGACTCCTGTTAGCTCAACTTAGGTTTTTTTCCCTCTCTCCTTCTCTTTGCACATTGCAACTTGGAAATGGTCCTGTTCTTTTTAGGTACCAGCCAGATATTGCTGATTACATTGATAACATGCCTTTTGTGAGATCCCATGAGTTTTGCTTCCCAGGTATTGATATGGCCTTTTCCATTGTGGCTTGGGCATAAACTGTTTGGGTCCTCTGCTAGAAATCAGTCTGATGCTATATTCTTCTTGTGAATCTGGGCTGAATGTGAAAGTTTTGCCTTCTACCTAGTCTGGATTGTCTCCACTCAAAATCTCTATAGGATTCCGGTGGTTGTCCCTTTGTACAGACCTGAACTAAATAGAGGAGGCTATAGGCATTTTTCTTTGCTTCTCTTTATCAGTGTTTCTTCTAATGCATTTTTAGAGCTTTGTTGTGGGACTTGTTGGGGATGAGGGTTTCTAAGTCTTAACACATCGCTATCTTCCTATAATTTCCCTCCACTTTCTTAATGGCAATTCAGTGTTGCCAATTCATGGACTATCATTGCATTTAGGTAAATTTGGAAGACAGCCTCAAGTAGTCTTGATATGCTCTTCAACAACTACTTCACTAGATAAACCCAAGGACTCCAATTTCTTGGATAAGAATTCACTGTTTGACAAAAATTGTTGGGAAAATTGGATAATAGTGTGGTGGAAACTGGGCATAGACTAATACCTGACACCGTCCACAAGAATAAAGTCCAAATGGGTACATGATCTAGGTATAAAGATTGATACTATAAACAAATTAGTGGAGCAAGAAATAGTATATTTATCAGATTTATGGAGAATGGAGAAATTTTGACTAAACAAGAGATAGAAAACATTATGAAGTGCAAAATGTATAATTTTGATTTCATTAAATTGAAAAGTTTTGCACAAACAAACCCAATACAACCAAGATTAGGAGGGAAGCAGAAAATTGGGAAAGAGTTTTTGCAACTAGTGTCTGTGATAAAGACCTCATTTCTAAAATATATAGAGAACTGAGTCAAATGTAGAAGAATACAAGTCATTCCTCAGTTGATAAATGGTCAAAAGATATGAATGAGCAGTTTTCAGAGGAAGAAAATAAAGTTATCTATAGTCATATGAAAAATACTCTAACTCAATATTGATCAGAGAGATGCAAATGAAAACAACTCTGAGATGCCACATCACACCTATCAGTTGGCTAAAATGACAAAACAGGAAGATGATAAATGTTGGAGAAGATGTGGGAGAATTTGGAACACTAATTGTTTGTTGGTCAAGCTGTGAGCTCATCCAACCATTCTGGAGAGCAATTTGGAACTACGCCCAATGGGCTACAAAAATGTGCATACCCTTTGACCTAGCAATACTGTTTCTAGGACTGTATCCCAAAGAGATCATAAAAATGGGAAAGGACCCCACATGTACAAAAATATTTATAGCAGCTCTCTCTGTGGTGGTCAAAAATTGAAAATCAAGGGAATTCCCATCAATTAGGGAATGGCTGAATAAATTATGGTATATGAATGTAATGGAATACTATTGTGCTTTAAGAAATGATGAACAGGAAGACTTCAGAGAGGCCTGGAAAGACCTATATGAACTGATGCTGAGAGAAAGGAGCAGAACCAGACAGAAACAACCACAGTTGGACTTTTTGGGTAGACTTAGTACTTCATTGCAACATAAGGACTTAAAAAATTCCCAGTGGAATCTTGAGGAAAAACGTCTTCCACATTCAGAGAAAGAACTATGTAATTTGATCACAAAATGAAGCAGACCATTTTCTTTTGTATTATGTTTTGTTTTGTTTCATGATTTCTCCCATTCATTTTAATTCTTCTATGAAACATGACTAAGGTGAAAATGTGTTTAACAGGAATATATGTGTAGAACCGATATAAAATTGTATGCTGTCTCAGGGAGGGAGTGAAGAGAGAGGGGGGAAGGAGGAGGAAGGAGCAGAAAAAATCTGAGATATATGGAAGTGATTATAGAACACTGAAAAGAAATAAAATAATTCAATAATAAAAAAGAAATTCAAACCCTAAAAAAAGACTATATCACTAAAGTATTAATAAAAAGAAATGCTATGATAACCTATGAAGTATAGGCTTTCTTTATTAGGAGATACGTCTGGCAAAATGCTCTCTCATGACAAAGTAACTGATTTTGATGATAATGAATCTCTTTTACTAAGTAGTCCACTTCCTTAAAAAAGTTGGGTAACAATAATTAAGGCAATAAAAACATAACTGACTTCTTATTTGATATCAGAACTGAGTCAGATCATCCACTCTATAACATATTTGTGTAGTAGTTCACTTGGATTGTACTAAACAATTTTTTTCAGGTACAATCCCCTCCATCCCATCTTGCATGAAAAATCACATCTAATATGTTTCATGGAATTTAGAGTTTTTAGAGATCATCTGGTACAGACTTCTTGTTTTACAGATGAGGATACTGAAGCCAAGGAATATTACGTACCTTGATGTCCTTGGGACTAGAGCTGTAGATTAAAACCCAGTTCAGTTAAACCAAATCTAATCCTCTTTTTTAAAAAATAATTATTTATTTTTGGTTTTCAACATTCATTTCCACAAAATTTTGATTTCCAAATTTTCTCCCCATCTCTCCCCTCCCCCATGCATTCTGATTGCCCCTTCCCCAGTCTGCCCTTCCTTCTATCACACCCCTCCCTTTCCCTATCCCCATCTTTTCTCTTTTCTTGTAAGGCAAGATAGATTTCTATACTCCATTAACTGTATTTCTTATTTCCCAGTTGCATGCAAAAATAATTCTCAACAGTCATTCCTCAAACTTTGAGTTCCAACTTCTTTCCCTTCCTCCCTCCCCACCCATCCCTATTGAGAAGGCAAGCAATTCAATATAGGATATATATGTGTAGTATTGCTAAAGACTTCCATAATAGTCATGTTGTGAAAGACTAAGTATATTTCCCTCCATCCTATCCTGCCCCCTATTTATTCTATTCTCTCTTTAGATGTTGTCCCTCCCCTAAAGTGTTTACTTTTAATTACTCCCACCTCCCATTTGCCTTCCCTTCTATTATCCCCCCACTCCACTTGTCCCCTTCTCCCCTATTTTCCTGTAGTGTGAGATAGATTTTCATACCAAATTGAGTGTGCATGTTATTCCCTCCTTAAGCCAAATGTGATGAGATCAAGCTTCACTTTTTCCCTTTCACCTCCCCCCTTTTTCCCTCCATTGAAAAAACTTTTGCTTGCCTCTTTTATGAGAGAGATAATTTGCCCCATTCTATTTCTCCCTTTCTCCTCTCAATACATTCCTCTCTTACCCCCTAATTTTATATTTTTAGATATCATCCCTTACTATTCAACTTGACCTGTGCCATTTCTGTATACACACACACACACACACACACACACGCACGCATATATATGCGCACGCGCGCGTGTGTGTGTGTGTATATATATATGTGTGTGTGTGTGTGTGTGTGTGTGTGTGTGTGTGTATAATCCCTCCAAATACCCCAATACTGAGAAAAGTTTCAAGAGTTACAAATATTATCTTAATAATAGTTCAAATAGTAAACAGTTCAACTTTAGTAAGTCCCTTATGATGTCTCTTTCCTGTTTACCTTTTCATGCTTCTCTTGATTATTGTGATTGAAAATCAAATTTTCTATTCAGCTCTGGTCTTTTCATCAAGAATGCTTGAAAGTTCTCTATTTCATTGAATAACCATTTTTTTACCCTGAAGTATTATACTTAGTTCTGCTGGGTAGGTGATTCTTGATTTTAATCCCAGTTCTTTTGACTTCTAGAATATTATATTCCACACCCTGAAATGCCTTAATGTAGAAACTGCTAGATCTTGTGTGTTATCCTGATTGTATTTCCACAGCACTTGAATTGTTTCTTTCTGGCTACTTGCAATATTTTCTCCTTGGCCTAGGAACTCTGCAATTTGGCTGCAATATTCCTAGGAATTGTTATTTTAAGATCTCTTTCAGGAGGCAATTGATGGATTCTTTCAATATTTATTTCACCCTCTGGTTCTAGAATATCAGGGAAGTTTTCCTTGATAATTTTATAGAAGATGATTGCTAGGCCCTTTCTTTGATCATGGCTTTCATGTAGTCCTGTAATTTTTAAATTGTCTCTTGTGGATCAATTTTCCAGGTCAGTTGTTTTTCCAATGATTTATTTCACATTCTCTTCAATTTTTTTCATTCTTGTGGTTTTGTTTTGTAATTTTTTGCTTTCTCTTAAAGTCATTAGTTTCCATCTGCTCCATTCTAATTTTTAAAGCACTATTTTCTTCAGTGAGCTTTTGAACCATTTTTTCCATTTGACTAATTCTGCTTTTTAAAGTATTATTCTCCTCATTGGCTTTTTGGGCCTCTTTTGCCATTTGAGTTAGTCTATTTTTAAGGGTGTTGTTTGCTTCAGCATTTTTGGGGGTCTTCTTTAGCAAACTGTTGACTTGCTTTTCATCACTCTTATTTCTCTTTCCAGTTTTTCCTCCACCTCTTTTACTTGATTTTCAAAATTCTTTTTGTGCTCTTCTGTGGCTTGAGATCATTGCATATTTTTTTTGGAGATTTTGGATGCAGAAGGCTTGACTTCCTCTGATGGGTCTGTATCCTTCTTCCTCATCTGAAAAGATGGAATAAACCTGTTCACCAAGAAAGTAACCTTCTATAGTCTTATTTTTTTCCCTTTTTGGGGCATTTTCCTAGACAGTTACTTGACGTTTAAGTCCTTTGTCAAGAAGAAGGCATACTCTGGGAACCTGTAAATTCTCAGTTCCTCCAAGGTGGCACTATCAAGTGAGAGGAGTTTACCCTTCTCTGAGCCTGTGCTCTTGTCTGGGAGCTACTGCAAGCTTTTCTGTCCAGGGTCTGTGAGAAAAATTTCCTCTCCAGAGCTTCCACCAGCTCCACCAGGCCAACGCTCCTCCTCACCTCAGGGCTGCCACTCAGGGCTGAGACCCAGATCTGCAGCTCCATTCTCCCAGGGTCTTTAGGTCGAGGACTCCAAAAATGGAGGCTGCTGCTACCTGGGGCCACCTGCAGCCAGGGCTAGGGCAGGAGGACCCTGCTCCCTTCTCACCCAAGTCAAAGAGCTTCCTCATTGAACTATGAAGCTGTCTGTAGTGTTTGTGGTTTGAGGGATCTGAGAACCGTAGCTGCTGCTGGTGGCACCCTGAAGTCTGCTCCAGTCCTGTCCCTGCCACACCATGTGGCCAAGGCTGTTCTGAGCTCCACTCTGAGCCCAGTGTGATAGATCTTTCCTGTCAGCCTTCCAGGCTGCCTTGGGCTGGAAATCTATCTCACTCTGTTGTTTTATGGCTTCTGCTGGTCTAGAATTTGTTTAGAGTCATTTTTACAGGTATTTGATGGGCTTTCTGGGGAGAGCTCTTACAGGTCATACTTCTACTCCACCATCTTGGCTCCACCCCCAAATCCTCTTTTCTTACAATCCTTTCCTCAAGCATGTAGTTGATTCTTCAAGCATGTGGTTAGCACCTATGTGGCCAGTACTGTTCTAGAAGAAATCCCTCAAAAACTGATCAACCATTTTTGTCACCTGTAGTATACAGCCTATTATGAAGATAAGACAAATATACTAAAATATTACACATATATTACAAAGTTACACAATGAAGTGATCTACGGTCTGAGAGAATATTCTCTCTGAGCACCAAGACATCAGGAAAACTTCACAGAGGGGCACTGGAATTGGCTTTAAAGAATGACTAGGAATTCAACAGGCAAAGAAAAAGAAGGAGATGCCAGACATAGGGAACAACAAAATAGAGGCAAGAAGAATGTAGCATATAATCAGAGTGACCACTGTCCAGTTCACAGAAGCATGGAAGGAATAGATTAGAACAGTATGAGATAAGTCTAGGCAGTAGTTTGGTGCTACCTTGTGAATGCAAAGAAGTTTGTACTTGTATTAATCCAACATAACTATGGAAATATGAGGTCAAGTCCCCTCTCCAGTGTGAGAAAGTGGTTATATATGAATGTTACATGAAGAGAGTAGGAGAAAGAAATTAGGGGATAAGGGTAGAAGAAAAATCTTTGAAACAGCCATTGTTGGGGGGAAAGTACAGAATCAATATGGGTAAATGGCAAGGGTTATCTGACAGCATCAAGGAATATGTAATTTATAATCAGTAAAATCAACTTGATGATTCAGTTTCTTTTCAGTGATGCTCAGTAGTCCATGATCTTCTGGTCCTGGAGAAATTAGATGAGAAGGCTACCCAGGGTCAAGGATTTACAGGTCTTAAGGGGCCAAAGGTAATATGGACCAAGGTTTCTTGCTTGGTAGCCTGTCTTGTTGGTCCCTTCTAAGTACTTGTACCACTCAAAGCAACCATTTGACTCAAATTCTTTGCATGTATATGTGTGTGTGTATACATATACATATATATGCATATGTATATATATATATATGCATCTATAGAGGTATATCTATTATATAGATATACATATATATGTATATATGATTACAAAATCTATAAGTATAAGCCTCCATAATTCCATTTTTTTCTGAGAGTCTTGTGAAGGAGCACCATGGCTTTGTCTACCCCAACCAAGGAGCCCAAATGGACAATTTCTCATTTCTTTCAGAGATGGATCGTCAGCTTTGGTGAAACTGTAACCTCTGATTAGCATTCATACACTGATAGGATCAGCAAATGCCAACCATCTCAGCCATGGCTAGCAGTGTGGTTTCCTTGGCATAACTTCATATTTTTCCCAGTTAGAAGATGTTTGTGAGTATCTCCATGTTCCTATCAGGAGTGACTTTTCCCTTTGTTCATTTTTTCATTGTTCTGTCTGCCTGTCATAATGGCCTCTGTTACAGTTATGTGACAGTGACCCTGTCCTTCATTCCACCCACAGGCTATTCTTTAACCATTGGATTGTCCTGAATTCGCCAGATTAATTGTGCAAATAGTAGACCCCTCTTCCTGACCTTATGCCGGATGGCATAAAAGCTGATTCCAACTTGTGGAAAAGATTGGCTGCACTGCCTCTGGCGTGCCCTCTGAGGTCCCAAACAGGCAATAGAGAAAATACAAATGAAATAAATGAACAAAGATGAAACAAGCCTCACAGTTTCAATTCTCAGGATTAAATCCAGTGGCAGAATTTCATGGAAACTGATGTTCTTATAACATAAAGTTCAGAGGGGAAAAAAACATATCCATGAATGCTTTTTCCCCCAATACTTATTTTAGTGCTATATGGTTCCTCCATCTAATTGTTTTTGTCTAAACGATGAAAAGACTAAAAATCTTCTCATCTGTATTCATATTAGGTAAATAACTTATTTAGAATGGTGTATAGGCCTCTGGACATAGGCAAAATGAGAGTTCATTATTGAGTGTATAAAAGGGAACTTTGTATTGAACTAAGCCAATAAGAACTATCTTTGGAGAATTCCTTTTAGTCTGTGTCCCCTTCCCTTACTCCCCCTCCCCAATTAGGTCATTAGCTCAGGTCTTCTACTGGCAGCATTCACTGCAATGCCATATAGTAAATGTATAGTAAGCGTCTAAGGTATGCTTTTCGTTAATTGTCTCAGTGTATTCCTGACTGAAAACAAGGGAACAGAGTTGATCTCCCTGCCTGAGAATGCTAAAAATAAAATGAATCAAATAACTGAGTACATGTTCTCCAAGAGATGGCTTGTTAACACACCCAATAGTGATAACCAGTGCTGTGTATTTGCCAGAAACGCCTGTGAACTTATCTCCTAACTCACTGAGAAAACTTGCTTCTAGGATGAAGATATATGGACGATTTTAATGGCAGTTAGAAGATATGTGGCTATGTTAAGCCACTGTACTTTGGCATATAAAGGCACTGGCTGTATGTCTTCTGGGATATTAAGAATTCTTTCTTCTCCCCTACCTAAGAGCAGCTATTTCTCACCCTTAAGAAAGTGCTAAAGAGGAGGGAGGCACCTTAAAACAGGATTCCCTGGTAGCAAGACTCCCTGCTTTCCCCAGGAAATAACTGATGCTTCTGAGTCATGTGCAACTACTGAAAACACATTCCACAGACTTCGAAAACATGGTCCTGAGTTCATCTTGCCCAGGCTGACCTAGTCCTCAGTTGCAGGTTTTTAAATTATGTAAAGTGTAAGGGGCAATAGCTTTTAAGGAACAGCTAAAAATTGTGTTTGAATGAAGTTAAATATGGTACTGTGGTTTTGGTAGTTAACTTGCCATATCATTTCTTGAAAATTTCAAATAAGGGGTTATGAAGCAAGGAATGTGGAGAGGTACAAAGAATCACAGGAGGAGGGAAGAGATATTACACCAAGACATTTGGAACTTTCAGACAGAACAGTTTCTCACTCTTTTCTCATTCACCGTGTGGCACACAGTAGGCACTTAAATGTTTTGATTGACTGTGAATGTCAGGAACTAAGCCTTGAAACACAAAAATAATAGGGAGAAAGCAATCTTTGCTGTTTTGAAACTGTAGGAGCGCAGATATAAAAAGAGGATTTTATAGGACTAGACTAATGGAAATAAACGTTACTCCATTGCTTGACGTGAGTTTCTCAACATCTTGAAAGTTACATTACAAAATTGCATTTGGTGGTCATTTTTAGTCTATTTTGCTAGGTTGTTGGTTGGTATGCATTTTTTTTTTCTTTCTTTCCAAGTAAATGAACAGTGAAGATGAGTTAGCCCATTAGAGGGGTTTTAAGGAGATTTTTTTTTTTCCATTTACTCTTTGAAGGAATGCATTTATTGGTGAGGCTCTTTTCTGTGATGTGAAAAATAGAAAGTTGTAGCTGGTCTCTAATTCATTAATAAAAGGCAGTAAGCCAGATTTCTCCTTTCAGCCTCACCCCATCTTTAGCAGGAAGAGTTAGGAAACAGGAGGAAGACAAATGGGAAATGGATGCTTTTGCTCCATGCCTGTATTATTCAATAGATGTTTGGTGAATTGAGTTGATAACTTGCAAGGTATGTCTGCCTTTTCCAACTGTTTGATAGTAGAACAGCTAAGACTTAAGCTGAAGCTCCGCCACTAAATAAAAAGAATTCCTGGGTGAAACACCCCCAAGGCTACAACTCTAAGAGCAAATGTGACAAAATAGAATCAGAAACCAATTAAGTACACAGCTAAAGCAAGCCAAATTTTTTAAAAGCCTGAAATAGCCAAAAATGGAAACATATTACAGTTATCTGAATTCACAATGCAGAACAAGTTTGGTCGTAT
Organism: Bettongia penicillata ogilbyi; assembly: GCA_023548195.1. NCBI lineage: Eukaryota > Metazoa > Chordata > Mammalia > Diprotodontia > Potoroidae > Bettongia > Bettongia penicillata. The sequence continues at coordinate 8,323,342 of JAJHZJ010000378.1, read as the reverse complement.
TTAAGATAATTCTCTAGTGCCTGCTATTTTTAGTCTAAGGGTAAGCGTCTGTAAGAGTCTTTCAGCATTGCTTCTCTTTAACCTGGCCTAACAAGCTAAGCCAATAAGCTGTCTGATTTTCCTTGTACATGAGGAAGAGAGATAGCTAAAACAAACCATTTGTGGGGAAAATGTTCAGCCTATCTTGTATTAAGTAGCTTTCTTCATATAGATTTTTGAAACATCCCGATATTAAGTGTTGCCTTGTCAGGGAGCAAAATGTCAATCTTTGCTGTTTTGAAACTGTAGGAGCACGGATATAAAAAGAGGATTTTATAGGACTAGACTAATGGAAATAAACATTACTCCATTACTGTCAATGATGTGAAATCTTTGCAGTTGAAACTGCCATTATTAATGTCAGTGAGAAGAAACGTTCCCAAAGACTAGCATTTATTTGTTTGGTTGGTTTTAGGAAGGGAAAGACTTTAAAGAGCCCTGGAATAGTTCTTAAGACATTCTTCTCAGTAAAATTGTACCCTATAATTTCAAGGCAGAAAGTCAGGATGTTTTAAAACATAAAACTGGTTACTCCATTTGGTGTTTTTGTGTTTTAGGTATTAAAAATTAATTCTACTTGGTGTTGTGGTCATGCTAAAACCTGTCTGTGTTCCATTCAATGCACAAAGACAACTTTATCATTCAGTTTTACTAACATGAAAAGCAAAAACTGTTGCCACTCCAGGGATGTTTTTTATTTAATTTGTTTTGTTTTCTGTGAAGAGAAAGAGGCAGAAAAGAAATTTTTGGCATGTGGGGGACAGAATGTCTGTTTAAAACTTAATGAAATTATTGAATGCCATTGTTAGCATAATTTGGCCTTTCACTTAGTATATTAGATAAAATACTTATATTTCCCAATTTTTATTTTACCTATTTTATTTTTATTTAAAAAAATACTTGGTTCAAGAATAGATGTGATCAGTGTAAAGTAACCCTCTTCTTTTAGGCAAGGAAACAACCTGTATTGAGCACCTACTCTGTGCAAGGCACTATGGGCAATAAGAAGAAAGCATGAAACACTTTCCTTGTCCTCTAGGAATACCTGTTGATGACTATAATAAATTTGCAAGAAAGGAAAACTGACAATCTAAAATAGTCCATGGAATAGTTCTACTTCCTCTCCTGCTACTTGCTCTACAGATCTTTACAATTTGTCCTAGGTCACTTAGATCAGAGGTGTGTCTAAAGCAGTTCAAAATGTAACTGGGAAGTATGTAACAAAATAAATAAAAATGTATTATATCATAGCTAATGTTTATTTGTGATTTTCTAAGTCAATATATAGCATGCAGAGAGGTTTCTATGTGAATTTGATACCACTGACCTATATGATACAGTGGATAGAACATAGAGTTAGGAAGATCTGAGTTCAAATTTGACCTCAGACACTTACTGTGTGATTTCAGACAAGTTACTTAACCTCTGCCTGCCTCTGTAGCCTTATCTGTATGATGACATTCATCATTCATCATAGTACCTGTCTCTCAAGTTGTCCTGAGGATAAAATGAGGTATTTGAGATATTTGTAAAGCACTTAGTCCATTACCTAGAACATGGTAGGCACTTAATAAATCCTTCCTCCCTCCCTCCCTCCTTCCTTCCTTCCTTCCTTCCTTCCTTCCTTCCTTCCTTCCTTCCTTCCTTCCTTCCTTCCTTCCTTCCTTCCTTCCTTCCTTCCTTCCTTCTTCCTCCCTCCCTCCCTCCCTCTAGATTCCTTGCTGCCTTCCCAAGCCATTCCTCTACTCCTGGGATAGGGAACCTCTGCCCTTGAGGCTGCATAAAGCCCTTTATTTTCACTTTTGGATTGAATCCAAATTGGATTCAGTAAGAGGGCCATACTTGAGGACAACCTTGAGGCTGTAGGTTCCCCACCCCTGCTCTATTCTGTTGCTGAATGCCCCATTCATTCTAGATATCTTCATCTTGTGATACTTATAGAAACCTGACTCCCTCCAGATTATAGCGAATCCCTTGCTATCTTCTCCATTGTAGATTGTTCATTGCTTTATCCTGCAATTCAATGGGCCAGGAGAAAGTATCAACCAGGTTCTTATTTCCCATGCTCACATGTGTGTTGCTATCCCTTTACTATACAACTCCTTTAAATTAAATTTGACAGATATTTATTTGTAAGTCAGACAGATATGTGACAGACATTTATAAGTCCCTAATATGTGCAAGGTGCTGATCTAGATGTGTATGGCCACAAGAGATATGGAGATATGATTGATAAGACCCAGAAGCTGATTGAGTTATGAGGTTTAAGGAAGCAGGAAAAATTGGAAATACCTCCAAGTTTGTGAACCTTGGTGACTGGGAAAACAATGGTACCCTCAACAGAAACTGGGAAAGTTGAAGAACAGATTGGTTTGGAGAAAAATATGAGCAGTGTTTGGACATGGCAGTTTCTGATGTGTGATAGAAGTATAAGAGAACACTTACAGATAAATAGGATACCTCAAGTTTTAATAGCTTAAATTGCGCTAAAACTTTTGAAGTACTCTGCGTTTAGATTTGGGAGTCACCTCCATCAACATAATAATTATTTAAACCCATGAGAGCGGATGAGATCACCAGTGAGAAAGGATCAAGAGAGAAGAGAGCAGGTAGATCAGGACAGAGCCTTAGGGAAGACAGCTAAACATAGTTAGCAGTAATATGATTCAGCAAAGGTGACTGAGACGGAATAATCAAACGTGAGGGAGAATCAAGGCAGCGTGGTGTCATGGAAGCCAGGGGAAAAGAGAACGTCAAGAAAGAGGTTGGTGATTAAATAATCTTGGTTGCTAGACTTGAGATCACTCACCTTTCTTTCTCAAAGAATTTAGTGCTATCTCACATTGTTCTCTTTACCTTGCCCCTATCCTGACTCTTAGAATGGAAGCAAGAAGGCTTAAAAGACTATCGTAATGATCTTCTCTACACACTGACATTCCAGTTCATTAATCTTTAAAATTCCCATGACTTACGTTTTTACTCCACTTGAGCCACTCATAGATACGGTCATCTCACTATCAACCTTATGGGTGCCAAATCTATGACCTTGAATGCTGAAATTATTCTCTCTAGTCAAAAAGTCCTATTTTTCTAACTATTCCTCTTCCTTATTCTTCCTCAATCGAATATTAGTCTTTTCCATGATCTCTAGCCCCTCCGTTTTCTCCCAGTCCATTATTCTTGTTTTTGTCTCACTTTCTTCTTTTCACAGTCTTGGTTCTGTAATTGACCAGTGCAACTGGATACTGTTACTTTTCTTAGAAGTTCTTGTATATTTATCATGCCACTCTTTCTCTACTCCTAACAGTCCTCAATACTGGCTCACCCTCATCATCTGCCTTCTCCGCATCTACTCTCAAACTGCTTCCAAATGCCATTAGAGGAAGCCATTTATTCATACTTTGTAAGCCCAACACTAGCTCAACTTGGGTGATTTCAGTTTGTCCCTTAGTGCTTTGGCAGAGTTATTCTTCCTTTATGGGCTTTCTCTCACATCTTTTTAACAACTGCTAAAGTTTCATTCTTCCCAAACCTCTTATACTTTCTTCACTCTGTCCTCTCTCAGCAAATTATCTCACCTCCCAATTCACTGAAAAAATTAATGCTCTCATCTCATAGGTCCTTATCACCTCCACTCCATATCTCAAAACTCTATTAGATCTTTTCCCAGCTTTTCTTCCTTTACAGTCTTCAAAGGAAAAGTGCTTTATTTCCTTTTCAAGACTAACTCCTACTTCTTTACCTTATTACATCCTCTCCCATCTAGTCTCCTGTAGTCTGAAAGCTTATTTCATAAATTAGCCCCACCTTCCTCTTTATCTTCATTTTCTCCTTATCTTCTTGTTGCCTACAAAAATGTCCAGGTCACAGCATCCCTTTTTTAATATAGTTTTATTTATTTACTTTTAGATTTTGACATTAATTTCCACAAAATTTTGGGTTCCAATTTTTCTCCCTATCTCTCCCCTTCCCCCACCCCATAACACCTTGCATTCAGATTACCCCTTCCCTCAATGTGCCCTCCCTTCTATCACACCCCACTCTTCCCTTATCCTTGTCTTCTCTCTTTTCTTGCAGGGCAAGATAAATTTCTATGCCCTATTACCTGTATTTTTTATTTCCCAGTTATATGCAATAACAATTCTCAACATTCATTTCTAATATTTTGAATTCTGTCTCCTCTCCCTTACTCCCTCCCCACCCATTCCCACTGAGAAGACAAGCAATTCAATACAGGCTATATATGTGTCATTTTTCAAAAGACTTCCATAATAGTCATGTTGTGTAAGACTGACTATATTTCCCTCCATCCTACCCTGCCCCCCCTTTTTTTCTATTCTCATTTGACTTTGTCCCTTCCCGAAAGTATTTACTTCTAGTTACTTGTTCTCCCATTTGCCCTCCCTTCTATCATCCCCCTCACTACACTTGTCCCCTTCTCCCCTACTTTCCTATAGTGTAAGATAGATTTTCATACCAAATTTAGTGAGCATGTTATTCCCTCCTTAAACCATATGTGAAGAGAGTAAGCTTCACTTTTCACCTCTCATCTCCTCCCTTTTCTCCTCCATTGATAAAGATTTTTCTTATCTCTTTTATGAGTGATAGTCCACCCCATTCCATTTCTCCTTTTCTACTTCCACTATTGTCCTCTCTTGGCCCTTAATTTCATTTTATTTTTTAATGGATATCATCCATTAAATGGATCCATTTTAATGGATATCAACCTGCATTCTCTATCTGTGTGTGTGTATGTGTTTGTGTGTGTGTGTGTGTGTGTGTGTGTGTGTATGTATAAAATCCCTCCACCTACCCAAAAACTGAGAAAAGTCTCAAGAGTTACAAATATTATCTTTCTATATAGGAATGTAAAGAGTTCAGCTTTAGAAAGTCCATTATGATTTCTCTTTCCTATTTACCATTTCATGCTTCTCTTGATTCTTGTGTTTGAAAGTCAAATATTCTATTCAGTTCTGGTCTTTTCATCATGAATGGTTGAAAGTCCTCTATATTATTGAATGATCATTTGTTCCCTTGAAGTATTATATTCAGTTTTGCTGGGTAGGTGATTCTTGGTTTTAATCCCAGTTCCTTTGACTTCTGGAATCCTCCTGTGTTATCCTGATGGTATTTCCACAATACTTGAATTGTTTCTTTCTAGCTGCTTGCAATAGTTTCTCCTTGACCTGGGAAATCTGAAATTTGGCCACAATATTCCTAGGAGTTTCTCTTTTCAGGTCTCTTTCAGGAGGGGATTGGTAGATTCTTTCAATATTTATTTTGCCTTCTGGTTCTAGAATATCAGGGCAATTTTCCTTGATAATTTCATGAAAGATAATGTCTAGGCTCTTTTTTTGATCATGGTTTTCAGGTAGTCCCATAATTTTTAAATTGTCTTTCCTGGATCTATTTTCCTGGTCAGTTATTTTACCCATGAGATGTTTCACATTATCATCTATTTTTTCAATCTTTTGTTTTTGTTTTGTAACTTCTGGTTTATCATATAGCCATTAGCTTCCTTGAACTACGCTCTCATTTTTAAAGAGCTATTTTGTTCAGTGAGCTTTTGAATCTCTTTTTCCATTAGGCTAATTCTGCTTTTTAAAGCTTTCTCCTCCTCATTGGCTTTTTGGACCTCTTTTTCCAATTGAGTTAGCCTATTTTTAAAGGTATTTTCATCACCATTTTTTTGGTTCTTCTTTAGCAAGCTGTTGATTCACTTTTCAAGCTCTTCTATGGCCTGAGCCTATTTCATATTCATTTTGGAGGTACTGGATGCAGAAGCCTTGACTTACTCTGACAATGTGCATTGCTCTTCCTCAACTGAAAGGATGGAAGGAGATACCTGTTCAGCAAGAAAGTAACCTTCTATGGTCTTATTTTTTTCCCTTTTTTGGACATTTTCCAAGCCAGTTACTTGACTTCTGAATCCTTTGTCAAGAAGAGGGTCCTAGTGCTCCTCCTCCCCCCAGGACTGTGCTCAGGGCTGAGATTCAGATTAGCTGCTCAATTCCCCCAATGTCTTTAAACTGAGTTGCTGGGACAATGGACCCAAGCTGCTTCCATGGTCACCGAAGCTGCCCACCACCTGCTGCTGCCACTGCCACCACCATTGTCTGTGGCTGGGGCCAATGCTGGGGGAACCCTGCTCCCCTTTTACCCAATTGGGAAAGCCCTCCCACACTGACCTTGGAAGCTTTCGTTGGCACTTGTGGGTTTAGGGATCTGGGACCCTCCCTGCTGGGGATTCTGTCCTGGAGGCCTGTTCTGGTCCTGTTCCTCCCTATGCTGCATGGCCAGGGCTGGGCTCTGCTCTGCTCAGCATCCTGTGGGATAGACCTTTCCTGTTGACCTTCCAGGTTACCTTTGGCTGGAAGTCTCTTTCACTTTGTTCTATGGTTTCTGCTGCTGTAGAATTTGTTGAGAGTCATTTTTTACGGGTATTTTGTGGGCTATGGGGAAAACGCTAGAGTATATGCATCTTTCTACTCTGCCATCTTGGCTCTGCCCCTACAGCATCCTTTAAAAACAGTTTCTCTTGATCTGGCTGTTAACTTCAAGCTGTTATCTGGTAACTAATATCCAGTTTTCATTTCACTTTAACTTCTAGAAAGAGGAGTCTGCTTCCCTTTGATCCATTCACTTATTCCCCCTTACAATCAAGTCTCCATTCTAACCACTTTGCTCAAATTTCTTTTCCCAAAATTATCAGTGATCAATTAAATATTCATTTAAATGGATTTTCACAACCCTCATCCTCATTGACTTCTCAGCATCCTTTGATATTAGTGATCAAGATACCTTTCTGTATACTCTTTCCTCCCTTGAATTTTATGACTTGACTTTCTCTTGGTCTTACTCTGTCTATAACTCTTTAGTTATCCTTTGTTGGTTCAACATCTAACTTCTCCAAAACATCAAGAGATTTATTCATTTGGAGCTTAAGTGCTTTTACCATGAAGAGTTTCCAAAAAGATAAAAGTAGCCCTAAGAAGTCTAACTTCTCATTTATTATTGTGTTATACATTTGAAAGGATGAGAGTACTAGTGTGTATCTAACTTCTGAGGGAATAATAGCCTGTATTAGGAGGACAGGTATAGAGAGAAGGTCAGTGAACAAATACTAAGAAAAAAGACTATATCTACTTTACTATACTATATTTGTTTTACTATATGGCCTGTATCTACTTTGCTTAACAATTTTATCTGGAGTAGACCCTGTCCTTCTCCTCCTCCTTCCCCTCTGATTTCTATTGTATTATAGACTTAGAAGTTTGGAAGGGATTTAGTATATAGTTCAACAGCCTCACATTACAAATGAGGGAGCTAAAGCCTACTGGTCACACAGCTCATTAGTTACAAAGTCAAGCAAAGTTCTTTCCAGTACACCTCTGCTTGTCTCTCCTGTAAATCACCTTTGGGTGATAATGGAAGACTGGCAGTGGTTCTAAATAATCAGAATTATGGAGGACTAACCTTGGAATCAGGAAGACCTAGGTTTAAATCTGCCTCTGACACAGATCAATCAGTGGCATAACCATGTAAAAGTCATCACCTCTCAGCACCTAAGACTTTATTGAAGAGTTGCTATTTTGTTGATGTGCGAGGATGGAGAGAGATCACACATTTGGCGTTGTCCATACTGATGAAATCACAAGGCCAGAGGGGAAATGCTATTGTTTTTGTTATTGCTGTTATTACAGTATTCTCAGAGGCCACCATCTTTGATACAGAGTGTATTGTGCAATTTAGTGAAACATCTCCAAGTTTATGTGACCTCCATAACAGGTTCTGCTCTTATAGGAGAAGAGCACTCTGGGCAGAATCTTCTCTATACTCTGTGGCCTAGAAATTCTTGGGAATTGTTTGTGCTGGAGTTAGAATAAAAACCACTCATTTTCTTAATATGACCTTCAGAAAATGCTTATCAAATGGTGGTAGCTATTTAGAAAAGTACTATTAATAGGTAAATATTCATTGTTCTCAAGATATTACCAAAGAAGAATTTGGTGCAGTAGGATAGTTCCTGATCACCAGTCCTTTTTGGACTAGCTCTTAATTGTAGCATAAGACTGTCCAGGCAAAGCTGTTCACAGTTGATTGTCTGATTTGTGTGCTTCCTGGGATTAAGCGTAAGTATAAAGCAATTTCCCTAAACACCAAGCCTTGGCACAGTTTTCCACACCTCTTTGTTGTTTAATCCCCTTGTGGAGTCAATTGCTAAATCTAGCTACTTCCTTCTTTGTTGTATAGTGAACACTGATCCATTCATTCATTGACTCATTCATTCATTCTTCTAAGGCTTTTCTACTAAATCTCCTGAACTTGAATCTTATGGCCTTCTCTTTACTGTCCTTTCAGGCTCTGATTACCCCAAACCATTTTGCAGACTACTGCCAGAATATCTCTACCTTATTCTATTTCATTGTTAGGTCAACAATGACTACTGTATGTACCCAATTCTGTGCTAGACAGTATGGAAAATAAGAAAATAAGAAAGATACCAAAGACATAGCAGTCTCTGGCCTCAAAGATGTAAAGCCCCTTTATAAGAGAGGAAGTATGGGACCTTGATTTGAGGTCAAATCTCTGCTTTCTACTCTATCTTTGGGGCCACATTCGTAAATGAAGAGGGTAGATGAGATAATTGATAAGACTTCCTCAATTTCTAGATCTGTGAAATCATAAGAAATTTTAAATCCAGGAAGCTTTGATTAATCTCCAGCATGAGCGTTAGCATAATGTAGTGGTCAGAAAGAGCATGGACATTAGAGTCAAGAAGACCTGGGTATAAATCTTTCCTTTAACATTCTGGCGGTGTGATGACCGAGAACCTTACTTAACCTCTATGTGCTCCAGGCTGCTCACTAGAACAGTAAGGTACTGACCAGTAGCCTGCTCCAGAGCATTACAGAATTCCATTATAGCCAATAACACATTTATTCCCATTCAGTCCTTATTTATATGAACATATCAATATTGGTTGTATGTTGGCTAGCCTTTTTTTCTCCCAGATGAAAGTGTATAGTGACTATTGTGAACTCATACCCACTATGGGAAAAACAAATCAAAGTTCATTTCCCACTGACCTTGAGTCAATAGTATCATCTTTGAAATTACATATACAAATTGTGAGGACATGTGTTGTGTACAATGAATGTACAATTCTGTGCAGACTATGAAAATACTTTTGCCTGATTAAGACTTGTGGAAGAGCATCAGACAAGGAACCAGAAACTCTGCATTCTGGGCACATTTGCCTCTGTCTAGTTGAAAGTCATGTGGCATCCCATCCGTAAAATGAGAATATTGGCACTAACATTTGTTCTAACTTTCTCAAACTTTAAAATGTTTATTAAATTCTTCCTTTGTACAATGTTGTGTTAGTTTCTGTGAATATGTATAAGAATATTCTAAGAGGAGTACTCTTTCCTAGTCAACTTACAATCTGAAAGGGTAGGTTCAAAAATAAATATACAAGGTAAGCAACATTAAGTTTGAATCTACAAAACTAAACATAAAATATCTAAATTGAGTGTAGTGGGTTCTGTCTCATTGGAGGATTTCAAATGCATGCTGGATGACCATTTGGCAACCATTTGTCAGTAATGTTAGAGAACAGATTCCGTCTGATACATTAGGAACCCCTGAAGTCCTTTCTGCCTTCGAGACTCTGTGATTATGCTAAGTCACACAAGGACTTCATATAATTTCCAATCTTTATATAATTTGTGATTGTTATATTGTGATATAATCATGTGATTATGATAAGTTATAGTCTTTATATAATTTTCAACCAAGCCAAAAATCATTGTGAGATAGATTTTCATTTCAAATTGACTATAAATTATACATAATTCTCACAGATAACCACAGCAATGGCATTGGAAGTTATAAGAATTCTAGATGAATGTTCAACATGTACCAAAGCAATCTTAACGTTTCGTGGTTTGAAGAATAAGTAATTCATCTTGACTGGTTTGAGCGAGCTCTATCTTGAAGTTTATAGTAATAACTGACATTTATAGAGTATTCTAAAATTTGCAATGTGTTCTGCAAACATCTCATTTCATCCATGAAGCAATCCTGGCCAGTATTATTATTATCTGAATTTTGCAAATAAGGAAACGGACCTAGAGACATTAACCTAACTTACCGTGTGTCACATAGTAAATATAGCGGTAATTAAATACAGAAGGTAAAATTCAAACTCGTGTCTCTACTAACTACAAGTCGGTGCTTTCCTTTCTTCTTTCTGTACCAGCGAACCTCCTCTAAGACCATGCCCTGGGGGACTTAATCCACTGTGCCCTGGAACTATGGGTTCTTGCTATTTTAACTGACCCGCTAGTCCTAGAACACACGTAAATGGCCTGTTACTATCTAGCCAGCCCAAAATGTTCAACTACACTTTCACATTGCATTTGAGCTGCCACTTCAGCCACCTCCTGGCTATCCCCCTTGCTCTTGCATTATTTCCCTATAGCTTCACCGACTTCCTGTGTGACTTCTGGAGCTAAAATACCTTTGGCTGGCTTTCAGGCCCCTGAGTGACTTTGTCTCCCTCTGCTGGAATGGAAGTCACTTGAGGCCAGGGACTGTCTTGCTTCTGTATTCATCATCTTTAGCACTTAGCATGGTGCTTGGAACATAGTAAATTTTTGTTTGACAAGTGCTTTATTATTCAAATCATTGATTCATATAATATCCTGCTTTTTATTACTAGAAGTAGTACAAACTTACTGGACTGAAAACCTCCATTCTAAGTTTTATTTTATTCTTTTATGAATAGTCTATTCCAATCTGATCATTCTATTTTCTTTCATTACCCCACTTAACATTCATGGGGCAGTGAGGTAGTGCAATGGGTAGAGCATCAGTCTTGGAGTCAGGAGGACCCGAGTTCAAATCAGGACCCAGACACTTACCAGCTAGCCGGGTGAGGGCAAGTCACGTAATCTCAATTGCCCACTGCCCCTCCCCCCCAAAAAATCATGAACTCACTTTCATAGAGGAGGAAATTCTTTGTTAGAAGAATTCAATGAATTCAACGTTAGAAGGCCTGAGTTCTAACTCTGGTTGCTCCAGCTGGGTTCCCACATACAATTTACTTCACCTTTCTAGGTCTCTGTTTCCTCATTTGTGCAATGAGGCAGTTGGACTAGATAGAGTCTTCCCATGTCCTGTGATTGCATTATTCCTGCGGATATGTTGCATTGCGTTGCTGTTTCTGTGTTTTTCCTATTACATTTCATTTTCATATGCTGTCCCCCAAGACTAATTGTAAGTTACCAAAGGGTAAGAATTATGTCTCTATTTCCTTTAATTCATTTCACCCTCAACCTGCCCTCCTGACTTGGATTGTAGACGTTGCATTTGCTAGGTAGATTTTTAACCATACGGTGAATGGCAGCAACGTTAATGTACCTGTCTCAGAAATTCTTTCATCATTTGGAGAAAATGTTTTGGGTGACTGTAGCCCATACTAATGAAAGGACAGATCTCTGGAATCACTGAAGAAACTCAAAGTACTGTACGGCTGCCAAGTCTTAGTCTGGTGACTGTAACAAGAGCTTTGGATAAGTCAGTTATTCTATTTCAAGTAGTTCATTCTTTCATTCAAATAATACATGTTTTGTGCATTGATGTTTAAGATAAACTGGTGCCCATTTTGCATTTCTTGTTATGTTTACAAAACACTACTTTATTGCTGTCTAAATAAGACTCTAGAGCAACCACTCCCAGTACAACAGACTGAGAAGTGTTGTTAGACATTCCTCACCCTTAATTAGAAATATTTAGCATTAGAGGTCATCTTCCCAGGACAGGAGTGAGGAGGCCCCAGTTCTTGTCCTTGTTCTGCCTCTCAATAAGCTATGTGGAGCAAATCATACTACCTCTCTGCACCGCCTCCATCCCGGATTCTTTATGGGTAGAACAAGGGAGATGAACTGGATGATCTCTGTTTTTCTTTGCAAATCTAAGGTGAATTCATATAGGTCTGACCTGTATATAATTGAGGCATTGCTGGGCCAACCATGGTCACTCACCTCTTAGATTAGAATGAACGTCCAAGAATTCAGCTGCTGTTGTTTCCTTCCTTGTGAATCTCCATGTTGTATGATATTAAATGTTGTGAGATTGGTGCTGATGTATGTACAACTTACACAAACTTGCTTAGCTCATTATCCAGCCTTTTCTCATTTCATTACCTGGATACCTGCTGTCAGCTCTTCCTAATTTTTATTTCTTCACTCCTTCCAGACCCAATAGTCTTCAGTCTCTTCTTCCCCCTTAATTTTGTCACACTCTGTCTCATTCTTCTTGAAAAGAGTAATGAAAAGACTCCTGAACTGGGAGGCACAGACTGGTTTCTGTTTCTGCCACTACCTTGCTGTGTCACTTTGACCACATCATTTCTCTTTATATCTGTTTTCCTTTTCCATACTTCAGTGACTTTGTGAGCTCCTTGGTTTTGAGGTTCTTTCATCATTGGTGCATATTACAAGCCATTCACATTTTTCTTGCCTATGCGGTTTCCTTCCATCTTGCCATAAATCTTGCATAGAATATACACCCATAGAATATACTGAAGGCTTTCCTCTGAGTCTCTTTGTATTTTGTGAACATCACAAAATCAAGATCAACCTTCACAAAAGTTTTCTTCTGATATATAATTGGAAGGTTGCTCTGGCAGTTCTTGACAAATTAAATAGACTTCAGTTGCAGTCCTGGGTACAGATTGGATCTGTTTTTCAAGGGTCAGCCTAGCTAAATATAGAGAAACACATCACCAGTAAATTGACAATTGAGTATGATAAGGATTGTACTTCCACATTGGTTTAAGGAACTCCCCCATGAAGACATTCCTACTACCAATGCCTGTGGTTACTTTTCTTTGTAATTCGTAATCTTACATAATTGCCTAGAATGCTAAGAGGGTAGAAGACTTGCCTATAGTCACATAGTCAGTCTTTATCCACTTTTTCCATTCTACCCCATGACTCTATGCCTTCTCTCATTTGACCATTAGCTAATAATTTCTCTGGTCGTGACAGACAGTGAAAACTTGACAATAACAAAATAGCCCTCCTTCTTTCAGTGAAAGTGGTGAAGTGATAGAAAAAATGGTGGAGAGTGCTAAAATCAGCTTTTCAATCATCTATAAATGTTAATTTAGCTGTTGGCATGCTAAATGTCCAATGATCAGTAAGTCAACATTCCGTTGTAGGAACTGAACTGTGTAACTATTAACAATCTAGTTATAGGTGAAACCAGACGATTTAAGGAAATAAATCAAAAGTTGGTTCATAGGTTCTATTTTAGAGGCAAATGAAAGAATTGATAAGAGTAGACTTCATTGTTTGAAAGTAATAAGAAATCATTTCATGGATATCTCACTCAGAAGTGCTTGTGATTAAAATAGACCTCATGAAGATAATTGAAACTTAGGCTGTAAAGTCTGTTACAGGGCATAAAGAGTTAAGGAAATTCTATGAGATACTTGATATGAATCTCCTAATTAGGTCAATATTTCTTAATACTTAGTGACTTCATTGCAAGCAAAACTGGGTAAGGTACTCTCCAAAAAAATTGTGGGAAAATGGCTTAGGATTAAGAAACAAAAGAGAAAAGTTTCTAAACTACTCAAACTCTTTGCACTTAGATATTTTCTTCAAGAGAGTTAAAAGATGTTAGATTTGCTGAGCACTAGATAACACTACAAAAAATAATATCAATTATATCTTAGCAAACAATTATTGACTGGCTCTTGAGTCATTCATTCCTCCATCAACTGTGGGGAGTCAAACCATTAACATTAAACTACAAGAATAAAGATGAAATTGTACATAAATAGGGATATACACCAAAGAGAGAAAAGAAAGAGGAACAGTGGATTCATATATTAGAAAAATAATTATACTAGCACTTTTTGTTGTAGCAAAAACTGAAAACTAAGATCTCCATCAACTGGAGAATGGCTTAAAAAATGAAATGCATGGATATAATGGAATGATGTTGCACTGTAAGGAATGATGAAAGGTATGGGAACACTTCAATGAATGAGTACAACATGAAGTGATGAGCAGATCCAGGAAAGTAATCTTATAAAGGAAAACCTCTGGAAAGACTGATGAATGCTGATGAATTGAAGGAATGAATGAATTAATGAAAAAGCATTTATTAAGTACTATATGTATACAAAACATGGAGCTAAACTCTGGGGATGCAAATAGAATGATCAATGAAGTTTCCAACTTTAACTTCAAAAGGAATTATGTTTCCTACTTCTTGACATGAAGGTGATGGATTAGGGGTGTAGAATTGAGCATGCATTTTCAGACATAGCCAATGTGTTTATTTGTTAAAAGGGGGATCTTTTGGGGGAGAGAATGGGAGTTAGGAGGTAAAGTTGCCAAAGTGTCAACAAAGCATTTTTAAGATGTGCAGAAGAAAGCAGAGGAATATTAAGAAGGAGACACAGACTATCAGGACAGTTCTGGAATTGCCATATTGAATTTGTTATGTCTTAAAAAATATGCTATATGTAATAGAGATTTGTAGTTTCATATATAATCTTATTTTCAGATTTTTCATGGGGAAATATTAATGATTATTGATTTTGGCACATTCATAGTAATAAAAAAAAATCTTAAAAAACACAGGAAGTTATAAAAGCCCCAACATCTATTAAGATAAATTATTAAAGCTGAAAAATGGGACATGGATAAACAAAAATTCACCATACCTTTGCTATCACCATCAGCATTGCCTTATAGAAATTTAGCTAATATAAAGCAGTTACCACAATGAAGAAATCAAAAGAGCCTAGAAACTACCTGAGCCAGCCAATGTTACCTTATTGCCAAATGGAGAGAAATAGCATCCAAAAAAAACACTAGTTTTAGAATAGAAACTCATTATGAAGGATAGTACAGGATGATGACCAGTATTGCTTCATAATATGGCAAATTTTCTATGGAGAGCTTAAAATGTGACCCAGTTAAACCAAGTCATGCAAAGTGCAATGACTCCTCCATGGTTACTCTGCCTTAATTAAGTCTCTGTCTTCTCTATCTCCTTGTGTCTACTGCTCTTCTTAGAGTACAGTTTTCCTTTACATAGAAACATAGTTTGGCTCTCTATTGACCATAGGATAGGTTTAAAAACTCCTTAGCATAGAATGTCATCAATTCCCCAAGTACTCTTCAAACCTTTCCTTCCACTATTCATTGTTTCCCCCAAAATATCTTTCCTTTTGCCATCTGTGTACCATAACTCATATTCTTCTCTTCTCCAAAAATGCCTCTCTATATCGGGTACCTTTTTGTTGAAACTATCCACCCTTTAAGTCTTCATTTAATGGCTACCTCCTTCATGAAATCCTCTAGATCACTTGAGTGATATCTCTCTCCTCTGAACTTTTATAGAGCCTTATTTCAAACTTTATGTCACCCAGTGCATCATAATCATGCTCGAGTTTGATGGGGATGGGAAGAGGAATATCTTATTTATGATGCTTAGACCCCAGCTGGAAGTATTTGCCCTTCTGTACCCCACTCCCAGTTATTTTTATGCCTATAGCTATTTATGGAAATTGGTTTCTGAGATGCTCAAAGATTGAAATTGCTATCCTAGAGACATGATCAAAATCAGGCCAGACAAATTTCCCAATTCATAGACTATGTCAACATGCTTAGTGGCAGGTGGTATTCATCATATACTTGCTTTTTAAAATAGTTATTTGTGTTTAGGTCATCGCCCCCAGCAGATGGTCAGTTACCAGAAATCAAGGGTTACATAAATGTTTGTATCCCATAAGGCTATTAACACAATGCTTTGTATACATTAGGTCTCAGGAAGTACTTCTTGAATGAATGTGTGAGTCACTTGATAAAAACTGGCACTGTAGCAGAGTTTATGATAGGTGCTGATGGAAGGAATATTGGCCTTTGAAAAGAATGGAAAAAAAGGGGATCCAAAGGAAGAGTCCAATAGCTCCTGCAGGGTAAATGCCAAGCTGGAGTCTCAGGCATTACCTGGTTCACAGCAACTCAACAGACTGGTATAGCCTGATTTTTGTCACATTCATAATAATGAGAAGAAAAAATTTTAAAATATAAGCAGTTATAAAAGCTCCAACTTGATCTAGTTAGCTAAACCTTTGAAGCTGAAAAAATGGGCAATGGATTAAAAAAATACCACAGCATATTTGCCATCAACATCAGCATTCTCTTATAGAAATTTAACTAATGTAAAGCAATTACCACAATGAAGAGATCAAAAGGAGTAAGAAAACTTTATTGCACAGGTTGTGTCTACTCGCTTGGTGGTGAAATTTTGAGATCTTTGGTTAATCTGCTTAAGTCTAGTCCACTCCCTTTGAAACACACACACACACACACACACACACACACACACACACACACATCCAGTCATTCATTCCATGTGCATAACACAATCAGCAGAGACTCAGGAATATGAGTTGCTCTAAACATGCACCATTTACACTGAAGCTGATGATTTTAACCGGAAGTTCCAGTTGGAAAAGTTCAGTAATGCTTCTGCCACTGAGCATGTCCATGCTTGTCTATGAATTGGAAAACTGGCCATTTGGTAAATAACTTTGCAGTAGTCACTTTAAACTGTGACAAACTCAGAAAAATTTGAAAATACCCAGCTAAATAATCATTTTCCAATTCATAGAGGCAGTTGAATCATAAAATTTCAGTTGTAAGGGTTTCAAAATCAACTTTTTCAGATCCTTATATTTAACATGGAATTCCTTCTATGACATCTAAAAAAAGCAATTTTCCAGCCTTTGCTTCAGCACCTCCAATGATGGGGAGCTCTGTACCCTTACAAGGCAACCCATTCCATTTTGTTAAGCTTTAATCATTAAGTTCTTTTGTATTGAAACCTGTCTCATTATAAATTTCATCAACTTGCTCTGAGTTCTAAGACTTATGGTCCTCTGTAACATGACTGCCATTTAAATATCCTCCTCTTTCTGCTCTTCTTTCAGCTCCCATCATTCAGATATCTTTTATCACTATGTTAGCCTTTACCTTATCTTACTTGAAGAGTTGACCCCTCTCCTGGCCAAGGCAAGGCCCTCTACATATGCAGCGATCCCATTCCATCCTGTCTTCTCCAGCAAACTTTCTGTCTCCATCATCTTTAGTCTTTCAGTGGTCACCAGTCTTTTCCTATCTACTGGTTGCTGTCCTACTGACTAGAAGTCTGTCTGTGTATCAAACAAAAATGCCTCACCAAAAATCATCTCTTCATCCACCTGCTCCACTAGTATCATCTTATATCTCTCTTTCCTTTCATACCTAACCTCCTTGAGGAAACTGTTTCTGTTTCCTTTCCTCTTACTGTCTTACCTTTGTAGACTAAAATTGCTCCACAAACTTTTCTCTAAAGTTACACAGATCTATAAATTGCCCAATTTAATGGCCTTTTCTCAATTCTCATCCTTCTTGACCGTCTGCAGCCTCTGACACTGGTAATCACCTTGTCCTTGGTACTCTCTTCTCTCTAGGTTTTTGTGGCTTATCATTTCTTCTCAGTCTCCTTTGAGGGATCTTCAGCCAGGTCACATTCATTATCTGTGGATGTCCTCTAAGTCTCTGTCCTGGGTCCCTTCTCTTCTCTTCTTCCTTTATACTATTTTACTAGGTGAATTCATCAGCTTCCATGGATTCAGTTACACTTCTCTGCGGAGAAATTCCCCTTCATGCTTACTGCTTTCTTTGTCTTGATTATCTCTCATTCATCCTCTTTATATCTTATTTATATATAGCACATGGGCTTCTAGCTTGGTTCACATCTTCATGTAGTGTTCCCTATATTTTCATTTTTATTGGTTGGGCATAGTAGGAATGAATGGTAGCTGGGAGTCAGATTGTTTTTGCCAGGGACTTTGACACACATCTGTTGTGCAGGCTTTTTGGTAATGCCTATTATATGTCCCATCTGAGTACTTCATTGCATCAGGCAGTGTTTATTAAACCCTGTACCCCTATGTTAAACACTTTGCTAAGATCTTGCCAAGGGGTATACGGAGGGCATGGGGGATAAAAATGGAACTATAAAACATACTTGCCATCCTTAAGGTGCTTATCATTTAAATGGGGAGACATCTACACACAACTGAAATTAATCACACCATTTGAAATACCTTGTGGCACAGTTGTAATGTGAATGAAGCCATTTACTTCAGACGTGGCTCAAATTCCTGTACCTCGTGGTCTGCTTATCCTACCATATCACAATCTATGACACAATGTTTATGAAGAGACTTATGTTTTGTATATTAAGTACCATGTATTTAATGCCTAATGAGTAACACAGACAAGTAAGAGCTAGCAACTTCAGTGGAAAACCCACACATCATTAAGGGATTTGGGGGATTAGAAAAAAGTTTTACCAATGAATGTTTTCAATTTATTCTGTGCATTATGCACACAGATCCAAAATCATGAAAATTAATTGGAACATTTACTGTTCAGATATCCTCAACCTATTTGTGCCTTTGAGTTTTAAATATAGACTAGAGCTCTGATTTAACCTCACTGGAGTGTCTTGATGCAGATATTAATTTCAGCAGGCTCAACAAGCTATATACCATTTGGTGAAGATAAAGAAGGGATATATGCAGCTATAAAGCAAACGTCACTCCTCTTTGGAGTTATGTTCACTATTCTCATGGAAGTATTAAGCCTTGTCACAAGAGCTCATTTTAAGCCATCCCAGTCACAGTGGAAGTGTTTGGGGAACCTGAATGCAATTATAGTCATTGGAGAGGTCTATAATGAAAGTTTATGAGAAGTTCAAATATGATTACAAGTGTTGATGCTGTAATACTCCAGATCTGAGGGAAACCTTGACTCTTAGCAAATGCCTAGGAGAGTACAGTCTATTCTGAAACATTGCCTTGACCAAGAAGATGCTGCTATGTTTAAAAACAAAACAATAAAGATAAAACAACATCCTGATCTGTGCTAGTGTTATGAAGAACATTGTTTGTAACTCAAATGATCTGTTGTTCCTCTGAACTCATAACATTTATTATCTGCAAAGCTGATTTGCTACGTATCACATTCTGCACTAGTTAATAATACGATCATTTTCAAATATGTGAGTGTATCTTCATTAACTAGATTATAAACTCTCTGGGGTCAGGTATTATGTCTTATATTTGTGTTGCACCTAGAAAAGAGTATCTTTGCTAGATAGTGCTCATTCATTAAATCTTCATTCTTATCTTGTGGTGTTGCATCAGCTCCAATTTCCAATAAATTTTCTTCATTCCCCCATTTAGAGAGTCATGCTTTTATAATAAAGAATAAAAATGCAAGGGAAAATAGACGTTAAATGAAACTGATCAAGTAATCAGTTAAGTCTTACATTATATTCTGTTTCATCTCCAGAGTTTCCCACCTCTACAAAGGAGAGAGAGGGATACATTCTCACACATCTTCTTGGCTGCCATTCTTGGTCATTATAATTAACATCCAGTTTTGATTGTCCTTGTCCTAGTTTACTGTTCTTTTCATTTACATTGTTGTAGTCATTATGTACATTGTTTACCTGGTTCTGCTTATTTCACTTTGAATTAATTTATATAAATCTTTCCATGCTTCTGATAATCTTCGTTTTCATCATTTCTGACAGTACAATACTGTTCCATCATATGCATGTACCATGATTTCATAAATCTTTCTCCAATTGATGAGCATTTCCAGTGCTTTTCTATAATGCTGCTATAGATATTTACATATATTAGACCTTTCTTTGTATCTTTCACTTGGGAAAAATGTCCACAAGTGGGATTTTTGGATCAACACAATTGCATCTATCTTTGTGACTAGATCCATAGCTCCACTAACACTGCATGATTATACCTGCCTTTCCATAATGCCTCTATTATTAATTATTCCTATATTTCATCAGTTTTGCCAGTTTGTGGGACATGAGGTGACAAATCAGAGTTATCCTATATTTCTCTAATTATTACTGAATTGGGACTATCTTTCATAGGTTGTTAATAGTTTACAATTCTTTTGAGAAGGATTTATTCTCACTTATCCATTGAGGATCCTTGATTCATTTTAACAAATATTTATAAAATTAAATTTTACTTAGGTCATGTTTTTGAATGCCATAGCATAGGCAATAAATGCAAAGGAATTAATTTTGTCCTAAATTGCCTTTGAAAATGTATTTTTTTAGGATGACCAACTCTCATCAATCTTTAGTTACAGCAAAAAAAAGTTTATATTGAAATATTTGTTTTATATTCATCATTAGCATCATGACTGCTTGGTGATTGAATACTCACTAAGTCGAACCCAGCATCTGCTTTTTAAAATGCATACCTGAACTGCATTTAACATCATCTGCTTTTCTCATGAAATTGTTCTCCAAATCATGAAATTCATCGATCAATTTAAGAAAATGAATGCTAATTTCTTAGCCTATTTATCATTTTTTTTAAAGCAGGGAAAAGAAACCCAGAGTTACATGAATGATATTTTAAAGCTTATATTTGTTTTACATTTATTTCTGTAATCCTTGTTATCACCAGAAGAAAAAATATTAAAATTGACTACAATAAAACCTGTACTTGCTTTTTTAAAACATATACTTGCTTTTCATTTAATTAAGAGCACTTCAATTTTTATGAGTTTTTGAATACCAAATATGGTTTCCTGTGCATGGAATCTTTATCCTAGATCTAATCTGGCTGAGAGATTTTGTTGTTAGTGTTTAAAACCATATTTATAAGTAACCGGAAATAGTGGTTTTTGAGGAAAAATCTAATAGAAGTAAACATTTATTAAGAAGTAGTATGCACAAAGTTCTGACCAAGTGCTGGGCAAGGAAGGAACACAAAGTGTATGAGAAATGTGCTCTGCTCTCAAGAAGCTCACACACTATATGAAGAGATATTATCTTAATTTTTGTATTTGCATGTATGATGGCTAAAACACAGAGTAAAGTAGTGAGAAAATAATAGTAAAAAAGTTATCTCAAATACTTAACAAATTCCAGGGAAGACATCTCTCGAGGCAGAAACCTTAAGTATCATGTAAACTGGACCATAAAAGATGTCTAGGATTTAACTGGTTGAATGGTTGGGGCAGGTATTTTGGGTCAGGGAAGATTAGTAAGGCAATGTGTAAAAAGGGTGCAATGCAAATTATGTCTAGGGTATCATGACAGGTTGAAGTATAATGAATACCAGAAATATAATATGCCAACATAGAATTCATTGAAAGTATGTAAATATATTTCAGAGCTCTCATTGAGGAGGGTATGCCATAACAATACCAATGTACTTCCCTATATTGACATATAGGCAATGTTAGGGGATAAGTGGGATATCTGAGATAATGTAGAGTGACATTATTCCTTCTGAAACTTCAGTGTCACTTCCCTGGGACACCTTTTAAAGCAAAGATGTAAACAAATAATAAAATTATTCATTGGTAAGAGTACTTTTGATAGTGTTGGGATAGCAGGACATGCATCAGAAGTCATTCACAAGTCATTTAATTCTTAAGTTCCTAGTGTTATAAGAATGCCATTGCTATATAACTCAAAATGTTTGGTATTGCTTTTGCAGTGTCAAAATTTTTACAAGTTTAAGTATATCTTTGTTGGGCCTGGTCCAGTGCAAAACCCATGTAATTCATTTATTTAGTAATCAGCAAATTACCTTATGTAGCCAGTAAATATTACTGATAAGATCATTTACTTTCAGGTATTTTCTCAATATTGGGCAGAGCATCAAGTATAAATTGAATGGAGTGACCTTTTAATGCTGAATCAAATTGACTGCATTTCCAAAGATTCAGCAGTTTCAATTACCATAAATTTTTGATATTGGGTTCACAGGCACTACCCTGGCTCTAGCCTCATGATATCTTATCATTGGTCCTGTTAACATAGTCAGAGGCGTGAAAGCTTGTTTGAGATCTGGGGGTGTGTGTGTATGTGCGCATTCTCTGAATCAAAGCTTTCTGTCAAGGACAGGAAAGATTTGCAATTTACACAAATTAAATCTATCATTAAGTGGCTTGCAAAATGTGAATGATTTTTGGTCAAATGATGTGAAATGTTTTCTAGGTTACTAGCAGGATCTGGAGTTCATGAGATGGATAAGTCAATTAGTAGTTCCTCAGTTTATTAGCAACTTAATTGTCAGAATGTAATGGAAACTCCTGAACTGCAACAACTCATTAGAAGCAATGAAACATGTGACATTTTTTTTTCTAAAAGAATATTCAATGATCTCTCTCTTTTTAAGGTCTTCCTCCTATCCCCCCCATCCCCTCCAAAAAAAGTTTGACTGTTTTTTAACTTTTAGGTAAATCAAGGCTTTAAAAAATGTCAGTGAAAAAAAGCTACCTTGATAAAGTTTCGTTACCAAGTTATTTTTAGTCCTTTCTTTTCAGCTTGCTGTAAATTTGGTTTCTGTATGATGAATCTTTCTCCAAGTTTAAACACTCTGTCAGTATATATGGTCAATAGAAGATAATACTATTTATGTTTCAGTCATGTCTAACTCTTTGTGACCCCTTTTGTGGTTTTCTTGGCAAAGATATTGGTTTAGTTGGCCATTTCCTTCTCCAGCTCATTTTACAGATGAGAAAACTGAGACAAACAGTGTTAAGTGACTTGACCAGGGTCACACAGCTAGTATGTTTCTATCAATCCAGACTTTACTTCAGCTCTTTCTTGGTTGCTAACTTTGGCACTTGGACTAACTTAGCTGATGGTTTAGGTAAATATTAGTCTGGTCATTATTGTGAAGTTCACAATTTAGATTCTTCAAGTAAATACAAACCAACAAGTCCTTAATTACTGCTACTATGTGCAAGTACTGTGTAGCAGGAGCTTTAGATATAAACACAAAATGAAAAATCCTCCCTGCCTTCAAAGGAGCTAATCTCAGAGTCTCTGAAGGTTTGAAGAAAAAGAACAACTGAAAGAATTAACCAGATTTTCAAGGACAAGTAACATACCATAAAACCATCAAATGAAAAAATAAGTTTGACAAAAAAGAGTTTATCTCTAACTTATCTAAGAACCTGTATCACCATTCTCTTTTTAGTTGTCTTTTCCTTTCTCCTCTATACTTTTCCTTTCCATATTCTCTTTTTCATTTCATTGTTACCATCCCTTAAAATGGCAGAATAAATTTTAAACTATTTTAAATATTTATTGGAAAAATTATGTTTTGGTTTTGAAATTATAAAGTCAGATACTTTCAATATGTTCCCTCTCTCCTTAAAAACTAAACATTTTTTTCCTACACTAACGTTTTGGTTTCTTTTTTAATTGTGTGGGACTCATTTACTCCATTTTTTTTCTCTGAATCAGCAGTCCTTGACAGTAAAAAAAAAAATTTTCTCTATTTCTAATCTAAGTTGTGACAATTTGAAGAGGTCCTTGTAAGGATTTTAATATTCTCGGTGCTGCTAGAAAATCCTGTATTACTATTTAGAAATCAGCACTGTGCACTCAACTCCACTTTATAAGGCAAATACATGTGGCAAGTGTTTCCCTTTTACTTTCAATTCAACTGTAACCAGAGAACATGCAATGGAATCATCATTAGACAATCCATTTTGAAAATATCATTGTTAATTTGGTGATTCTTTGATAATGATACTTCATTGAGAATAATATTCCTGGAGAATGTGGGTATACTTCTAATATAGAAATATAATTTGGGTCTTACCATCAGTGTAAATTTCAGGAAATGATGATACAGTAGAAGGAGAAGGGTATTGAGTCAGAGGTCCTGGGTTCAAATATAGATTTCCTTGGCATGTGTTTCCCAGGGCTGTAATTTCCCTCATCTGAAAAGGGAAGAAACTGGTTCACATAGTCCTTTGAGATCCTTTTCATTTCAATATTCATAAACCTGTTTTCCTGGAAACATTTGACAAACTATTTCATCAAAACCTTCTGTACAAGAAGGAAAGATGTGAACTGAGTTATATTCAGGTCTGAATTAGGCAATGTTTAATTCAACAAGTGTTGCTTAATATGTCTGATGTCAATCTGGAAAATCTGTGTTGTCCGCCAAGGCTCTCTTTTCCATCCTACTTTGTTTAACTTTTTAAAAAAACATGTAACGAATAAAGATGTAAATGGTACTTAACCCAAATCCTAACTCTGAAACTTAATTTGAAGGATTGACATTGGCAAACAAGTCATGTAACCTTTCTCGATCAATTTCCTCATCTGTGAAATGGGAGCAGAATCTTTGTATAATGTTTTCTTTCTGTTTCTTCCCTAACTGGCACTCTCACTTGTGTCTCAGCCAGGAGAAACAATTGACTCTTAGCAAAGACAATTTACTTAGATGGTGTCACAAGAGCAACAGCTCAACAAATTTTTTTCATAAATCTGGTGGGCATTTTCCTACAAATACAAACAGAATCCTTGGCAAGATTGGGCTTAGAATGCAGTGGTTGTGAGGCACATGTGTAGGATGAATGTGTGACAGCTGCTGATAAAGGGATCAGGATATGTCTCTACAGTTACTTTAATGCCTTACGGCTCTTCCAGGTCTTCTGTGACTACATCAGTTTAGGTGGGGAGAGAAACCTCCTCCCTTACCATATTATAGAGCAACCTTAACTTACAGGATAAGGGAACTATGATGTTCCCTCCTTTCCTTGCCCCGAGTAGACCCCTCTCTCTACCCCTAAAACTTAAGGCGTCAAATAAATGTGAGATTTGGTTGTTACCACATTTATCAATGAAAGGATAGTAAGCATTTATATAGCACAGATGGTGATACATTGGATGGAATGCCAGATTTAGAGTCAAGAAGATCTGAGTTCAGATGTAACCACAGGCATGAGCTGTGTGACCCTGGGCAAATCACTTAATTTGTGTGACTGATCTTACTTTCTGAAAAAAAGGGTTATGTAAAATATAGAATCATGAAGTATGTACTCTGCCCTGTCCTATCCCTATCTAGAGTTTTATGTTAAATTCTGGATGCCACATTTTAGGAGTAATATTGATTAACAGGGTTGTGGATAAATATTATAATATCAGAGATTGAGGACTACAAGGCAGCTCTGTGCCTCGGTTTCCTCAGCTCTAAAATGAGGATAATCACCTACCTCTCAGGATAGCTATGAGGATCATATGATTATAAGTAATTAGTACAACGCATGGCACATAGTAGACACTATCTAAATGCTTATTCCCTTTATTAAAAAAAAAAAGTCTAGTCCGACTCCCTAATTTCCCACATAAAGAAACTCAGCTAATCTACATAGGTTAAATAATGTGCCCCAGGTCACACCAGAGTAGATATTTGAAATTCAGTTGACTCTAAATGACAATCTCCACTGCATGATTCTCCCAGAAACCACCAAGTGAAACAGTTGAAAGATCAGAAGATTCTAAGGCTAAAATAGAGAACTTTTGAGAAGTCATTAAAATAACTTTCATGTAACTGAAGAATTGCTACATGGAAAGAGAATTAGGCCTGTTCTGCCTGACCCCAGAGGTATGGAATTAGGACCAATGATAGACATGTAGATTTGGGCTTCACATTAGGGGGAAATGTCCTAATAATTAGATCTGTCCAAGAATGGAATGTTTCAAATGATGGCAATGATTTTCCAGTCATGTAGGCAGGAGGAGGGGAAAGAGAAATTAGGTGACTTCTTATTAAGACTATTGTAGACAGGATTCCTAATTATCCAGTAAGTGATGGGAGGCAGCAAGATTGTGTGACAGAAAAATTAGTGGACATAGATTCTGGAGAGGTAGTTTGTATGCTAGTGGTGTGGTAATGGTCAAATCAATTAACTGCTTTGAGATTCAGTTTGTTTTTTTTATTAGAAAATAAGTATAATAATATTTTTTCCTGCCTACCTTACAGGGTTATTGTGAGAATGTACTTTTCAAGTGCTGTGTAAATTAATTTATTCATGATTCCTGATGATTTCTGTAGTCTTTCCAACTTGAATTATCTACCATTTTTATGACAGGAGTGGAAAGAAATAGGAGATAGAAAAATATAGGCTCCTGGCCAGAAAATTCCTACTATAGGCTTTGCTCTTTTGCTTTTTTACATTTCTACACAAATATCACTCTTTATTAAAACGTAGTATGTTAAATCAAATCATCCTGGTGATCTTGTTTTGTCATAGAAACATTAAAGCCTTAATGATATGATAAAAACATTGTGACTCATATTTCTATAGCAATTTAGGCACCATCTTCCAATCAACTCTTTGAGGTGGGGAGTACAAATATTCTCATTTTTCATGTGAAGATGACATTCCTAGATGGTATTGCTTGTCCTTGATCATACCAGTAGGAAATATCTTGTGCAGGATTCAGCCTCTGGTCTCTGAAACACTAAGTCGAGCTTTCTTTTAAACCTATGCTCCTGGTTTCCAAGATGAGAGGAGCATTTATAAGCTCATTTATCTGTTAGGGACAGGTTTAGAGGTAATCATGGGACTCACGATAGCTTCCTAAATTATGACCTCAAGACTAGGGGTCAGCTGATGAAGAAATTATTAAAATATGTGCATTTAAAATTTATTTTGTCTTAAAATATTGTGTAACATCTCATTTCTGATTCTTTCTGCCCAGACGACCCTAGGTAAGTCATTGAACCTTGCAAAGCTTTGTCCTCTGTAAAAGGAGGGACTAGACTGAATTGATCTCTGTAGTTCCTTCCATCTTTAGATAACAACACCATGTAAACTTCTGTGATGAAGAATGCAGGCTCACTCATCAAGCAGTTTGTATCAAAAGGAGTTTATAAAAATTGCATATTGCTAGGGGGAATCATAATTTAATTCAGGTAACATTTACCCAGGAGCTATGGTGATAGCATCCTTTTCCAGTATTTCAATGCCATTAAAGTAGGTAAAGTATTGAGTGAAGTGTTTCTGTATTTCAATTTAATTAAATTCACCAATCATTTGTTGAAGTTCTAATGTGCTGGACACTTAGAAGGGTGCAGAGTTGAATAAGACAGAATTTTTGCCTTAAGGCAGATTACAGTCAAGTGTGAGAGTCTGTAATTCCCAGTTGTAATCCTGCCTAAGACAATTACTAGCTGTGTGGTCATGGGAAAATCACCAAACTGTAGAGCCTCAGTGTATACAACTGTAAAATGGGACTAATAGCTATTATTTTATATTCCTAAAGAGCCAGAAATGTTAAGGATTAGTCAATAAGGTGACTATTTTCTTTGACAGCCAGTTCATGCTTACAGTCAGTTATTTCAATTAACCTTCTTTGAAATGCTACTTCTTTGAATGGAAGTGACTGTGACTTCTCAAAACAGGAAGGACAAACTTTGATAGACCCTAAGAATCTGTGATGCTAAGTTGTATCATAGGGGCATAGATTTAGAACCAGAAAGGATATTAGAGGTTACCTCACCCAACTTTCTCATTTTAAATATGATCAACTGAATCTCAAAGAGAAATTCATCAAGACTCTTCTAAGACATATAAGAATTATGTGGGTTGTGTCAGTGGAGAGAGTTCTGATCCCAATCAACTTACAGATTCTTAAAGTGATTTAATAGGAGGAATAGTTTGCCTAAGCTTATGCACAAATACTGTTATGTTTGAATCGCTAAGGGTTTGATATATACAGGTCGTTATTGAGATGTATTAGCTCTTTGCACTGAACATTTTCTTCATATATCTGCTGATAGGGAATGGTAATGTTTGATTGGGACCAAGTTTCCACATTGGTTAAACTTACCATGGGTGTAGATAAGTGAGAACAATAGGCATCTACTCTGCAAATCTTAAGCAATCCCCAGCCTTTCCCCCGCCCAGAAAGTTACCTTCTACCTCTCTTTTATGAAATCCTTCCTCTCTCTTCTCTAAGCCTGAGAACTTTTCTCTGTTCTCACCCATTCTCTCCTTCTTTGATCTACTCTTTCAGGAAGAGGTGACCTTTCTCCTCACCAAAACTATTCTTTCTACCAGTAGCCTTGAGCCCAGCCTTCCTATCTCACCTAGGAGTTTCGTCAATCATTCCCTTTTGTTCTAATCCTTAATTTCTCCCTTTATGTTGTCTCCTTCTTTACTGCCACCAAATATTCTCTTGTATTCCCTATTTTTTATTCTTTTTTACTTGTATTTGCTATACTCTTATGCCATCATCCAATGAATTTCTTTAACTGCTAAACTCACTAGGAAAGGGTTTGCTCACTATCCCCCTTTTCTCCCCATCTAACTCACCTTTCATCCCCTTCTAATTTAGCTTCTCATCCCACCACTACTCTGGTCAGAGACTACAACTGAGGAGTCTCATGTTCTTTTCTCAGACCTCAGTCCTTTTAGACCTTTCATTTTTTAAATTTTGTTCCCCCCTCCTCTTCCTAACTCTTGTTGGATCCAATAGCATTATTTTCTCCTGGTTCTTCTTCCATTCGACTGTCCCTTCGGTCTGCTTAATTGTTTCTTGGGAGATCTCCTGCTTCTTATAAGTAGTTAAGTGGCACAGTGAGTAGAGTTATGAACTTGGTGTTAAGAAAGTGAGTTCAAATAAACTCTCACACACTTGCTATCTGTGTAATTCTGGATAAGTCATCTAACCTCTGTATGTCTCAGTTTCCTTATCTGTAAAATGGGGAAAATAATAGCACCACCTCTTGGGGTTGTTGTGAAGATAAAATAAGTTGATATTTGTAAAGTACTTTGCAAGCCTTAAGGTGCTATATAAATGCTTGCTAGCTAGTATTATCTCCTGCTTCCAAGCCTGGGCATCCCGTTGGTTCTTTTTGAACCTTCTTTTTTCGCAATCACATTTCCCAGGAGTCTACTTACCATCATCAAGTAGATGACTCCCAGATTTTTATGACTGCAGAAATCTGGCTTCCACATTGTCAATTAACTTCTGGTCATGGCTACCTAGAAATCCCATTGACATCTCAAACTCAACATGTCTCCAAACAAAGAACATCTTTCACATGTACTTTATCCTGTTTACATCTTCCCTACATCCAGACTGGAACATCAGAATCATCTTTGATTCTCTCCTTCCCATCAATTTTCATATTCAATCAGTTACCAGATCTTTCTGTTTTACTTCTATGATGTGTCATATTCATCCCATTTTTTTCTACTCATATTCTATCTTCTTTCAAGCCCTCATCATCTTTTGCCTACTCTTAATAATATACTACTCACAAGTCTCCCTTCTAGTCACCTGTCTCATGAATGCTAAGAAAAGAATCTTCCTAAGCCAGAGTTCCAGCAATGTCACTTTGCTGTTCAGTTGTTCAGTATATTGGTTGCTCCCATGACATTATTTATCCATCTCATCTTCTGCCATCCCATTTTCCTTTTGTCTCCAATTTTTCCTAACATTGGTGTCTTTTTCAATGAGTACCATATTCTCATTATGTCATCAAAGCATTTAAGTTTTAGTTCAGTATTTGGCCTTCCAGTGAATAGTATGAGTCAGTTTCTTTAAGCATTGACTGATTTGGTCTCCTTGCTGTTTAAGGAATTCTCAAAAATCTTCTCCAGTACCACAATTCAAAAGCATTGATTCGGTGGTGCTCAGCTTTCCTTATAGCCCAACTATCATAGCCATACATTGCTACTAGAAAAACCATAGCTTTGACTAAACAAACTTTTGTTGGTAAAATGATGTCTCTACTTTTTAGTGTGCTGTCCAGATAGCATTTATTTCCAAGCAACAATTGTGTTTTAATTTAATGTCTGTAGTCACCATATCCAGTGATTTTTGAGCCTAAGAATATAAAATCTGGCACTGCTTCCATTTTTTTCTCCCTCTATTTGCTAGCAAGAGGATCAAATATTGTGATATCAGTTTTGTTAATATTGAGCTTCAAGGCAGCTTTATTACCCTCTTTCTTCACCCTCATCAGAAGGCTCCTTAATTCTTCTTCACTTTCTGCTATCAGAATGGTCTCGTCTGCATATCTGAGATTGTTGATATTTCTCTCAGCAATCTTAATTCCAGCTTTTGATTCAACCAGACTGGCATTTCACATTTTGTACTCTGCATATAAGTTAAACAAATAAGGTGATAGTATTCACCATTATTGTGCTCCTTTTCTGATCTTAAACCATTCAGTTGTTCCCTGTTCAATTCTAACTGTGGTTTCTTGATCTGCATACAGGTCAAGTAAGATGATCTGGTACTCTCATCTTTTTAAATACTTACTACCTAGTCAAAGGCTTCAGTGAGGTCAATGAACAGAAGGAGATTTTTTTTTTTGGTTTTGTTTTTTTTTTCCTGGAATTCCCTTGCTTTCCCCATAATCCAGTGAATATTGGCAATTTGGTCTCTAGTTCTTCTGCCTCTTTGAAAACCAGCCTGCTCTTCTGTTAATTCTTGGTTTCCACATCTCTGAAGTCTAACTTGCAGAATCTTTAACATAACTTTGCTGATATGTGAGATGAGTGCAATTGTTTCATAATTTGAATATTCTTTGACATTGCCGTTCTTTAAGATTGGGACATAAACTGATTTTTTCCAGTCCAGTGGCCACTTGAGTTTTCCAAATTTGCTGGCATATTGAGTATAGCATTTTAACAGCATCACCTTTAGGATTTTAAATAACTCAGCTGGAATTCCATCTCTTTCATTAATCTTATTGTTGGTAATGTTTCCTAAGGCCAACTTGACTATTCTGCAGGATGTCTGGCTCTGGATCAGTAACCACACTGTTGTGGTTATCAGCAAGGTTAAGATCTTTTTTGTATGGTTCTATATGTTCTTCCCACCTTTTCTCAGTCTCTTCTACTTCTGTTAAGCCCTTACCATTTGTATCTTTTATTAAGACTATTTTTGCAATCAAATTTCCCTTGATACCTCAAATTTTCTTGAAGAATTCTGTTGTCTTTTCCATCTATTATTTTCTTCTACTTCTTTACATTGCTCATTTAAGAAAACCTCGTCTCTCCTTGCTATTCTCTGGATTTTGCATTGAGTTGGGTATCTTTCCCTTTGTCCTTTAGCTTTTGCTTCCTTTCTTTCTTCAGTTCGGCCACCTCTACGTTGAACATTGTGAACCTCTCTGTCCATAGTTATTCAGGCACTGTACCAGAAGCTTTGAATGCATTTTTTTTTTTTACTCTGTATCTAAGAATTCTTATCTTTCCTTGGGGCTCCATTCAGGTTCAGCTTTCTTATGAAGTTTTCCCTAATTCTTACTTCCTACAAGTGGAGAGAGAGAGAGAGAGAGAGAGAGAGAGAGAGAGAGAGAGAGAGAGAGAGAGAGAGAGAGAGAGAGAGAGAAATTGCTAGTGATCTTGTTGAGAGCGTGTCCATATAGTAGCACTAGTCTTTCTGATGTTCCTGACCCATGACACTCCATCTCCTGACTCCAGGCATTTTTTCTGACTATTCTTCATGCCTGAAACACTCTCTCTCAATCTCTATCTCCTACCTTCCCTTGCGTCTTCCAAGTTTCAGCTAAAGTCCCAGCTTCTTCAGAAAGCATGTCCTGATCTCCTGTAATGTCAGTGCCTTCCCTTTGTTGATTGCTCCCAATGTGTCCTGTGTTTGCACATAGTTGTTTTCATGCTGTTTTCCCATTAGACTGTGAGTTTCTTGAGGACAAGGGCTGTTTTTTGACTCTTTTTGTCTGTTGTTGAGCACAGTACCTGTTCCATACATACATACATACATACATATATACATACATACATATATATACACATATATATATGAATATATATCTATATCGATATCTATCTATCTATATATGAATCCTAGTTGGTTTTATCATTCCCTTTAAAATATAATGTTTTTAAGGACAGGAGACTGACTATTCAGTTTCTGTTTTTGTGTCCCAATCACCTATCTAGCGTCTAGCACTTATTAGAACTTAAATGTCAGATGAATTGGATTAAATCAAATGGTACTTTAAAATACTTATTTAGGGAGCATTACATTACAACACTTTGAACTTGAAGCAATCTTAGACATCACCTAGTTCACCCCTGATTTTCTACCTGAAGAAAATCAGGCTCAGAGAGGTTAAGGGATTTGTATATGGTCACACAGGAAGCAAATGGCATTGCTGAGTTAGAGACAGAAAAGCAAACCAAGGAAGGAATCAGGGTTAATTGAATAGCTGTGCTGAGAGGAGTCAGTCTGTAAAACTGCAAACCTGGATTCAAATGGAGTTTCTCTTATCTGCTATATATTATGCTGCCTCATTTAAATTCTATTCATAAACTACAGAATATTTTCAGTTAGAGAAAGTAACCTAAGTTACTTAATTTTATATAGTGTTTTCAAAAACTATTTTAATCTCTGCATCTCTATGTGTGTATTCTTTCCCCCACAAGTTTCTTTGTTGGTTTCTGTACCCATTGGTTTCCAATTTGTACCTGACTGTTATTTAGAATCCATGCATTATGAAATTGACACATTTCTATCAATCTGCCTGAACACTGACCCTTCCCTCCCCTCCACAGAAGCTTTTAGATTCTCCTCCTTTCAAGAATTATTTTCCTAATTATCCCCTCCCTTTTTTTTCTTCTTATCTCACTCCTGGTTCCTTGACTTGAGTGGCTCTGAATTAAAATATAAAGGTATTCTAAGCATGCTATTAGTCCAATCTTAAAAGGACTAGTGAATACTTAATTTGGTTATTTAGCAGTTCCATTTTGGAAACTCAAAACTAATTTATCTTGAAGAAAAATTGTCATATCTGTAGAATGATTGTGAGATAGGGTGAAAATAGCTAGCCTACCTACCTCTACAATGTCAATCTTACGAGAATAAATATGAGAATATGATATGAAAGCATGTGAAGAAGTTGTAAATGTGATGCAGACTCAAAGTGTCATTTTTAAATTTTCATCATCATAAACTGAGAGACACCAGAATGATAGAAAGTTAGATCTGGAAAATATCCAAGCCCCTCATTTTAATAGTAATAACTATGGCTGACATTTATGTAGCACTAATAGTTTACAAAGTGCTTTAGCATCCGAAGCTGTAGGGTTGGCTAGAATCATTGAGTCTTTGCAACACAACCCCTTACTTTTACATATTAGGAGACTGAGGTCCAGAGAGAGTAAGTGAATGTTCAGTGTCCAACAAGTTCTAAGTAATATTTAGAAGAGAAGAGCTTGGTGCTCATTCTCGGAGCCTACAGCATCCCAAATCAGTCATCCCTAACAGCTAGCCTATATTCACAAAGAGTAAAGTAACCCATCCTCCCTCTTCAAACACCCTGTGAAGTTGATAGTACACATATTATTGTCCCCTCTGGAGGATAATGTAGCACCACCGTGATACCTACAGCAGCCCACTATGGATATGCTTGCATATTTCCAAGGTAAATTTACAAAATATAAACTCTCTTCCTCAAAGATGAAACCAAGACATTTATTCAGACACTGGAAAGCCAGATCCAACATAATAACAAAGAAATCTATACGCATTATCAATACCTCCCCACTAACAAGCCCCCTTAGGCAAAACCGCTCCCTCTCTCACTCATGCTAGCTGCTTTGCTCTGCTCTGTCTGCTTTCTCTCTCACCTCCACCTCTGTCTCAGCTCTGCCCTTCCTGCTCCACCATTCAGGAAGTTCTTCCCACTATGGGCTTCATGTGACTCAAGCTGTGGACTGGGTCAAAGCTCAAAGCTTTGGGCCTATTAAAGGACAGGGAAAATCTTGTAAATTCCCTTAACATTACAGCTTGGAGAGGGTTAAGGTACATATTCAGGGGTCTCCCAGGATATATCAGACCCAGGGTCTTATTGAAGATTCTCTACCTCTGAGTCTTGTGGTCTTTCTCCCACACCACTGTCCTCTGACTCTAAAGCCTGTGTTCTCTCCACTGATCCCAGCAATTTTTCCAGATGAAACAATTGAGAGTGAGACTGCTGTGAATCTTTGGAATCATAACCTTTGGCATCAGAACCAAAAGACCGCCTACTCAGACCGTTGAACTGCTGACTCCTCTGAAAGCAACAACATTGAGGTGTGCTGAAAGATTTGGATTGATACAGAAAGATTTTGCTTTCAGATGCCCAAATCTACTAACTTTTGTTGTACATAAAAATAGAGTAGGGCTACCACTAACACTTTAAACCCGGTATTTCCACCTCTGACTGTAGTAAGTTGACATAATCCCGGCAAACAGAAGGAGAACATTTGGATACTAAGATTTACGTCAGCTCCAGGGATTTGGGTGACAGATTAGAGGTTAGAGCAGGGTCATGGGAATAGTGGTTTTTGACTCTGCCCTCGCTTTGCTATATTGTCTTGGACTAGAACATTTTGTTGGCTTATTCGTTTATAGATTGTTGCAACCTATTTTGTTCCTTGAAGTTATTCTAAGTTAAGAATTAATTTTAGTGGTTCCTGTGACTCCATAAATACAGCACTTTTATGTGATGTGTATTTAATCCAGAAGAAAAAATGTTCATCTCCTTGTTTGCTCATTTGTTAACACTTTTTAGCTGCTTGTTAGAGATGCTGTAGAAGTGATTCCTACTTAAGTTAGTGTTTTGAATGGATGACCTCCAAAATTCCAATAAACTCTTAAGATTTTGTGATCCCATGAATTCTAACAGTTTTAGGAACAATTAAACTTGAGAGGCAATAAATTATGGAAAGAGAATTATATTGGGCATTAGAAGTCCCAGTATATTGGGTGCTGCTTCTCCTACTCATCAGTTGCGTTCCCTGGTAAATGCTACTTCATACCTCTCTGAGAAACCAGTGTCCTCATCTGAAGAGAAAGGGACTGCAATTGCATCTTTCCTTCCAACTCAAATATGAAATTCTATGATATATATCACTAGTGCATTTTGATTTGCTTTATAATGGCTAGCCATGTCATATTTTGCCCTTACAACACTGGAAAGTAACTTTGGAAGTTAATGTTATTCCTAATTTACCAATCAGAAGTGTAAGGCTCAGAGAGAATAATACTTGACAAAACTCACATAACTAGTGACAGAATGAGGACTGCATCCTAGGTCTCTTGATGCCCACCCCATTGCTTATTATTTTTATGTAATTATTGTTCAAATCTCCTAGTATGGTGATTCATTCTATCACCTTTCCTGGTGTCTGCTCCAGGGTCCCTTCAGCTTTTAGACACAACAAATTTGTCCTTAATTTTAATTAAGCTTTGTGATTTAAAGCACTGTCATGATAGAGAAAAAAATGGATCATCATTTACCTAAATAATTCCTAATATCAAAAAAATGGTTATTAAGTTAACTGGTTATTAAGTCAATTTATTGCATTCTCTCTTACAGGATAAATAGTTCTATTTCATTTTACTTGTCTTTGAAAGATTGAATTTTTATTCCTTTGCAGGAATGGAGATTTTATGCCCTACATTTACCTTTTGTAGCTCCTTAGAAAGTTTGATGTAAACAAAATTTGTGTCAAAATAGTATTTCTGATATACCAGAGGAACTTACTATATGAGAATCTATTTGTAAATTCTAATGTAAAGGAAGTTATCACCCTCTATTATTTATAAATCTGGATTTTCATATATTGCATTTACTTACAAAATGGAACATCTTTTTTTTTTTTGATGCTCTCTTTTCCTAGGTGATGTTAAACAATGCAGCAACCTAAATGAGTTAGTGTGAGAGAGATTATTTGTTATTCTTATCTGTCATGTTCCTGTTTATGTGTCCTAAGGTTATGTGTTCGCTGTTTTCTGTGCTTTCATTTATTAGTGATGCTCAGATCTTTTTATTCTGTATTTAACCTCACTTATCTTTCCCTATCAGACTTGGGGTCAAATGCCATTTCTGAAGCTTCCTGTTTGTGACTTTTAGTAATTGATTAACAAGCACTTAGTAAGTGACTGCAGTGCTCAGGGCACTGAGCTAGATGCAGAGGACGCGAATACAAAACTGACATCTTTCCCCAGCTCTCTTCTGAGTTCATTTGGTTTCATTGTTTCCTTCCATTAGAATATAAGCTCCATGAGGCCAGAAGCTTGATTTTTGCATTAATTTTCATACTCACAATTATCAAAACCACTTGGTATTGGCTAAGAAATAGAGGGGTAGACAAATGGAATAGACTTGGCACTCAAGACACAGTAGGCAAGGAATATTTTCATACTCAGTGCCTGGTACATAATAAGCCCTTAGGAGATTCTTGTTTCCTTCCTGCCCTCCAGGGAGCTTATAGCCTAATGTAGGGACAAAAACCCACGGACAGTACAGATGGAGGCTAGTACTTCACTTCCCTCGTCTTCTCCTTTTTCATCTATAAAATGATGATATTGCTGACTTCACTTCTAGCTCTAAACTGATGATCCTAGACTCCTTTCTAATGCAAGGGTACTGTTTAGGGATGAACCTCAGTATACCACATTGCGCTGACTTCAGAGGTTTTGAGTTTTGCAGAGGTGTTAGACCAGAGAAGATGTGAGATTCTTTCTGTTTCTACACTTCATTGGTTCCATGAATGACTACAGTTTAACTAGTTTTCTTTATGCATCTTACCTATTCTTTTGGTGTTTCTCTATATTGGATGTTGAAATCAATGTCATTATAGTCTGGTTTTTTTTGCAGTTCCTGAGGAAATGCACACAAAATTCATTGGCTTAACTGAGTCCAGATAACATCTAGCCTGGTGTCATGAATAGAGTCTCTCGGGCAATTTAATCTGTTGATGATGAGTTCAGAATTACTGTATTATCATTTTCAATACTCATTAAGTTTTCACCTGATGCTAAGTCGAGAAGGACTGTGAAAACCTCAGGAGAAACACAGGAACAATGCTCAAATTGACTTTGATAAAGGTCTCCCTCTGATTGGAGAGTGTAGAAGTTGGACACAGGAGAGATCCTCTCTGATCCTCCATCATTTAAGGAAGGCACTCAGAGCATTCAGATTGTCATTTCTCATACCACTGACCTCCTGTGTTTCATGATCTCAGAAACTCATTATTTTGAAAGATGAAATCAGCTCTGTAACTCATACCTCCTTAGATCATTTCCCAGACTGACTTCAGGGCTTCAGCATGCCCTACCACACTGGGTTCTCCTCCTGTCTCTTTTTTTTGGATCCCCATTGGATTATGAGTTTCTTGGAGGCAGTAACATTGTATCTCCAGTGTTTAGCATAGAGTCATCCTGATGAATATCTGGTCACTGGACCTAGATGGCTCAGGAGGAGAAAGTGAAGTTGCTGATCTTGCACAGTCCTCCCTCACTCAAAACAAAGTCAAGTGAAAGTCATATCATGATTTCTTGGATGTCATGGTCTTCTTTGAAAATGAAGGACAAACACAGACTATGAGTAGACTGAGCTACCTGAGTGGGGACCCAGCTAGCTGGGGGACTCAGCTCATCCTTTCCTTTTTGTTTCCCTTTCCCCTTCCTTTGAGGCTTTTGGGGTTTACTGATTAGATGTCCATTCCTTCCTTCCTTCCTTCCTTCCTTCCTTCCTTCCTTCCTTCCTTCCTTCCTTCCTTCCTTCCTTCCTTCCTTCCTTCCTTCCTTCCTTCCTTCCTTCCTTCCTTCCTTCCTTCCTTCCTTCCTTCCTTCCTTCCTTCCTTCCTTCCTTCCTTCCTTCCTTCCTTCCTTCCAACAATAGGTCCCTGCCCAGGCTCCACTTAATGGCTAACTTAGAGTAATTATCAGTAGGAACAGTTTCTTGTGTTTGAGTTATTTTTTTCCTTGGTTCATTAAAAGAGCCGTTCCTTGACTACTTCTTAAAGAGGCCTATTTACTCAATTGTTGTTACCTCCCTCTGAGTACCTGAAAAGGCCAGCCTGAAATGGCTAAGGTTTCCCACTGCATCCTGGTCTGTCTCCAATCATCCTGATGGACCCAGATGGCTCAGGAGGAGAAAGTGAGGTTGGTGACTTTGCACAGCCCTCCCTTACTCAAAACAAAATCAAGTGGAAGTCATATCATCATTTCTTTGATGTCATGGTCTTCTTTGAAAATGAAGGATGAACATAGACACATACACAGCTTAGCATGGAGCCTTGCACATAGTCAATGCTCAATAAATGTTTAGACACCGCCAACTGGTAGAAAATTTTTCCATCTATCAAACCAAATTTTACTTTCATTTAATTGTCACTGCCTTTTCCCCTTATTTTCTCTAAAGCCAAACAGAATAGTTCTTTCATTTAATAATCCTTAAAATATTTGAAGATTACTATGCTCTACCTCCCAACAATCTTCCCCTCCTTTCTGTCCTCAAGCCTTTCTTCTCTGTGCTAAACACACCAAATTTCTTTAACCATCTTTTACATGACAGGTTTCAAGTCCCTGTCTATCCTGGTTTCCTTTCATTGGGTATACTTAAATTTCTCAGTGTCCTTTTTAAAATTGGATACTTAAGAGTCAGATATGGTACTAGCGTAAAGTACTAACAATTTTTATATCCAGACAAAATAGTTTGAAATTACTCTCAGTTTCACGGGTAAAGAGGGATACTGTGAGGCTGCTTTAGGTATGGGAAGGATACAATGGTATTGGGACAGGAAGAGGCTCAGTGGAGGCAAGGGTAGAAGAAGCTGGCATTTGGTAGCTTCCTGTTTTAACTATTTATTCTTGCTAACATAATTAAAAATGCCATTAGTACTGCTGAAAATATTAGTATGTTGGTATAAAACTCTGATTGCCTCACCCTAGTTATGACTCCAGACCAAATTGTAGTACCACTGAATTGTAACCTGCATTATTCTGGGTATCAGCTTCTACTGATGCAACTTAAAATCACTTAGCCTTTTTGCCTGACATATCACACAGCTGATTTGCTGTGAGCTTGCTTTGCTACCATGCTCTCTGGACTTCTCAACCATGCCATCATGCCTTCTAGAAACTTGGACCTTGTTGTATGTTATTCTTCTGTTTCCTTGGAACCATGGGGTTTTACCTTCCACACCACTTTAAGGAAACTAAGGCCACTGGACATCAAACCTTAAACAACTTCTTATATGCATGATTTTTCCCATTAGAAATGTATCTTCCTACAAATTAGGAAAACAGTTTCGAATTATGGAAATAAAATGTCTAAAATGTCCATACCCTTTGAGATATTCTACTTCAAGGCATATATCCAAAGAAAGTTATTGACCCCTCACAAAAAAAGATTCCATATACACCAAAATATCTATATTGGTAGTGAGGAATTAAAAACAAAATATTTGATGTCCATCCATTGGGAAATGGCTAAATGAATTATGGTGCATGAATGTTAGTGTTATAAGAAATAATAAACATGATGAATACCGAGAAATAGGCCTTTTATCATTCCATGGGTCCCAGACATAGTGTCATAGAAAGGCCATTCCACTTGGAATCAGGAGAACTAGGCTTAGATCTTATCTCAAACACTTATAAACTATGTGATGGGTAAATAAATTTCCTAGAACCTCAGTTTCTGTAAAATGATATAATAAAGCTTGCACTACCTTCTGAGGGTTGATATTAGAAAAGCATTTTGCACAGTTCATTTAGGTCTTCTCATATGTTTCTAAATTCCTCATATCTGTAATTCTTTACTGTACTTAATTAATTACCCAGTTAAGTGATTATCTTGCAATGGGCATGTACTTTATTTTCCAGGGATATTTTGCTCACCAGGAAATTACTGCTATGAATATTTTGATAGATATAGGGCCTTTCTGTCTTTGACTTTCTTGGAGCATATGCCCAGTAGAAGAATCGTTAGGTCAA
The DNA here is from genome assembly GCA_023548195.1 of Bettongia penicillata ogilbyi. Taxonomy (NCBI): domain Eukaryota; kingdom Metazoa; phylum Chordata; class Mammalia; order Diprotodontia; family Potoroidae; genus Bettongia; species Bettongia penicillata. The sequence continues at coordinate 8,283,598 of JAJHZJ010000378.1, read as the reverse complement.
GCAATTTAAAAGTTTAATGATTTTTTTCTCAAATAATTTCAAATTTTTGCCCAGATTATTTAGAACAATTTAAACTTCTACCACACCAGTATTTCCATAGTCCCTTCTCCCAATTTTGAAAGTTTCCCTCTTTTATGATTGTTGCAAATTTGATGACCCTCAGGTGAAACATGAGGGCTCTTTTAATTTTCATTTCCCTTGTTTTTGTTGAATTGGAGTATTTTTTTTCTTAGAGTTGCTGGTAATTTACATTTCTTTTTTTGAATACTGTTCATATCCTTTGACAACTTATCTTTTGGGGAATGGATCACATTATTATATATTTTTATCAATTTCCTATATGTCCTTAGATTTTGATTAGAAATGCTTAATACAATTTGTTTCACACTCAGATTTCCTTTTACTTAAATTCTGTGACCCATTTCAGGCCTTGCCCATAAATTGGTTGAATGTACACACAGTTTTTAACTGGTCTAGACAATTTCCCAAGGAGTTACCTATATAATTAATGAGTGCTCTTTCTGCTTTTCACAAATGCTTTGCTATAGTTCAGCTGCAAAAGAATAGCTCTTCAAATATAGTGAATACAAGTGAGAAATTAGAGGAAGAGTGAAGAGATAGAGATGAGGGTGAGAGGCAACATGGTTACCCAGTACATGATACGCAGAGTACATTGCTTGAATGAAGCAATAGCAGTGGTGCATTCTTGGAGCTTTACAGGTGACCTGTCCTTTACACAACAATCTAATGTCGTTTTTGATCAGTCCAGGTACAACTTACTTGAGCTCTTCAGTTGTTTCTAGACTGTCTGTCATAGCCATGGACCCTTACTACAGAAACCAGACAGACGAGACCCACTAGCTTTCCAAAAAAATACCTGAGACTCAAAAGCATATAATTAGTCTTTCAGCAAGGCCCTGGAATTGATTACTTAGTGATAAGGCCTTGTCCCCCATTTCACACATATCTCAGGCTTTGAACTCTCTCTCTCTCATATGTATATATGATATATATATGTAAATATATGTATGTATATATTCACATGTATACACATATATACATATATACACAAATGTGGGTTTATAATCTAATAGACATGTGTGACTATAAACCCTTTGAGGGCAATGAACAATTTTATTTTATTTTTATTTTTTTATGTCTTTAATAGAAATAAATACAGTTATTATTTATATCTCTCCCAGAACTAGCCTACTGCTCTCCATACAGTAAATTGTTAGTAGGCCACATACATAGTAGATGATGAATTTCCATTTGTTAAATGAATGGCCCTTGTCCTGTTGTGATTCTTCTCCTCTCAAGGCTGAATGATTGAAGGAGGGAAAGAATGAAAAAGCATTTATTAAGCATATTTCTAGAACTGTGCTAAGTTTTGGCAATACAAATACAAAAGCAGGACAACTCCTTGTGTCACAAGAAGCTTATAACCTAGTAGAGCATATAATACATATGTATTATAGGGGAGTGATTCCCAAGGAAGGGAATTTTGGTTTGGGAAGTCATAGGAACAGTGAGCTAACCCACAGAGCAGTTGACCAACTAACATTTTCGAGAAATTATTGTAGTATTGATTTGATTTTTCTTTTTTAGACTAGATTTGTGTTTTCTTTGGTTTAGGGGGCTCCTGGTAATGAATTCTTTCCACTGCAGCAAATCAGCACCTGCTTTGAAACTTATGGTTGTAGAAAATCATGTGGATTACTGAGAGGAGAAGGGACTTAGTCAGGGTCACACAGCCAACATGTGTCAAATGTGGGATTTGAACCTAGTGCTTCTTGACTCCAAGACTTACTCAAAAGCCATGATGCCATACTGCTCCTCAATTGGTTACTCTGCCCAGAGCAAGAAGTAGAAAGTAGGTTGAGGGCAGGTAGATAGAAAGAGGAATAGGATGGATGGACAAATAAGATATAAAGTCTGATCTCAGATGGTTTGTCTTTGATGTTCGTTTTTTATCGTTTTGTTTTATTCCGTCTTCTATGGATAAAAAGGTTATTTTGGGGAATAGGCCCAATGTTCGTTGCTGCTCTGGTCCTCATACTTTTCTGGCTAAATCAGTGAGTGAACATAAGGATGTCATAAGGATTATTTAAAATTATATAAAGGAAGCAAAGCACTTTTTAAATATGGGCTATTGCAATGACCATCCGTCTTCAAGTTACTCCCCACTCTAATCTGTCCTCCACAAAAAGTCGTTTTCTTTAACAGATCTGACCGGGTCATTCTCCTACTAAATAATCTCTATTAGTTCTCTGTTACCTTCAGTGTAGAATATAAATTCCTCTGTTTGGTTTTTAAAGCTCTTCACAATTTAGCACCAACCTACCTATCTAGAATCAGTACATTTTACTCCCCATGTAGCACCTTATAGTCTAACTCAGCTGTCCTTCTCTTTCCTCCCCACACATAGCACTCCACCTGTCATGGCACCATTGACAGGCCTCCAGGACTAGAATGCATTCCCTCTGCCTCATAAAATTCTTTCCTTCTTTCTAGAAGCAGTTCAAACCCCTCCTACGCAGAGCCTTTACTATTCCCCACCACTGATAGTGTTCTCCATGTATAACTGGGAAGAAAGTAAACATTTATATGGTTATCTACTATGTGCCACACACTATTCAAGAGTTTTACAAATATCCCATGTGATCCTCACAACATCCCTTCAAGGCAGGTGCCCTTATTATCTCTATTTTGCGTTTGAGGAAACTAAGGCAGGTTAAATGACTTTCTGAGGATCACATAGCTAGTAAGTGTCTAAGGCTGGATTTGAACTCATATCTTCTAGACTCGAGGCCCAGCACCCTATCCACTGTGCTACCTAACTTCTTTGTATTTAGCTATCTTGTAATTATTTTGCATATATCTATCTTATATCACTTGGTGATCTCCCATGAGTTCAATTATCATCTCTATACAGATGGTTCCCATATCAATATATCTAGTCCTAATCTCTGCTGAGCTATAGACATATTTTCAGCTGCCTCTTGGATATCTCAAACTAGATGTCTCATAGGTATAACAGATTCAACAAATCCAGAGCAAAACTCATGATATTTACCCCCGAACCTTTCCCTTTAGAATTAGCTTCCCTGTTACTCTTGAGGACACCAACATTCTCCTAGCTATCCAGGACTACAGCTGGGATATCATTTTTAATTCCTCACTCTCACTCGCCCCTCCCCCCCAGAGCTAATCCATTGCCAAATCTGGTTTCTACCTTCACATTGCTTATGTATGCTACCTTCTCCCCACTCATATAGCCATAACCCTAATTCATGACCTTAGCCCCTATTGAACAGATAATCACGAAACCTTCTAGCAATTCTCTTCACCTCAGGTTTCCCCCCAGCTCTACTCCATCTTGCATTCAGCTACCAAGGTGATTTTTGAAAGCCTAGATCTAACAATGTCACCTCCCTGTTCAACAAACTCCAGTGATTTCCCTTAGTTCCTTGACCGCTGAGCTCAAATTCCACCTTCTCCTAGAGGCCTTTCCTGGGTTTCTTTCCTCTTAGAAGCTAACGCTTTCTCCTCTTAGATTGTCCTCTATCTGCTCTCTGTGTATATTCTATGAACTTAGTCATTGAAATTTGTGTCCCCTATTAGAATATATACTTTTTAAGGACAAGCCTTATGTTTTGTCTTTTTTTCTTTGCATGTCTAGTATTTAGCATAAGGTCTGTTCCATAATAAATCCTCTGTGCCTCTAATATATAAACCTTGCCTTCCCTGATAGAAGACGAGCTCCTTGAGAATGAGGATTCTTTATTTTTTGACTTTATATCCCCAGCATCTAGCACAACATCTGACAAACAGTAAGTGTTTAATAAATGCTGTTGATTGCTCAACATACACTATAATCCTATATATGCATAAGAAAGGAAATCTGGAGTTTTTGTTTTCTTTTCAGCCCTCAGGGCTCCCTAAATAGGTAAAGCATAAGGCAGTTTGAGTTTCTAATTATGCTTTGCTTAAGCCTGAAGACAGTTAATTTTGCAGCCTTAGAATCTTTCAAAAATAACTGACTCTAAACCCTTATAGGACACTGTGCCATGTCAATGCCTGAGATAGGAGTAAAAGGACAAATAAAGACTCAAATGACCTCTTTGTCCAAAGTTTCTTGTAGAGGTCAAGGCAAGAATGATTGTATATAGGTCTATCCAATTAGAGATAGACAGGACTGTTAGATTCAATTGGAGAGAAAATTTTCTTCTCATATGTCTTTTCCTTATAGAAAATGACCAATAGTTTGTCTGTTTTGGACTTAAGTTATTTTTAGGACTAAATTAGATTTCAAATTTCTCAATGCCAATACAAATAAATCATTTTACAAAAATAACTCTGTATAATAACTGTTTTAGTAAATGCATTCATCTTTTTTATATCTGTATTCATAGAATGGGGCAGATTTTATTTCCTAATTATACCTTACTTAAGTTAAGAAATTAAATAGTTTGCAATCTCTGGGCACAAGCTAATTGACTTAGTATTATATGTTACACAGGGACTTAGGTAGCTGGTGATGGGATAACTGGCCCAGCACCAAAGAATTTCAGCAGACAAGCTACAATGTGTATAATCTGAGCGTGCTTAGTCAAAAAAGAATGATAGTTTATTTTTATTTTTAAGAATTTCTATCTTACGGAGTATTTACTCCATCAATCCTTTATTAGCTCTGCTTGCCCTCCTTTGTTCTCTAACATAGTAATAGTCTGAGGTCTAGATTAAGCAAAACTGTGAAATCTTACATATGGGGAAATGGAGTCTCCAAAAGATGTTAAGTGATTTTTTAAACTGACCGATCTTTTAGTAAATGGTATTTCAGTTCCTGAAACTGTTTAATGAATGGTAGAAAAAGACCACACCATTTCTCCTTCTTATTGATGATTTGAATAATGAGAAAGCCAGTGTTTTCCTGCCCTAATTCGCATTAAGAGAGCTAAGATAATGAAGCTGTGATTAAATGGCTATTAAACTATTTTTATCAAACAGAGATCAAGTAAGTGTGAGAATCTTGGGAAGCAGAGTGTAATTTCCATTCTACAAGATGCATAAAAAATTACTATAATAAGCAGGGCATGGTCTTTTCATGTAACCTACATTTAAATATCATTGGAACATCACATACAGTTTTTTACTCCATGGTTGTCTCTTTAAGCAACTATTGAATATTGAACCCTTTGTCTTCCTCATTAGTCGGTTACTTCCTCTCTTCCAGTTCCTCTACAACTTGGGGTAAAGTGTTTTTATTACTATTACTATCCCTAAACACACACACACACACACACACACACACACACACACTTTTCTAGTAGAAGATCTCTCAATGCAGTTTCTCTGGAGTGGAATGGTCCTAAGTTTAAATTCTAAGGTAAGATTTAAGAATCCCTTGAGAGTCAGAATCCACCCTCATACAGCTACATCCCTCTAGAACTTTGACTCAGTAAGCTCCTGTGAGTTATTAATTCAATCCTTATTCATTCAGCATCTACTAATTAAGTACCTACTATGCACAAAGCAGTGTGCTAGGTCTTTAACATAGAAACTCAGCAAATATGAATATAGTTAGTGTAAGGGTGGGGATTTCTATCCCCACTCCAATTAACATAATCACAGAAAAATTTAATTGCTAACAAATTTTTAATCAATTTGAGAGGAATAAAGTACTTTGATCATTGAATGACAATATACAGGAAATATCTTCTGATTGACTTACACACACACACACACACAGCCCTATAGGTAACACAGCAAGCCAGCTCAGAATACTACATGACAGGAAAGTAGTAGTTGAATCTAATGATTAAGGACTCTTGAAAGGGAAATGGCACATGGGAATAGTTTTTCTCCTCCTGCCTCCCATTGACCAAGAGACAGCCTTGTGAACTCGTGAAGATTAGAAGTCCCTATTGGAGTCAGAAGGCAGTATTCTCCCCAGAAACTGAGAAACACATCAACCAAACACACCAGGTCTCAAAACCCATCAGTTAGCTACACCTAAGGTTTTCATAGGACCTCCATGAAAGAATAAAAATATTTCCAATGACCAGGAGCTGTGATTTATTCTCTAGCCATATATGATCTCTAAGTTGGAAATCATTCTCTTCAGCGACATTGTTGTTACAAGAGGAGAAGGCAGTCTTGATTTAAGGTGGTAGAGGGAGGAATTCTGTAACCACTTCCTTTGCTATATACCTGTTTAGTAAATACCTTTTCTGGAAGATAATTGCTTACCTGATAACCGGTAGTGAGCAGGCTGATAGGGGCTCATTAGAGACAGTACTAGAAAACTCAAGCCTGTAAGAGTTACCCCAGAATTCTAAAGTAAGTAGTAGTGAGCCCTTAGGAGTGAACCCCTAGAATCCTAAAATGAATAATAGCTATCTCTGGGGACTTGGCATACTAGTTCAAGAGTAGCCCCAGAGAGGGTGCTATATTGGAATTTATCATTAGTTGCAAGGAATTCTTTAATAACTATTGTAATAGGTGATTAGATGATATACTACTCCTCTCTAAATCATTTTTTATTACTGAATAGTTTGTATAAACATAGCCATATTTATTGTTTGCCATTAAAAATACTGCAAGCATTGACAAAAATAAAACTTTTATCTCAGTAGCATTTTGTGTGTATTTTCTGAGAACCCTGGAGAGTATCATCTTATTATTAGATAAGTCTTTATTAGATAAGAGAGTAGATTTTCATAGTACAAAGGAGAAAAGGAGTTTGTATCCCAGCACAGGAAAATGTCCCTAAAAATTGCAATGCTACAATAGTAAAAAGGTGTATCAAGCTATTCGATGCCTTCACTTTGTCCTTCCTGCTATCAATGTGAGGATTCTGATTCCGATATTGAGTCAGAGCACTGTAGCCTTCTGTACTATTGCCCATTGTCAATTATATTTTCTATTTCTCCTCCCTTCCTCTTCTCTTATCTTTGATGGAGCTAATAAGAATATTTCATTTAAAGCAATAATTTGGGGCAATTAGAAGCAATAGCATAGTCAAGCTTTGGAAAGGTTATCTTACAATGTCATTTTACTGACTAATGTGCTCCCCACTGCCATGTCGCTTGTGAACAGACATGTGTTCGCAGGCCAGTGTGCTTCATCTGTGGTGACTTTGATTTATTTGCTCTGTAAATTGGGACTGAAGCAATAATAGAAAGTGACATTAATTGTTTAACAGAGTCCTCTTTGTCACATCCGTTGCTTTCTCTGGGGTGTTTGATTGTTGAAACTTGTACAAAACTAATTGAAATTGCCATGATGAGGGCTAGTGTCCACTCAGCTTCTCACTTGGGAATGTCAGTACACTTGAATGTCTGTTTAAACCTCCAACTTGAAAGATCTACCAGAAGATATCTGGCTTCCTTATAACATTATATGATCAAAGAAAGCATTTAAAGTCTGAAAAAAACCACAAAATTTTTCCTGTTAATTACATTTATTTTTGCTTTTTTATCATTTAAAATTTTTTTCAAGTATTTATTTTTAGCTCCAACCTCCCTAACCCAATTAAATAAAAGAAAAACCCTACATATAGTGAAACAAAAGTAATTCCCTTATTTATTGTCCACATCCAAAACCTTGTATCTCATTCTTCACATAAGCCCATCAGCTCTCTGTCATGAGACAAGCAATATTTTCATCATTAATTCTGTGGAATCATGTTTGCTTATTGTGTTGGTCTTTCAGAGTTGTCCATTTTTAAATTATTAATATCATAGTATATAATCTTCACCTAATGCTAAAAAATAAAATCTTTATTTGATTCTGTGAACTTCACTCCACATCCATACATCCAGATTTCTCTGAAACTGTCTCTCCACTTATTAAAGCATAACATTACATTCATATATCATGATTTGTGCTTCCATTTCTCTTTTGATGGGCATCCCTTGAGTTTTCAGTTCTTTGCCACTGCACAAGGAGCTTCTCCAGATATGTTTGTATCTTATATTCTTCCTTGGATCTCTCTGGGGTATAAGACCTAGTAGTTGTATTGCTGGGTCAGAAGACATGTATGGTTTAGTAATTTTGGCGACATTGCTCCAAATTGCTTTACAGAATCACTACAGCAATTCCTAGCTCCATCAACAGTATATCAGTAGGACTTTTCCCCTCTCGTCTCTCCCAATATTTGTCATTTTTCCTTTTTGTCAACTTTTCTAGTCTCAGGGATGGGAGTTAGAACCTCAGAGTTACTTTGATTTGCATTTCTCTAATCATAAGTGATTTGAAACATTTTTCATGGATATAGCTAGCTTGGATTTCTTCCCATCAATTGAGGAATGGTTCTTAGTACTAAAATTTTGAATCAGTTTTAGAAGTGAGACTTTTATCAGAGAAACTAGCTACTAAAGTTTCCCCCTTCTTTCCTGATTTTCTTTTAAAATTGTAGCTACCAGTAAATCAATAAGCATTTATTAAGTATCTTCAACTTGCCAGGCTCTCTACTGAGCTTTGGAGATACAGAAAGAGGCAAAGTATAGTCCTGGCCCTCAAGGAGCTTCTAATCTAATGGTGGAGACAACATGCAAACAAATACAAAGCAAGGTATATGCAGAATTAATTAGAAATAATGGGGTAGACTACTTGACAGGTGAGTATGTGTCAGGGAATAAGGTATAAAAAGACTAGAAAGGTAGTTGGGGGCTGGGTTATGAAGGACTTTGAATGTCAAACAGAGTATTTTGTATATGATCCTGAAGGCAATGGGGAGCCACTGGTGTTTATTGAGTTTATGGAAGTAGTGATGTGTCCCATGGTGGGATCTACACTTTAGGAAAATCACTTTAAAAACAGAATGGAAGGTGGATGGGAGTGGGGAGTGACTGGAGGCAGGAAGATTCACTAGCCAGCTATTGCAATTGTCAAGGCATGAGGTGATGAGGGTGTGTACCAGAATGGTAACAGTGTCAAAGGAGAAAAGGGGGATATATTTAGGGAAATAGTGCAAAGTTGAAATTGGCAGTCCTTGGCAAGAACTTGTCTGGGGGATGTGGGTTGAGAGCTAGTGAGAACTCCAGCATGTCTTCTAGGTTGTGAACCTGAGAGACCGGGAGAATACTGTTGCCCTCTGCAATAAAAAGGAAAGAGGATGGGGGAAGAGGGTTTAGCTGTATTAGATTTGGTCACAAAAGGACTTTTAATTTTTATGTAATCAAAATTGTCCATTTTATCACCTGTGATCCTCTCTGCTTGACCGTGAACTCTTCCTCTATCCATTTAACTGAAAAGTAATTTCTTCCTTACTTTTCCAATTTGCTTCTAATAACACTTTTTATGTCTGTGGTATATCCATTTGGAATTTCTCATGCTATACAATGTGAGGTGTTACTCCATACCTAATTGCAGTCATATTGTTTTCCAATTTCTCAGCAGTTTTTTTCCCCAAAAAGTGAACCCAGGAACTCAGGTGTTTTAATTTAGCAAACCCTAAGCTAATAGGACCATTTGCTTCTGTATTTTGTGTAGATAATCTGTTTCCACTTGTCAATCTCTCTATTTTTTAATCAGTACCAAATTGTTTTGATGATTTCTTTTTTTATAGTATAATTTGAGATCTGGTACTTCTAGACCTTCTTCCTTTCCATTTTTTTATTATTTTCTTGAGATGTTTGACTTTTAGTTCCTTTAGATGAATTTTATTATTTTCTCTAGTTCTATACAGTAATTATTTGCTAGTTTAATATGCCATGGTAAATTAATATGGTTAGTATTGTCATTTTTCTTATATTGGTCTACTTATGAGCAATTAATATTTTCCCTTTTATTTAGATGAGTCTTTATTTCTATAAACAACATTTTATAGCAATAGCCATACAGTTTTTCTTGTTACTTTTAAGAAGAATTTTGCTGTGCCAAACTCTGTTCAAGGACTTTACAAAATCATCTCTCTACTACTATACATATCACCACTATTTCAGCAAAAAATAGAAATAATTATATTTAATCAGGTCTTAAAAATGAATTATGACATGATCAAATTCCAAGGTCTCTGCCATTGTAATGAATATATGCTCCTTGGAAGGAACTCATGAAATACAGTTAATTTAAAAATATTTTTTTGATGTATACTTGCCTAGAATTATACTACATTCATGGAAAATCATTTTGCTATGTGACTAAAAACAAGTAGCACATAGTAAACCTGGAATACCAAACATAAATTTTAAATTATAATAATAAAAAAACTTTGCTTATTGATAAACATTATTAAACTTTTGCTTTGAAGTATTTAAACTCCAGGGGAATGAACCATATTTATAAAATGGAATATACAGAGAAACTGCCTGATTTAAAAAAAAATAATAGATATGCAAACTCTATTTTATCAAATATAATACAAAGACAGATTATTCTAGAGAAGATAATATTTACCTTAGCTTAAACTAGCATTTGGTTTCATTGTAAGTTAAGAGTAATTTTATAGCTGACTTCATGTATAAACTATTTTTTAAATAAAAAGAAAATAATTCCAGATACTTGGAAAGCAAGTTATATTTGTGATCAGAATTTTTTCCTTTTAATCTTAAACAGATTATAGAATTTGGAACTAGAAGAAAGTTCAGAGGTTATGGACTCTGACTCTTAGGAAATTGAGAGCCACAGAGAAGTAATTTACTAAGGTCATACAAGAAGTAAAGAATTTGAACTCAGGTCTTCCAACTATCATACTCTTACTGCTAAACCATGAAGCTGCCAGTCATATTCTGGTGGAATTAAAAGTAATTTACATTTTAGAAGATCAAATATTTTAAAAACATTAGTTTATTTCTGTATAATACATCATTTTGTAAATAAATTCACCCATTCAAAAAAAATCATTATTTCCACAACTGATTATATATTAATCTACCAATTCACAGTCTATTGGAACATGATAAAACTTAAACAACAGTGATACTGTGACCCCCCCAAATAAGTCATTGACAAGGTCAACTTCAAGGACTACAGAGTTGAAACACTGATAAAAATCCAAAAACAAACCCGTCAAGATCAGTCATTAATATGCTGCCTCTAAGACACCTAAGAATGTGAACTCGAGTTTTTGCTTTTGGACAAAGGCTCATCAGTAATGAGGGGAAACAATTTTTATATGAAAATAAAATGTATACGTGATAAAGACCTGCCTAATTTCACTAGTAATACAATTTGATTTTCTGATTAGCTGTCTTATTCTCTCATTCTTGTAATTTTGTCAGGTCAATTAACTGGAGTTCAGTGCCAGCAAGAAAGGAAGTCTGGGCATTGCTAGCTTCATTAGATGTCAGCAACTTAGGTGCATTTTGTAATACAATCTGTGCAGGATAATTTAGCCTATAGTTATTAATGGTATCGCATTGAATTTGAGGTGTATGTGTGTGTGCGTATGTATGTGTGTGAGTGTGTGTGTGTGTGTATGTGTGTGTGTGAGAGAGAGAGAGACTGTTTTGAAATCCTTTTGAAGAAAATCAAATGGGTCAAATAAAATGAGAAACAACTGAAATAAAATATGTATAGAAAGATACATATACATATATCTATACATATATACACATATGTATATGTATTTATATATACATAAATATACACATATTTATGTCTAGTGGTAGCCATCTCTAAGGTGGAGGAGAAGGGAGGGAAGAAACAAAAGGAAAAATAAAGAAAGTTACATGGGAATTTTATTATATAGTTAAAAAGAATAGCAAATTTTACCAATAGATTTGCAATGTTGTGTGTGATTACCTTTTTCTCTCCTATTCTACAATATTATGGAAGTGCTTGTTTTATTTCTTGGATTCAGAATAAAATAAATAAAATTTTAAGGAAAATTAATTGCAGGGTCTAGAAGAAGAAAACTACCCTACTTGAATTTAATTGTAAGTAAAAAGTATAACATAATTTGAGACTCAGTTTCCTTATATGTAAAATTGCGGTAATATTTGTACAGCCTACTTTGCCTACCTGTTAGAAGGAAAGTGCTCTGCAAACTTTAAAATGTTTTTGAAATATGAACTATCATTGTTGCATTTATTGAGCATTCTGTATGTACCTAGCCCTGTGACAATGATAATACGCTTCAAAAGGAAGCTGATTATATGGACTTTGCCCACAAGGCATTTCAGAAAGGAAAAGTGACCATACCCACATGAAACCATTTGTGAGCAAGATCATCTTATATAACAACATTCAAATTTAATAATGCTGATTTGGTTCGTAGGGGCAAAGCAAAAGTCAGTGTGGTACCATAGAGAGCCAGCCTCAGGGTCAGGAAAAACTTGGACCCCACTTCTGCCCTTTATGCAGGGAAGGGTTTTTAATTTGGTATCTGTGGATAAGTTTTATGAGGTTCATGAAGTTGAATAAGAAAAAAAGTAACATCTTTATTTCAGTTTAATTGGTTTCTTTTTTAGACCTCTGTATTTTATCTTATGCATTAAAAAATATATATACATATATGTATATATATGTATGTATGTATATATGTATGTGTATGTATGTATATATATGTATGTGGTGTGTGTATATATATGTATATATATACATATATATACATATATATATATTCTGAGAAGAGGTCCATGGGCTTCACAGGACTGCCTAAGAACTGCATAACAAAAAGTTAAAGATGGAGTGTATGTGTGTGTGTTTGTGTTCAGTTGCTTTTCAGTAGTGTCTGATTATTTGTGATCCCTTTTGGGGTTTTCTTTCTTTCTTTCTTTCTTTTGAATATAATTTAGTTATTTTCAGTTTCCAACATTTGCTTCCACAAGATTTTGAATTCCAAATTTTCTCCCCATGTCCCCTCTCCCCCCATCCCAGAACAGCGTGCACCCCTTCCACCCCTTTTCCCAATCTGCCTTCCCTTCTATCACCACCCTCTTCTTCCATCCCCCTCCATTCTATTTTCCTGTAGGGCAAAATAGATTTCTGTACCCCATTTGGGGTTTTCTTGGCAAAGTTAGGTTTGCCATTTTCTTTTCCACCTCATTTTACAGATAAGGAAACTGAGACAAACAGGATTAAGTGACTTGCCTAGGATCACACAGCCAGGAAGTATCTGAGGCTAGATTTGAACTCAGAAAGATGAGTCTTCCTGACTCCAGGCCAGGGTCTCTCTCCACAGCTGACACATACTGGCTATATGACTCTAGGCAGGCCATTTAATCTCTTAGTGCCACAAATATCTTTTCTAAGATTGTAAATTGCAGAACGGTCGCTGACTTGTATTGCCAGACTTCTTGACCCACTCCTTCTCCAGTCTTGCCATGTACAAAATGGTCTGCTAGTTATTTGGAATTTAATTAAAAATTGAACAATATTCTAAAGGAGCTTTTGGTCTAATTATACATAAACATGATAAAAGTGCTAAATAACATGATTCCAACAATTAGGGGTCAGTTCTATACAATAAGTTTCCAGTTGTGTTGCCCAGACCGTAAGAGGAAATGGGTTTAGTGAAAAGAGAGATTAATGTGGGCTATTGTGGTCAGGAATTACTTCATATGCATTGGCACATTTGGTTAAACATGTGTTCATTCCATGCTGATTAAGCACATTCTCTTGCCCTCCCCCTCTCTCTTTCTGTTTCTGCAGAAGATAGACGAAGAGAATGAGGCGAACTTGCTAGCCGTCCTCACAGAAACATTGGACAGTCTCCCTGTGGATGAGGATGGATTGCCCTCATTTGATGCACTGACAGATGGAGATGTGACCAATGACAATGATGCTAGCCCTTCGCCTATGCCCGACGGCACCCCTCCAACTCAGGAGGCAGAAGAGCCGTCTCTAGTAAGAACCCTTCCTACTGTTTAACAGGAATTGGAGTTGCCTCTGGCTACCCGCCGCATGGGTATGATGTAGCAACAATAAGGTTTGGATTCTTAATTTAGACTGAGAGGACCACAAAGACCAAACACCTGAGAGTGTACAGAGTATGAAATATTAAGAATTTCTCTCTTTCCTGAAGTTATGTTTTTAAAATGTGCAAACAAAAAAAAATCACCAAAAAACCCCAAAACATGGATTGTCATTATGATAGGAACAATCTAGAATATTTTGGATAATAGGTGGTGAATTTCATTTGCTCAGCTGATATAATTTGATTCATTTAAAAAAAAGGATTATATTCCTGTTCCTAGCATAGAACTTTACAAATAGCATTAACTTAGTATAGTTACTGCTGTTTGTAAGCCTCTGTGTTAGGAACTGAATATGATACAAAGGCAAATAATATGTAATTTCAGCCCCCAAGGGGTTTACAGTCTATCAGGGGAGATAAGTCATGTGCACAAGTAACTATAATAAAAATAAATAAAACGATGAACCCCTAAGAGAGATATTGGCAAAGTGAGAACTCACTCAGCTCATACTGTGTAGAAGGTACAAAAACAAGAGTTCCTTTTCTCACAAAACTTACTTTCTACTGAGGAGATGAGGGACAAAATTTTACACAGATAAATATTCTGTAAGAAAAATGAAACACAGAACACTAATGCCTGAAATTTGCAAAGAAAGTTTCCCAGAGTCGGTGATATGGGAGTTGAACCTTGAAGTAAAAAAAAGAGTATTCTGAAAGTTTTCCAGATATGATAGATGGGTGAAGAAATAGGAAAGATTTCAAGAACTGGCTAGTATTCCAATTTGGCTGAAATATACAGTTTATGGAGACAATTTGTATGAAATATGGCTGGCCAAATTGTTTGGAACCAAATTGTGGAGTCCCTTAAGTGCCAAGACAAGGAGTTTTATATTTTATCTTATAAGCAAAGGAAAGAGTTTGAGCAAGAAAGGGACACGGTCAGGTTTGTGCCTTAGAAAGATTATTTTGGTAGTTGTGTAGAGGATTGATTAGAGAGGGAAAAGGCTGGAAGCAAGGAGTTCAATTAGAAGGCTATTACAGTAGCCTGGGCCAGAGGCAATGAGGACCTGAATTAAAGTGGTGACTATGTGAGGGGAAGAAGGGAACAGATGCAAGACATTCTGAGGAAGGTAAAATCAAGACTTGCCAAATGAATGGACATGGTAGGTGAGAAAAGGAGATGAAGATGATTCTAAGACACAGGAAGGACCATGAACAGAAATGACAAAGTTTAGAGAGAGGATAATGAATTCTGTTTTGGACATATTGAATGTGAGATCTTTTTTTGTGGACAAATTTGTGCGCTGCTTGTATCTGATTCAGGAATGACAAATATTTTCCTGCTTAAAATGTAGCTAATTTTATTTTTGTGATGTTCTCTAGGGCTCACCTCAAGAGCTTAAAGAATCTCAGAATTAGAGCTGACAGGGACCTTCAAAATCATCTGATCTAATTCCTTGTTTTACAGATTAGAAATTGAGACCCCCTAGAAGTTAAAGCACCTAGAGAAGACCTCATAGGTAGCTGATGGCAAGTCTGTGATTTAAACACATTTTCTTGCTAAGAATTCAGCACTCTTTGCACTGCCCCCATCATCCTGCTCTCCCTAAAAATGTTTGTTATGCTTCTGTTTCACAAGTCTGATCACTCTCATTCCTTGTTCCTGAACCATATTTTGCAATATATTTCTCGATATCTTCACTCATTCCACCTTTACATTGAGAACGGAGTAGCAACCTAGATTTGGATTTAATTTGGAGGTTCTTATCAAAGTCTTCAGAGAATTTTACTGCCTCTTCATTCTCTAGAACCAATGTTGGTGTATTTGCTGCATCATTTTTCAAATAATTATCATCAGTGTTGCAATATGTGATGACTAGTGTTCCATGAAATAACAACTCTCCTTCCCAGTGGATGCGCAATAAAAATTCTACCGACTCCTTTCCTTCCTCTTCAAAGAGTGTCTTTCAATTCAGTCAGTCATGTAGGTGCAACCTCCTTCTAGTTCTTCCAATTTTTAAGGGGTTTACTTAGCAAGAGATTCAACTAAGAAAGATTATCCTGAGGGTATTTAAGGGAAAAAATGTAAGGAGGAAAACAAAGAGAAGAAAATTGGAGAAGACCTGCAAGGATTTTTATAACAGAATAATTTCAACATCAAGAACAGAAGAGTCACTACACTTGAACTCTAGCACCAGGGTAATAGCTTTACTTACAGAGTAGGCAGAAATTACACTAAAGAGAACAAAGATGGAAAAAAATAGCCAAATTGCAACAGATGTCTTGAGTAGAGATAGATACTTAAGATGACACAATTGTGAGATCATTGAGGGAGCAGTAACAAAGTATATAAGCAAGAGGAAGATTCCAAAGGCAAGAGGAAATAAAAACGTGAATATTTACTCACAAAGAAGAGCTTATTTAAAAAAAAAAAGTTTCTCACCAATCCACCTATATGTGTAATTTCCCATTTTTGCAAAGCCCTTATGAGACTTATCTACTAATCAACTCACAAGCGTTTATTGAACACCTACTACATGCCAGACACTACTCTGGGTGTCAAGGACAAAGTCCAAAGACAAAAATGAAATAGTCCCTTGGACAGATAGTACCAATGACTCAATTAAATAACAGGAGGAAAACTGATTAAATTGCCTTCAGAAAATTTCAAGCTCTTTTAATATCCCCGAGATAAAACCTGACTTTCTTATTGCCAGACTTCTGTCAGGGGAAGAATTGAAGAATTCTGAAAGAATTCTTCTGAAGAATTGAAAATAATGTCAGAGAGAGTAGTGGAGAGAGGCATGGTAGCCGATGAGGAACTTTGAGGAGAAGAGTAAAACATGTAATCAGAGAAAGGTAAGACAAGAAGAAAAAAATGAACTGGTCACAAGGACAAAGATGGATAGACAGCCAGGGTACTCTGCTTGTCTCCTCTCATTGTCCTGAGAAAGCAAGAAAAACCTCTAGCACATTGGGTGGACTTGGACAAGAGACCCATGGAACTGGAAGTCATGGATGGGTTGAGATCTGTATCATTGAGGATCAAATTCAAAGATTTTAAATCAGAGATCCATTTGAACCTTTTGATTCAGGATTTGAGATGCCTACAAGACATCCAGACGGTGATATCTAGCAGGCATTTAATAATTTGATTGGATTACAGAACAGTGAGCAGTACTGGATATACGGATTTGAGAGTCGACTACCTGGAGATGGTAACTAAAACCATACTAATGAATTCTCTAGGGATGAGAGTGAAAAGACACAAAAGGGGCTGGGCATAAATAATGACCCAGCAAAACAGAATAAGGAGTGGTAGAAAAGTAAGAGAAGGAGGAAACAGGAGAGTCATGAAAGCTGAGGAAAGAAAGAGTGAGTATCCAAGAGGAAGTGGTGTTCATTACTGTCAAAAGTTGCCCAGAGGAAAAAGGAGGCTAATGACTGAGAACAGGCTAATGATGTTCACCATTCAGACCTCTTTAATAAACATTAAGAAAGAGCTCTTGTTGAGTTATAGGGCTAGAAACCACATTTCAAGGATTTTGAGGAGTGGGCAGTGAGGAACTGCAGCCAGCACAGTTGCTGGAGAAAAAAGTGTGATTTTATGGAGGAATTGGCATTTGCCTGGTCCTTGAGGAAGGATCAAATTTCAGCAGATTTACGTAGAGTGGAAAAAGATGTCCTAAATGATGCCTGGCATTTCTGTGATGTTTTATTGGTATACGTGACTTCCTTTCTCATCAGCCATAGGCATGTTTCATTTCTTTGTCTCAGGTTTCATATTTGTTTCATTTGTAACATGAAGGCATACCATGTACAGTTATCTAGTGTCGCTGCCCTACAGATTGTTCATATCCTACCTATACATTTTGAAAACACCCCAGAATTTAGGAAGTTGACTTTGTATTTGGAGGTTTCTAGTCTAGAGATGGAGATGATGACATAGAAGCTGCTTCAATTCTGAGGTCTTATATAGGTACAGAGGTGTATGTTCACTTTAACACATGGTACCTTAGCAAAGTGACACAATTGTGAGATCATTGAGGGAGCGATCACAAGGTATATAAGGAAGGGGAAAATTCCAAAGGCAAGGGGAAAAATGTTAGATGATCTATTCCTTTCATGATGACTTGTATGCTCAGCATTAGCTAAATAATAGACTTGTCTTGGGAGGGAGGTATAACGACCTGGTGGAATGAGTCCTGGGTTTGGAGCCATAGCACCAAGGTCAAAATCCTACCCCTGTCACTTACTACTTGTGTAACCATGGACAATTCATCTAATTTCCCTGTTCCTTAATTTCCTCATATGTAAAATGCAGAGGTTGGTCTAGATGGCTCCTATCATACCTTCTAGCTCTAAATCTATTATCTCATGATGCTTTACCTTTCTTCTTTCTGTTAAAAGCAGAGATTCCTAGCCCCCTGCTTCCAAAGTATCTTAGGGCACTTTAAGTTTTAATAGTACTAGAAGATGCAGTTCAAAAAAATATATTCCTCCATTCAGTAGCAAGCATCTCACTGAAATAATTTTTTCCCTTATTTCTTGAATCCTCATAATTATCATAAAAGCTTTTCTTATTCAAATGAACTATAACCTAGTGGTAGTGGATAGGGAATTGCCTTGGGGGGAGGAAGTCTATTTTTGCCACACCTTATAGGAAAAATAAAACATACAAAAACAAAGAAATTCACCAGTCACCCACACCCCTAGAATATCATCAAAGGAAGCATCTCCATTAATCTTTAATATAATTTCAAACCATTTTACTTAAAGCCCAGCACCAGCTAGAATGTCAGAAATGGAAGCACCTCCATTCATTTTTAATATATTTTCAAACTCTTTTACTTAAAGGTTGGGATTTTGTTTTAATTCCTTTTGAGCTATTTGTGTTCTACTTGTTCAAAGTAATGTAGCTAATTTTAAGTAAATATGTAAAAAATTCTAATAAAGTGTTCTAATCCTTAAAGATGCCTAACTTTTCTTTCTTTTCCCTTTCCCTGATATGTTTCTAGCTTAAGAAGCTCTTACTGGCTCCAGCCAACACTCAGCTAAGTTACAATGAATGCAGTGGTCTCAGTACTCAGAACCATGCAAATACTAATCATAGGATCAGAACAAACCCTGCGGTTGTCAAGGTACAAACTTAATCTTTGTAACAAGAGGGAAAATTAACAAGGAGTTTTATGCTTTCAGTGGAGAGCAAGCAACAGATCTATATGTATTCATCTGACTAACATCCTGCAAGGATTTCAAAAATGTCAAACATGAAATGGAATGGGTTGCAGAAAAATCACTTCAGCTACTTTAAACTGTGAATAGTTCATTTCTTTTCAATTTGAGGGTGGGGTAATGGGAAAGTCTCAGTATCTGTTGCTCCTTATCCATATTATTAGTACATGGACTTGTACAGTGTACAATAAAAATTTTCTGATTGGCTAGTCTTGTTTATGAGCGACTCTAAGATATAGGATTATCATTTGGCCAGCTGTCTAACTTAGACAGATAATTCTTGAATCTCAGCAAAAGGTCTGTATCAGCTATTAATTGGATGGAAAGCTGGCAATGACATAATTCTGTTAGCGGTGGTATTAAACAATGTTTGTCTTAGCATTCACTGTAACTGAAAACGGAGCATTTAGGGGTACTTAAGAGAGTTGTGAATCCTGGGCCCAAGCACTCAGCAGCAAATTAAGGTTTAAAGCAGCCTCTCTTTTTCTGGGTTCACAGTAAAGGCGCTGTAGGGTCTTGTTAGTTACATATTGCTGAGTAGGAACATTGAAATGTAGAAGAAATGAAATAAAACGCTGCATAAATGTCATTTAGGAATTTTAAATGTAATTTTCTTTCCTTGTTCTGCAAACAATTATTCACAGCTCATAGATCTAGTACACTTAGACTGAACACTTCATTGAAAATCTCATCTCTTCAGAAAACCTATATCCATTCTGATAAGGTTCAGTTCACTAATTTTAGTTTTTTTATGCCTTGTTTTTAAGACCGAGAATTCATGGAGCAATAAAGCGAAGAGCATTTGTCAACAGCAAAAGCCACAAAGACGTCCCTGCTCGGAGCTTCTCAAGTATCTGACTACAAATGATGACCCTCCTCAGACCAAACCAACAGAGAGCAGGAACGGCAGCAAAGACAAATGCCCTTCCAAAAAGAAGCCCCATCTCCAGTCTCAGCCGCATCATTTGCAAGGTAGGCTTGGGAGTTGAAGACAGAATATTGGCTGAGATGCCAGTGATGAGGCACTGGAACTCAGTGACTGAAAAAGACGGTGCTTCTGTTGCTTGTGTTATTATATGTGTACAGAAAAGTCAGAAACTCTTCTGCAGAAGGAAGGACCAGGAATAAAAGACAACTCTTCCTTGGAAATGATTTTAACATAACTTTTTTTGAGCTAATATGCAGGCTAAATCACAACTCATGGAAGGAACCTGAAATGTACATTGGAATGCTGGAGGTGGTAGGGATTAGGGACAAGTAATGGCTGAGAATTACAGTATCAGAGGATATTCATATGAACATTACTAAGATAACTGAAGTCCTAACAAGCTGGTCCTCCCAGCTCATTAGTGAGCTTTTTTTCTTATTTTTTTTTTTTTACTTGGTGGGAGGAGGTTATTGCCTCTAGCAGTGTAAAAATGGAGAAAGGCATGGTTACATATTCCTTGAGAAACAAGGAGTAGTATCTTTGTAATTCCTCTCCTGAACATAAGTGCTTAATTTCCATTGCCTATTGCATTGTATATACGTTTTCACCCTTGATAAAATACAAATCATTGAATTTAAGGACTATTTCTATCTGTCTTTGTTTTCTTCATGCTTAGCCCAGTGGTTGGCATAGTAAATGCTTAGTAAATGCCTGTTGCTTGCTTGCTTGACTTTAGGAATAAGGTTTTCAAGTCTTCATCTCCCCTCCCTTTTCTTTCTTTCTAAAATGCTGATTGTCCAAACTAAACTGAACATTTGATATCAGTCGACTTTTCTTGTCTAGCCCTAGACTGGAAGAGTTAGTAGTTCAAGTCAGACCCAGACATTTGTTTGAATCTCTGCTAATAGATTTGACTAGATTTCGATTCTGGCTCTGACACTTACTAACCATCTGGCCATGGGCAAATCATTGCCTTAGTCTCAGTTTCCTAATCAGTAAGATGGGGACAAAACATTTGTACTACCTACCTCACAGGGTTGTTGTGAGGAAAACATTTTACAGAACTTAGAACATTATAGAAATGCAAGTTATTGTTATCATTATTAATTTTCAGATTTTTTCCTTTATTGCCTCAGACACAGTATAGGTTTATAGTCCCAAGAGAACTTGTTTGAAGTTAGTGTTTACTTTAAAATATGTCTGTTTCCATTGTGACTCTACCTGTAGAACTTGTTACAGTACAGTGGAAATAGGTGTATTCTGAAGTAGCAGGTGTAAAGATACCCTGTTTTTCTTTTGTTTCCTATAACTTCCCCTTCCAGCTACAGGTTCCTAACCCCTGATCCCTGTTTTGAACCATGATAATTACATACAGGTATGTTAATTGTTCGGGGGTGGTGATGGTGGTGATTGTTTGGTTTTGTTTTGTTTTCTTTTTAAGTAAACATCTTCATTCCCAGGTTATCAAATTGCTATTCCTCTCCCCTTCCCTCCCTTATATAAGCATAGCATCTTGTGAGAACATCTTTTAATACTTTACTAAACCTCTGCCTTTGGCTTTCCATGATGCCTAGCTCTTCATCACCCTCTATCCATCCATGTCTATCCAGACCCTGAAATAGAGTTAACGTTTCAGACTGCTCTGTTTCCCACTGACCCATCTTCGTGAAAGCTTGAAGGTTTGCCTGCTTTCGAGCAGATGAGGCAGGTCAGTCAGGGCAGAAGTCATCAGGTGAAGTGCGGGATGGCAAAGCGAAGGGTAAAGAGGCCTGATTTCTCATGGGTCATTCTCAGATCTTTGTTCCAGTGTTTGATTTTGTGTCCCATCCCGAGTGGTTCCATGCATCCAAGAAAGCAAACCTGGCCATAGATTTTAAAGGGGATGCTTTCTTGGTTGTCAATTAGAATCTAAATAAATAAATAAAATTCCCCTCATTCTCTTTTGAGGATAGTTGGAACTTTATAAACTGATAAGCTCACTTAAAATAATATAAAGGGCTTTTTTAGATGAGAAAATGTTTCTTGCCATTGTTGTCATTAGCTTTTGCATGATGTTTCCGTCTTGTTACAGTGAATATTCAAATAAGGCTTATCCTAAAGTGGTAGTAGCTGGTGTTCTAGACTTGGGTTCAGAGCATCTGAGTGTCAGCTTTGCTGCTACATGTGTGACTTGGGACTAATTACCAAACCTTTCCCATCTTCAGTTTTCTTATATATGTTGTACAACACAAGGTCTGGGCTAAAGGATCTTTGAAGTCCTTTCCAACTCTAAATCTTAAGTGTCTGAGGAAAAGGCTTTCCTTTCCAAATAACATATTGTTGATACCTATTAGCCAGCAAGGAATTGTACAACACTGAGGATTTTTTTTTTATTCAAGCATGACAGCATTCAGAAAGGAATGGGGAAAATGCTGAATAAGAACTCAAGATGTTACCTTTTTGAAGGTTCCAATATTTTAAGTATGATTCTCATACTTCTGCTTTATAAAAACTTTGAGATTAAGATTACCTTTGAGTTGCATATAGCTTTTGCTTTTTACCTTAGCCTTGCAGCTGAGACTGGGTTCTTAGCTCAATTGCAGGCCGAGTACTTGCCCAACAGTTACTTCTATGAGAACTGAGATCATCGATAGACAAGGTACCAGACAGAGGAGAGGACATAGGCAGCATTCTAACTTTTTACCATTTCCTGTGAGAAGTCTATCTCATTAAATATGATCGTCCTCTCTCTGTTCTTACATTTGGAATTTTTGACCATTATAGAACTCGCTGAGAAACGTAGTCAGTGGTGGAGTAGTGGCAGAGAGGAAAATGTGGGTTTCGATTTTCCTCTGACACTGTTGATGTGAATAAAAGCAATGGTCTAACTTTGCATTTATATTATATTTTGCTAATATTTGCTTATATCTGACTAGTGGATTGATCAGATCTTGATGACTATAAATTCCAAAAAAAAAAAAAATGGTGCCGGTCTGCATCTGTGGAACAATTTCTTATACTAAAGAAATCACAGGGTTGGAAAAAAATGTAAGTGAAATGAACTAAGGCAGCTACCTTTTATGTTAGCATTTCAACAACTTAGTAGTTGTATTACCCAAATTAGTAGTTGTATTATTTTGTTATATAGCAAAAGAAAGTGCATACTCAATTTTGTTTTAGAAAAACCCATTTTCTTCCTCCTGATGCTTTTGAAGTTTACTACTTTATAAAAGGCCCATTTATAAATGTGTTAAATGATTTTAAGGGATTTGTTATATTGAACATACTCAAACTAAAAATAAAGCTAATTCATTAATCTATATTTGAAAAACCCAATCAATCAAAGTAATTAATACACAGAAAGAATTGTGAGGAATGGTACTTCTTTCAGTGTACTCGATAGATGATGATGTAAGATTTGCTAATTTTAAAACATAAATCTAATCTCCTGACTTTCAATATGTAAATAAAATTTATCTTTGTAAAATACTGTGTTTCAGATTTTAATTTGGACACAATAAAACAGTTTCTATCTGTGTTAGCAACTACATTTGATGTATTGAATTACTTGGATATCTGCTGAATATTGTCCATGTGCTTAGTCAAGCAAATAAAGGGGCTGAGTTTTAGCTTTCCTCTAAGGCAAATACATCCATACATACTTTTTTGATCAATCTGGTTTTTTTTCCTTCCTTCCCCTCTGTTCATTGTACACAGCTGCCAAAGGAAAAGCAATTGTCAGTTATGTTTGGGTGAGAAGAGTTATCTTTTATCTTTCTAATTTAGGAAGAATTCCTGTAGGAGATAGAATTGGAGATGACTATTGGAAGAGGGGAAGAGACATTGCATTGGAACTCTTATGGGTGTCAGCAGATAGAAATGCAATATTTTGTTTTAGTTTTTCCTTGTACTACAGTATTGGAGGAGTTTAAGCCACCTTTATATAAGCCACCTTTGCATGCATCATTTTCCAGTATCCATAATCCAGTAAACAATTTCCTGTAACTTGGATCATTCTGAACTGAGTTTTGGCCTTATAGAAGCAACCTATTCTCAGAGCTAGATATAAAATTGTACATTGTTGAAGTAACATCAGCTGAATATTCATAACGTTCTGTTGCCTTGCAGTTACTCCGCTGTTCTCATTTCTAGACAAACCAAATCCTATATTCTCAATTAAATGAGAAAAATGCAATTTCCTGTGGTATTGTGTGAAATTTCCCTTCTTTAACATGGATCACATATCTTGGGGAGAGTTTTAGTTTTCTGTGTTTTCAAATTACTGTCAACATAGTGCCCCCATAAACAGTTGCTCTTGGATTTTGACCAACTGTTCTAAGTTTCCCTCATTAGCAACTTAGCTCAGTCCTTGGGTTCCCAGGCATATTTCAGATTCTGTTATTGGAAGATACCCAGTAGGAAAAAAAAAATCTTCATAATTTTCAGTATTTCATAATCAGTTTCTTTTTTTTCCCCTTTAGCCAAACCAACAAGTTTATCACTTCCTTTGACACCCGAGTCACCAAAGTAAGTATTAAGAAGGGTAAACAGTATAAAAGGGGGGAGGGAGTATTGATACATTTGGCTACAGCAACTCCATTTCAGCTTGTTTTTATAAATGTGCCCTATCTTCCAGTGATCCCAAGGGTTCCCCATTTGAGAACAAGACTATTGAAAGAACCTTAAGTGTGGAACTCTCTGGAACTGCAGGTAAGACAGGTGTTTTAAGATTATTTTTAATGTAGTTGCTAAATTTCCTAGCAAAATGCTGTCGTGATCTTCAAGTAGCTAAGAGCTGAGCATAGGTAGTAAAAAATGAAACCAAAAGGAAAACTGAAGTATACAGGTGTCCCAAAAGTCTTAGTACAATCTTAAGCTTAAAACTGCACTAAGACTTTCGGGACAGCTGGTATTTGCATATGTATGTTTTAAAGAAAGAAAATTGTCCATTTGTAGTACCTAGTCACCCAGGTATGGCAGTCACATCACAGAATATCGAAAGGCAGAGAAAAACATCTTAAAAAGGTAGAGAAACTGACAGGTTTCCATCCACTGAGAACAAAAAGAATCTTGGTATATTGGAAGAAGAGTAAGTACTTCAAACATTTTGGACTTCTAGCCTTATCTGGTCAATTTTATTTTGATATTCTAAGCCTCATAATGCCCCCCATAACAAATATGGTATCTGCTGACCTTCCAGTTGCTCAGAAAGATTGATTGTGCAATAGTGTCTTTTGGGGTTTGGTGTTTGAACTTCACCTAAAAGTGACTCCCAGGTTGTCTGAACAAAAACACCCCTAACTCTGGTTATTACTGATAAGAGAAGAAGAAAAGCAAAGTGACGAAGGGACTTTCAACCGGAACTGTGGCGCCTGCATGCACCGTGGTCATTGTTCCTCGGCCTAATTTCACAGTTCAGGTTTGCTAAATTACCTTCTAGGGAAAGGACCATTGCATGCTTTGGTCACAAAGCAGAGAAATTAATCTTATATGGCATGTCCATTGAGACTTATATAGGTATAAATGTGTTGTATACATGTATAAATTCCCTCCGTATGTGCATAATGTATTTATGTGTGTATATATACACACATATTAATATTAATTATATATTCAACACATTAGTATTGTGTATATTTCTAAAATTTGTCCATATATAAATTGTACACCTATTTGTCAATTCTAGTCATTTTATTAGGAGAACATCTGCTATCCTAAAATAGCTTTGTAGTTTTAATTATACTCTATTGGAAGACTGAGCATTTCTCTGTAACTTATTGTCCAGCAACATTGTTTTATATTGTTTAGTTATAAGTTTACTGTCATACACTCTATGCGAGAGGAATTAGCAATTCTGAAAAGCAATTTCATAGTTATCTAGACATATTTAAAGCATCTATAACAATATTTGTTTATGTCAGCAATCTAGTATTCATATCATTACTGAGGTATGTTTTCTTTGGACGTTGCTGGAAATCTTTTAGTTAAAATAAGAACTAGTCATCAAATTTTCACTGATTTACAAGTATTCATCTTTGTAAAGCAGATTGCTAAGTGCTATGAGGGCACAGAGAAACACAAAATAGTGGTCTCTGTTCTCATGAGGCTCACAGTCTAATTGGAAAGGTATATACAAACATATGAAAAAGTAAATCAAATGGCTAGAGTTCAAATTCACTTGTCCCAAAAGGAATAACCTTTTTCTCCTAAACCACCTTCACTCTTCCTCTGGACTTTCTTATTTCTATTGAGGGCACTGTCATTCCAGCCCAGTTAACAACCTCAGTTTTAACTTTCATTCTTTCCTCTCCTTTACGCCTTCGACATTTCTTTTGACTATCCCTTCTCTCTCTTGCATGATCATCATTATAGTATAGAACTTTGTTGCTTTTCAACTAAACTATTGCATAAGCCTCCTAATTGGACTTCTAGTTTCCATTCTCTTCTTTCTCTAAACCATTCTCCACACAGCTGCCAAAAGGTTTTTAACCTTTTCATGTAAAGGGTCCCTTTAATAGTCTGATAAAAGCCTGTACACCCCTTCTCAGAATAATACTTTTAAATGTGTAAAACAGCACATATAGAATTGCAAAGGAAACCAATCATATTGAAATACATTGTATATTATATATATATATGTACTATTATACACACATACATATACATATGTGTATATATATATATATATATGTGTGTGTGTATGTGTGTGTATATTTTAATTCACAGACACCTAGGTTAAAAGCTCCTGCTCTAGGATAAAGTATAAACTCTTCAGCTTGGAATTTAAAGTCCTCACAATTTGACTACAGCCTATCTTCCCAGCTTCATTTCATATTATTTCCATTCACACCCTCTATGTTCCAGTCAATGGGTCTATTTGCTGTTTCCTAGACTTGGCACTTCCATCTCTTGCCTTTACATAGCTTGGTCCCATATATGGAATGCAATATAAGAAAGATCACAGTGTGCGATTAATTCCCAAGGTGATGGTAGAGACAATTAATGCTATAGGGGTTCATTAGAAGGGAATTACCAAGTGCTAAAATATCTCAGAAGGCTTCATGGAGGACAGGGGGACTGAACTGTATCTTGAAAAGATAAATAATTTTTATATAGGTGAAAAAAATGAGTGAGCCCATTTAAGGTGGTGGAGAAACCAAGCAAGAGCATGCTGGGAGGAATATGTAAGAAATATTTTAGGGAATAGCGAACATAATACCAATTTGAAAGTAATAGATTATAAAATGAACCAAATAATGGAATACATACTTCATCTGATTTGGAGATTTCGCGTGGTTCTTTTCTACCACCTTCCCCACCTCCTGCTCTTAAGATAATTTAAATTACCTGAATCTCTTCAACCTGTTCTGATCCATTGTGTTGCTTTTTGTTACTTGCTCTTAATAATTGTATTATTGTTACTGTGAATAATCTTTTCCTCATCTTTTTTTTTGATGGAGTTCATATTTAAACAGACCCAAAACAAGTTGCTGTCCTGCTTTTACTTTTTTATATTTATTCTTCTAAGGAATTTGACCAGATAGACAAAATAACTACTTTTTTTGTAGTTGAAATGTATAATATAATGTAATCTCAATGTCTATAGACTCTTGGGAAGCATCCTTGGTAGAATTTCAGAAGCAGACAGAAAAACAGTAATAATATACATTTTCTTCTGTTCCCATTTGATCTTGATTTCTTCTGCTAGGTCTCTGAATTTTGAAACTTAACTGTCCCATGTAGCCAGAGAATGATGAGTATTTGTTATGGTAACATCTACTAAAAACATTGTCCATAAGTTTTTCATAGATCTGTGTTATTTCTGGGGGATGGTGAATAACAGTTTGATCTGTGCTAATGATTCAAGTCCAGTGTAGTTTAGTGATAGGGAAATAGGGAGTGGGTGGAAGGGTGGCATGGATCTCATTCTCATTCTTCAATAAGGTTCAGATAGAAACATCTTGCTATTGTGTTATTTTTTTTTTCTATTCCTGTTCTATAAATTATTATTGCAAGGAATTTTGTTTAGGTACAGGCTGACTTTTGAGGACCCCTCCAACTCTGAGATTCTGCATTGTTGAACTGTTTGAAACATTGTGCATTATTATTCCGGGTTTTTTTCAAATGAGGAAACTAAGGCACAGAGGTTAAGTTTAAAAAGCTTGCAACTGTCAAAAATCAGGATTGGAACCTAAATCTTAAGAATTCAAGTATGCTACTCTTGTCTTCTACACAGAAATCCCTCATTCATTTCTCTATGGGATAAGAGATTATCCTAGACAGAATCATAACATTGCAGCTGGAAAAGAGCTCCAAGGTAATATAATCTAATCTCTACCTAAAGGAGGAATTTCCTCTTTAACATCACTGACAACTGGTCATCCAGCCTCTGCTTGAAGAATTATAGAGATGTGAAGCTTGCTATCTTTCTAGGCAGCTCATTCCACCTTTGGACAGCTCTAATTATTAAGAAGTTCAGCATCTCTGTAACTTTCACCCACAGATCCTAATTCTACCCTCTTGAGTCGAGTAAAACAAATCTAAACCTTTTTTCTTCCTTTTTTTCCACATGACATCCCTTCACATATTTTAAGATCACAATCATGTCCTCAATAAGTCTTTTTTTTCAGCCTAAACATTTCTAATATTTTAAGTGGACCTTTTTATAGCATGTTCTTGAGTCTTCTCACAAGTGCAGCCTCATCAATATTCTTCCTACTCCTCAGGCTGTCTTCTCAACTGCATCACCAATAGCCTTCCCGATATACCCTCTTCTTTCACCCTGTGAGCTCCTCATGATCAAATCAACTCTGCCATTTTTTCCTAGAAGGAGAGTGTCAATTGATCTCCTTAAAGCTCCACTGTAACATTTTGGACCAAAGTGCCCCTCCCTGACTACCGCTCCCCCACTGTCCTCCCCTGTTAGAATATAAGCTTCTTGACTATGCTTTTATGTTTGTTCTCCCTCCCTTCCTTTAGCACAGTGCTTGGGATATAGTAAACACTTAATAAGTGTTTTTTTCATTTTTTCTCTCATACGCTCACCTTGAAATTTGGTGCCTAGAAATATCCTAGATATAACTTGATCAAGGCAGATTAGAGAGAACTATGGTTATCAAGTTAAGTCAACAACCATTTATTTATTCTAGACAATATGATTCTGTTCACAGAGCCTATAGTTGTATGTGTTTTTTTTTCCTGGATCCATTATCCCAATGTCAAAATCATATTGAGATTGTGGCTGTTTATAAATCTAGGTTCTTTTCACATAAG
The DNA here is from genome assembly GCA_023548195.1 of Bettongia penicillata ogilbyi. Lineage (NCBI taxonomy): Eukaryota > Metazoa > Chordata > Mammalia > Diprotodontia > Potoroidae > Bettongia > Bettongia penicillata. Next base: position 8,254,316 of record JAJHZJ010000378.1, on the reverse strand, counting down.
GTGCTACCTAGCCATAATCTTTCCAGTCCTGTCCTTATGCAATTGATATTTTTAAACTCTATACAGGACTTTCTCTATATGCCTATTTAGTTCCATCTTATTAGATTCAACTTGTTAAATCCCTATTCTGTCATCCAAGGTGTTAGCTGTTCCTTCTAGTTTCATTTTGTTGACAAACATGCCATATGTATTTTCATCTAAGTCATTAATAAGGGAAAATATACAATAGTACAGGAATGAGTACAGAGCCTTGGAGCACTTCAGTGGATACCTTCTTCCAGTCTATATTTGTATTATTTCAAATACAAAAAGTACTAGCTGATGCCTTAATATGAAAAAAGACATTTCTACACATGAAAAATGTTTATTATGTTTCAGAAACTTCTTGTGGAAGTGGAAATTACAGAATCATAGATATAGGACCTTAGAAGAAGTCACCTAGTACAATCCCTTTGATTTATGTGACTTAAAATGTAACAAAAAATTATATTTTACAAAAGGAACTAAAGGCAGTCATTTATTAGTAAGTGACAGAACCTAGGTTCTCTGACTTCAAATCCAGTGCTCTCTTCACTCTACCATAGTGATGGAATAGTCAACGAGATTCAGATGCCTCTGGAACAAATAAATGTTTCCTGCCACATCTGTAATATCTTTGAAAGAACAGGAGGAATAGGAAAGGAAGTTTGCTTTATTGGCTGATGCCATCTGGTCTGTTATCTCTGAAATTGTCCTGAACTAGCTCTTTTTAGCTAAGGAAAAAAACACTTCACTTTACAGGTGTAAAACTAATTTGATTTCAAAATGGCTTGAATAAAGCAAGAAAAGAGTAAAAAGAAAACTCACTTGGCAGAGAGCATTTAAAACTAATGCATCCTCAGAGCTCTGCACTTTGCAACTCGAAGTGCTAATAGGAGGAAAATGCCAGTTTAACAAGTGTGTCCATTTCTTGCTATTTGACATGAATAAACATAGCTAGGAAGTAGAATGGCAAATATCCAAGTGACTTATATGAGTGGTTTCAATCAGTATCTTTAATACAAGGTGAATTCAGTGGCTCCTTTCTTCATAAAAATCTCCAATTTGCCAGGGGTGGAGCCAAGATGGCAGAGTAACAGCACAGATTTGCTAGCACTCTACTCCCAAACCCAGCCAAAGACCTATAAAAAGGACTCTAAACAAATTCTGGAGCTTCATAACCCACAGAATGTCAGAGTGAAGTTAATGTGTAGCCTAAGACAGCCTTGAAGGTGAATGGGAAGTGTCTTTCTGTGGCCTGGGAGCAGATCTCAGTCTAGCATGGGCTGCACCTGCATAGATGAGACTGGAGCAGACATCTGGGGGACTAAACACTGGTTCCTGTGGCAATTTCCAGATTTAACAACCCCAAAACACTGAGGACAGATTGAAAAGTCAGTGGAAAGAACCTTTCTGACTTGTGTTCTAGATTAAAGTGGTCCAGCCCCAGCCCCAGAGCAGCTGAAGGGGAGAAGGAGCCTGAGGCAGCTACAACTGCAGCAGGGGCAGTGGAAGTACCTATTTCTGGAGCTTTCTGTCCACAGATTATGGGGGTTTTAGTGGCTGACAGTACACCCTCCCACCCCCACTGGAAGCAGAGAGTTACTTTGACAAAGAGCTCAGAAATCAAGTAACTGGCTGGGGAAATGAGGAAAAACAAGGAAAAACAAACAAACTATAGAATCTTACTTTGATGACAAGGAAGATAAAAATATACAACCAGAAGGAGGCAACAAAGTCAAAAGCTCCTCTATCCAAAGCCTCTAAGAAAATTACTAATTGGTCTCAGGCCATGGAAGAGCTCAAAAAGGATTTTGAGAATCAAGTAAGAGAAGTAAAGAAAAGTAAGAGAAAAATTGGGAAGAGAAACGAGAGTGATGCAAGAAAATCATGCAAGCCTAGTCAGCAGATTGCTAAAGGGGATCCAAAAATACTAAAGGAAGCAATACCTTAAAAAATAGTCTAAATGGCAAAAGAGATACAAAAAGCCAATGGGAGAAGAATGACTTCAGAAGCAGAATTGGCCAGATGGAAAAAGAAGTTCAAAAGCTCATTAAAGAAAATAATTATCTAAAAATGAGAATGGAGCAGATGGAAGCTAATGACTTTATGAAAAATCAAGAAATTATAAAACAAAACCAAAAGAATGAAAAAATAACAGACAATGTGAAATAGCTCATTGGAAAAACAACTGACCTGGAAAATAAATCCAGGAGAGACAATTTAAAAATTATTAGACTGCCTAAAAGCATGATTAAAAAAAGAGCCTAGACATCATCTTTCAAGAAATTATAAAGAAAAACTGCCTTGATATTCTAGTACCAGAGGGAAAAATAGATATTGAAGGAACCCACTGATTGCCTTCTGAAAGAAATCCCAAAAGAAAAACTCCTAGGAATATTGCAGCCAAATTTGAGAGCTCCTAGGTCAAGAAGCAAATATTGCAAGCACTCAGAAGGAAACAATTTGAGTATTATAGAAACACAATCAGGATAGCAGAAGATCTAGTAGCTTCTACATTAAGAGATCGCAGGGTATGGAATATGATATTCCAGAAGTCAAAGGAGCTAGGATTAAATCCAGGAATCACCTACTCAACAAAACTCAGTATAATACTTCAGGGGAAAAAATAGTCTTCAATGAATTAGAGGACTTTCAAGAATTCTTGATGAAAAGATCAGAGCTAAGCAGGAGATTTGACTTTCAAATACAAAAATCAAGAGAAGCATGAAAAGGTAAACAGGAAAGAGAAAAATCACAAGGGACTTACTAAAGCTGAACTGTTTACATTCCTCATGGAAAGATAATATTTGTAACTCTTGAGACTCTTCCCAGTATTATGCCAGTTGGAGAGATTATCTGTATAGACAGAGGGCACAAGGTGAGCTGAATATGAAGGAATGATATCTAAAAAACATAAAATCAAAGGGTGAGAGAAGAATATACTTGGAGAAGGAGAAAGGGAGAAAAAGGACTGGGTAAATTATCTCCAAGGCCAGAAAAAGGTTTTTCAATGGAGGGGAATAGAGGAGAGACAAGAGGGAAAGAGTGAACCTTACTCTCATTGAATTTGGCTTAGGAAGGAATAATATGCACACTCAATTTGTTATGAAAATTTATCTTTTGCCACAGGAAAGTAAGGGGTAAAGGGATATGTGAGTGGTGGTGAGGATGATAGAAGGGAGAGTAAATGGGAGGAAGAAGTAATTAGAAGTAAGTACATTTGAAGAGAGACAGCATCAACAGAGAGAATAATTAGTCTTTTGCCACATGACTGTTACAGAAGTGTTTTACATGACTACATATATATAACCTATGTCAAATAACTTGCCTTCTCAATGGGGGTGGGTGGAGAGGGAGGAAGAGAGAGAAGCTGGAACTCAAAGTTTTAAAAATGAATGTTATTTTTTTTTTTTTTTACATTCAGCTGGGAAATAAGACATACAGGCAATGGAATATAGAAATTTATCTTGCCCTACAAGAAAATAGAGGGGAAGGGGATAAGAGAAGGGAGACAGGTGTGATAGAAGGGAGGGCATATGGGGGAAGGGGGTAATAAGAATACACACTCTCTTGGGGTTGGCAGAGGGGAGAGATGGTGAGAAAATTTCGAACTCAAAATCTTGTGGAAGTGAATGTTGAAAGCTAAAAATTAATTAATTAATTTTAAAAAATCCCCAATTTGCCAATTTAATTATTTTTTATGTGACCTATTACATAATGGTACTCTTGATAATCCTCTTTTCAGAGGCTTTCATAATGGAGAAAAATTCTTAAGAACTTAGAATGATTTTGATTCTATGTTAAGTTTAGTCACTTTTGTGGTACAATTTTGTTCTTGTAGTGGGGACACAAGATTTTACCAGGAGTTCTGGATTTTATAAAGAGAAGCAATGTACTTTAAAGTGACTTCATAGAGGTCATTTAATTCGCTTTTGTGGCTATAGAACCCTAGAGAAAGAAATTCAACAGGTTTAGTTATTTGACAACATTTGCTATTAAGAATTTTTCCATATGTCAAACCATATGTTGTAGTGTCAATAAGATTTCTTTCTCTCTCTCTCTTTTTTTTTTTTTGCCCTTAGTGGAGATAGATATTTTTATATACAGAATTTGGAAGTCATGGTTAAATTTACCCCCAATCTACTCTTAAATAGATTGAATTGACCTCAGTCCCTTTTAAAATATTCCTCATAGATCTTACTTTCCCATTCTATATTCATTTTTGTGGCTTACCTCTGAACTTCCTTCAAGACCTCCACATTTATAAAAATCTGGGCATGCTATTGCTTCCTTATTCATGTAAGGGAACCTCTTATCCCTTGGATGGGGATATTTCTTATATTGTCTCTTAGAGAAGACCATGTTTGTAGGTAAAAACTGAACACTGGCATCTGATCTCATAGCTGTTTTTTATTTTGCCTTCAGAATGCATTTGACACTTAAAGTCAACACACTTGAAAGTTATTTATGATTCATTAGTTGATTTTTTTGAAGTGATATTAACTACTTTAAGCAAACAAAAAAGTCCAAAATCAGCATGTAAATAGTAGTGTACCTCAAATAACTTATCATTTTCTATCACTCAATTAAAAAAAAAGGGCCCTTCAAAGAAAAAGGGTATACAATATGTCATGAAAATATACTTTGTCTTTTACTTTAAAAAATACTTTAAAAGGATGATTGTAGAGTGTGTACCACTTCTCCCAGATTTGCTGTGCAGAAGTACGTCAGTGTGAGTGATATAGAGGTACTTGTTTATTATAGAGCACATTTCAATGCAGTAATCATAAATATTGCTAAGGTTGTGCTCTGTTGAAATATGACCTACATACTCTTGATTGTTTGTGTTACGTGATTTGTCTGACACCCATTACATTCTGGGTAATGGCAGCCATTTGTTGCTGTGCACAGCAGGCTCTTTTGACAAAAGAAAATAGGCAGCAATGAAAAAGCTATAGTCTGAATTACATTCTGCACAGTGCTGCACTGCTGAGAGTTTGTGCGAGTGTGTTAACAACGCTCTGAACTGCCTCTTGTCAGCCTTCAGCCTGTAATGGCCATCTGTCCTCACATAAATCTGTCAAAATCGGCTAAGTTCAAGAGAGAGCAGGGTGTATACCTTGCACTGTCAACACCAAAATGTTCACATTCACCAAGAAATCAGGGGACGGGGGAAAAAATCCAGAGATTATGGAAGGCATTAGCACTATTGATTTGGGCTCACGGCATGAAATCAAGATTACCACATTTATGACGAGATGACAAAAGGTGTTAGCGTTCATGAATTAAGTGGTGAGCTCTTTTCTCCTTCTCTACCTCTTTCTTACCTTGTGAAAAAAAAGACTTCTGTACTCTGTTGGATGGGTTCCTACTCAAAATGTTCTACAGGTGTGAGAGTTTCCCTGTTCGTTAGGAATTTTTAAAAGTTTGTCTCTGCTTAGAGAGAGAAAATGCTTCTCTACATTCCGCTCTCAAACAAACCTGAGAATTGTAGCGCAAATAGGCAGCACACCGATAAGAAATTCTGTCCTTTTAGGACTTTTCCTCATGGCTCGGTCAAACTGGAAAGGTATCAATCGATGACAAAAGTTTGGATAGTTGTCCAAATTGCACTGTTTTTGTTGTTGCTTTGCACCATCAATTCTAAGATTTGTGAAATTACTTTTATTATTTGTTTGTTTCAATGAATAGTCCTAAATTTATTGAAGACAATGACTTGCAGTCCTGTTTGTATGACACCTCTTGCTACCTTCAGGTCTCAGGTTGGTCTATCATGGAAAAGTTTTCACTTTAGATAAATGTTAGTATTGCATTTGTTTATTGTATAATATGCAATATTATGTTCATATTATGGCAGTGTAAGTGGAGTGGTAGTTATATCTAAAAATACAACAGTAAGGCTTGTCATTAGCTACCTTTCTGACCCCCCCAAAAATGTTTGAGGTTTGATGTAACTTTTAAACTCAATGCAAGGCTATAGTATGATATGGTAGGTACATACAAAGAATACAATATTGAGAACAAAGAAAGTTATAGTCCCACTGTACTCTGTGTATTTGGGGGTACCATATTTTAAGAGGGACATTAACAAGCTGGAGGGCAGCCACCATAGTGAGGGGACTCTAAACATGTCATATGAGGAACTGTTGAAAGAATTAGGCATGGTTAGTCTGAAAAAAAGGGAAGACTCAGGAGGGATATAATAAGAGCCTTCAAATAGTTGGAGGGCTATTATGTGCAAAAGGGATTAGACTTAGTCTCTGTGGCTCCAGTGGATGTAACCAAAGGGTAGAAATTATTTCCTTCCACACAAAGAACTTCCAAACAGGTAGAGCCATCTGAAAATAAAATAGGTTACCTCATGTGGTAACCTAAGTGATTCCCAGTCATTATAGAGAGAGATAGTGTACTCAGACGGAGACTGGTTCTCTGCTTTCTAGGGATTTTGTCGAGTGGATTTATGTTTAAGGTTGGACTGGATGATCTTTAAGGATGCTTTTAGCCATGTGATTTTTATTATTTTAGAAAGTTGGGAATGATTTAAGAGGTAGTAGACAAAGAATTCAAGTTTTTTGAGACTGGAAAAAATTTCTAAGCTTTCAGGGATTCATTTCCTTGGACTTATTTTCTTGAGCCTAGGAAATTATTGGTATAAAAATTCAGTCCACTTATTGGTAATATATCGGTAATTTATAGATTGAGAGGCTAAGGGACTTATCCATAGTCACAAAGCTAATATTTATAGATAGGTCTTTAGCCCAGGTCTTCATGACTCCAAGGTTAACTAACCTTCTTTCCATTATAGCCATACTTGGAACTCAGTTTCCTCATCTATAAAATGAGAGGGCTTGCCTAAATGGTCAAGGACCCTTCTGGTTCTAAATCTATAATCCTAAAATCCATTGAGAAGCAATTCTATATCAATTTTAAATTGTTGATACTTTGTATTACTTAAGAGACTAATTTCTTTTTAATAGTACCCTAATTTCAGTTTTATAAAATTCATGGTTTCTTTCTTTGAAATCTAATTCAATCAACAGTTGTTTTCTAATACAAAGCACTATGACTGCTCAAGTTAATTAGAAGATCCCTGCTCCCAAGGATTTTACACTGTGTACAGTTAGAAACATGGGCATGTCCATAAGATAACTAACGATGCTACTACGTTCTGTATAAGTGCCAAATGACTTGCATACAGGAAGTGACGCAGGAGTTCTAAGGGATAAGGCGTGACCCATAGCCTGAGATGATCAGGGAAAACATTATGAAGGAAATAGAAGTTTCCATAATTTTTGCCCAGGACCTGTTTAGTTAGAGTTCTAATTTGTCATTATGCTGCTTTACCCAGTGCTCTCTTAAGAGTAATTTCATCTTACACCAATCTAATTGACAGTGACTTTGTCAGGCCCTCAATTGTTTCTTCCTGTATTGATACCCCTTAGCTCAACCACAAATTATATATTGACCTAGTCTAAGACATACCAGCCCTCTTCCCACTGTCTGGATCATAAAGAACCAGTTCAATAACCTCGACATGAATCATTTGTCCCACACCAAGAAAAACATCCAAGGAAAATCTGCCAGAAGCTACCTGTGCCTTCTATCTTCATGTCCCATTTGGCTCCCTTCTCCTTGCAAAAAACAGGAAGATTATTAAATACTCTTTCCTCATTTCTTTAATCATTCTCTCCTGTTAGTCATCAAGATTCCTCCCATATTAGGAGAAATTTTACTTTTGCATCTGAATGTTTTTTCATGTGAACTCTATATTCAAGAGAAATTTGAAGTAGAAACTTGTGTATTAGTACCAGAGAAAACGTGGATTGAATGGGGAAAGGGGTTCTTTCAAGGAAGAAACTTAAGGAAATTTCAAATTTGACTTATTTGCAGATGAGAGATTGAAGGATAATGTGTCTTCCTGACAGGTGTTCTATTCTGAAAAATAAAAACCTATCAACTCTTGTTTATCCACAAATGGATCTGCTGCATTGTATTTTATCCCCCAGTAAAATGGAAAGCCAAAACCCAGGCTACTGGAGAGAGAGACCAGCAGGGTATCCCAGCTAGAGATGGAAGGATATAGGTATATAATTCTTGAATTTTGATGTGTGCAGTGCCTCATTGAATATATTCCTTTGGCTAGATTCCAAAGCCAAATATAAAAGTGTTTGGGAGTAATAGCTAATATATCTTATCTGGGCTTTTGCCCCCTCAATTGGAAAGATTGTGCTGAAATACCAAAATTGCTCAAGTTGTGAAATAAAATAGAAAAACAACAGTTTACACAATTCCTGTGCCCTTTGTAAGTGGTTGAAGAGAGAGGTAGCTTTACCACAAAATCCCATGCGCTTTTGATGACCTACATGGCTTCTTCATACCATTTTTGAAAGTAAGGGGAACCACCACTTTTCCTTGAAACGTGCGGTTGCCTTAAATCTATCCTTAGGCGCGTTAGTTCCCTTTAGGTTCTTTTTGCTGAGTACACATCCCCCTATGTAGAGCTAGTGTATTGTAAACCAGCATATTCCTACATAAGCAGAAAGTCTATAGGACTGCAGTCCATCTTTTTCTTTAGTTATTTGGTCTCAGGGTCCATTTCACTGTGTCTTATGATGAAGTGTTTTCATATAGGATGAACTATGTGTCGGTGTAAAGAATCTCCTACAGAAACTGGTGCTGTAGCTTCCTGTCATTCTGTGAGAAAGTTAACATTCTGAACTGTGGTTTCCTCTTCCCTAATTCATTCATTTATTTATTTAATTAGTCACTGAAGCTCAGAGAAGTTTCTATCCCTCAGCCTTACAACAATTACTAATGTTCAATTCTAAATAAAATGGCTCAGTGCTGCTGCAATATTTAGTGTTACTATTCACTTAGTTTTCTGTTGCAGAACCATATTTTAGACAGAATGTATTAGTTATGCTTACAAGAATGTATTATACCTACATTAGCCATGGTTTACTAAGTTAATGAACTGTGGAGACAAAGAATCATTGCCTTCAAGTTGTGGAGCTGCTTTGGGTCCCTGTATTAGTACACCATGTATTACAGAACTTATTTTGAAGGTGTCTGTTTCATTTTTTTCCTACTAATTTGCTTCCATACTGCCTTTTTCCCCATTTCTTTCTTTTAATGTGCTCATTTTTTTTTTTTTTGGCTGCAAGGGTGGATTTTCTTGTTTTGACAAAGAACCCTAAGCTTTGAGCATCTAATGCAACATCTTTATCATGCCAACTCCAGCAAGGCTCTTCTGTGATTTTCCCTCCCCTGATCCTACCACGTTTATTTTCTATGTCACAGCTTGTAGAATGTCCTTGACCAAATAGCACAAGTAATGCTGTTGAAGAGGCCAATGGTAATATGCTAATTCTAGGAACTGACAATGTTTGTGTGGGTGTTTACAGTATGAAATTCCATGGCTCTTTCTGATCTCTGGCAAATTTTTAGATCTATCAGTTTTTGGTGAAAGTGGATTAGAGCAAAAGAGTTTTTTTTGTTTGTTTTTTATCCAGATTCTGTGGTAGATTTAGTTGCTTCCCCTTTATACGTTTTGAATACACTCCTATTTGAATCTTGAAAAAAGTTAAAAAAAAATCATTCTGCACTTCAAAAAAGCACATCTTTCTGTCTCACTCTTTCTTTCCCCCCCCAGGCCTAACTCCACCAACGACTCCTCCTCATAAAGCTAATCAAGATAATCCTTTTAGGACTTCTCCAAAGCAGAAGTCATCATGTAAAACCAGTGTGCCACCTTCAAAGAAACCCCGCTATAGTGAATCTTCTGGTACCCAAGTAAATAACCCCATTAAGAAAGGTCCAGAACAATCAGAGCTGTATGCTCAGCTCAGCAAGACTTCAGCACTATCCAGCGGACCCGAGGAGAGAAAGGCAAAACGGCCTAGTTTACGGCTATTTGGCGACCATGACTACTGTCAGTCAATTAATGCAAAAACTGAAATACGCATTAATTTATCACAGGAGCTCCAGGACTCTCGACAACTAGAATATAAAGATGCTTCCCCTGGATGTCAGGGGCAGACTCGTTCTTCCACAGATTCAGACCAGTGCTACACAAGAGAGACTTTTCAGGCAATCAAGCAGGGTTCCCCATGCGGCCACAGAAAACAGCTCCAAGACCAGGAAATCCGGGCTGAACTGAACAAGCACTTTGGTCATCCCAGTCAAGCTGTTTTTGATGATGAAGCAGACAAGACCAGTGAACTGAGGAACAGTGATTTTAGTAACGAACAATTCTCCAAACTACCTATGTTTATAAATTCAGGACTAGCTATGGATGGTCTGTTTGATGACAGTGAAGATGAAAATGATAAACTAAACTACCCTTGGGATGGGACACAATCCTATTCATTGTTTGATGTATCACCTTCTTGCTCTTCTTTTAATTCTCCATGTAGAGATTCAGTGTCTCCACCCAAATCCTTATTTTCTCAAAGATCCCAAAGGATGCACTCTAGATCAAGGTCCTTTTCTCGACACAGGTCATGTTCCCGATCTCCCTATTCCAGGTCAAGATCAAGGTCACCAAGCAGCAGATCTTCTTCAAGGTAAACTAAGTTAGAAACAGAAATAAAACCCTTACAGACTGACTCAGTCTGAAGTCAAAAGCATTCTAAATCCATAGCTGTTTCAGTTCTTGCCATTGAATTGCAGAGAGATGCCAGAGGTAACAAGATCATTGCTGTACTCACAATTCTTCTCCTCTTCTCTTAAATCTTCCAGCCTTGAACATGCCACATAGAGCCAGTCAGATCAGAGAGAGCAATTTGTAAGAAACTTGCTCATCTAACTTTTTCCATTACCTGGAGAGCTGCCCTATGCCAGTATAGTTGAGATCCATGCAGGATAAAGCTGACAATGTACCAGACCTGGTGCTCAGTGTTAACATCAATAAGAGACGTTGAGAGAGAATACATCACTCCAGACCTTTAAGCTGACTAGATGATCACAAACTGTCACTGGGAAATCTCCCTGGTAGGGAGGAGGAAAATGCTCATTTATGTAAGATGTAGCTCTAGAGTCTTCCCAAGTGCCGATAAACTCAGGCTCAGTGGCAGGTGCAAATGCTTTTTTTTTTCTTTTCCATTTTGTTTTTCTCCTCTCCTGCAGATCTTGTTACTTCTATGAGTCCAGCCACTGCAGACACCGGGGACACCGCAATTCTCCCTTATATGCAAGGTCACGCTCCAGATCGCCCTATGGCCGTAGGCCCAGGTGATGATGCCTTTGATTCCCTTTCCTTCCTCTTGATAACAAGATGCCCAGAAACATATTCTTCATTTTGCATTGGCAAATTGAGGTGCTTGATTTAATGATTAAGTTGTGTTTCCCAGGTATGACAGCTATGAAGAATATCAGCATGAAAAGCTGAAGAGGGAAGAGTACCGCAAAGAATACGAGAAACGGGAGTCTGAAAGGGCCAAGCAAAGAGAGAGGCAGAGGCAAAAGGCAATTGTAAGCAGCATGGAGATTGTTTTCATTCTAGAGGAGTTTGTTGTCATTTTATTTTTCATTTTGTAGATTACAGCAAAAACTGAGGTAAAGTAACTACCAATATCTTTTAGCTTTAAAACTCATATACATCTATCTTCAGCTTTATGATACTGCTTACCTCCAGGCAAATGCCAAGTTAGTATGTCTTCCTTACCTAAACCTTAACTTCATGTTTTCTGCTATGGATTTAGTCATCCTTGAAGAGAATAAAAATATATTGAGTAAGAGAGATTAGGTTTGTCCCATCCCAGGATGAGTTTCCAATTATTTCCATTACTTTTGTGTCCAATTAGGTTTCCATTGACTGAGACCCCAGAGACTGAATAATCATTGCAGAGATGGGCTCAAGTCAGGTTTTGGGAAGGTGGAACTTAGAGGACTAAGAGAAGTTTTAGGGACAATTGTCATTTCTTGACAATTCTATGAATATACAATCAGATTATTTATGCACATTTATCCACATTTTCCAGCTGTTTTCTTTTGCAGAGCCCATTATACGCTATAATACCATGTTTTCACCAAATCTCCATGGACCAGGTCTAGAGATAGTAATCAATTTCTCTTTATAAAAATTCAGTTTTGACCTAACCTCCCAGTTTAGGCTAACTCTCATCCATCCTTTACCATCTGTAACCAGTTGGCCACAAGGTTTTCTCCCTAAACAGCTGCTGAAGCCGTTGCTAATGTGAATCTTCACCCTAGCAAACCAGTACAGTTCCCTGGCTCATCAGCTAGCCATTGCTTGAACAATCGCTGGCAGCTATTTAAGTTAGTCTGAAGGAAGTTCTTTTGCATGTGGATACAGATACAAAGAGCCAAGGGGCAAGAGTTCATTTGGTATTCTTAGTAATGACTTATGTCAATCACAATTTGATGGAGGATTGCAGTCTTTTACTACTGCAAAATAGATAGATAGATAGATATAAAGAAAGGTATGTGACCAAAAAGAAGCATGTGAGAAAGCTGAAAAAAAGATGATCAAAATCAGACTGTAGCCTATCCATTTATAGGCCAGAGAGAAGGTGACCAAAGATAAGGAAGGCATGAAAAAGAATGGTACTGAAATTTGGGATGAAATCAAACTGAGCAGGTGAGAGAGTTAGTAATACATTCTGGATAGCGGGGGCTTAGGCGTAGGCTGTGGGACTTGCAGACACTTGTCGTAGCTCCCATTCTCATTTACCCTACTCGCGAAATGAGCTGTGGTTTTAACAGAGTTTAGTTCATCAGCATTTGTGAAGACTAATGAAAATTAAAAATCCCATCTGGGAAATATATTGGAAGTATATTTAATTAGTGACCAAGCCAAGACCTTTTTCTTTTTTTTAATAGACTGGAAACATATTGGTGACCTGTGTGGAAAAAATGCACATTTTTAGTGTTTTCAGATTTGATTTTTATTAGATTTTTAAAAAACCCTTCATTATATTACCTCATGGACATCGCATACTTCTGCAAAACAGATCATGTTTTAATTAATAACTTTTTATGACTGACTGGTAAGCAAGTCAATCAAAAAAGACTGTTAATGTAGACAGTTGAAAAACTAATGTTAAAATATAGTTCAAACGTATATAATATATGGGAAATCTTTCCATTTTCAGGAAGCTATATGTAGCACCATGATATTCACAGAAACTACTATGGCCATGAATATCCCAGTGCAATTCTGAATCACAAAATTCAAGAAATTCTCTGCATGGAAGACAGAACCAAAACATTTATTCAGACATCTGAAAGTCAAATCCACCATAGTAACAAAGAAATCTATACACAGTAACAATGCAGAGGGCAACACTAGCCCCAAGCCTTCCCCTGCTAGGCTTCCCACAAACAAACACTCAAGAGCCTAGCTGTCTTCTGCCTCTCTCTCCTTCAGTTCTGACTGCTCTGATCTATTTCCTCTCAGTTCTGCTCTAGCTCTGCCCTCTCTGTTCCATTCTTCCTGTTCCACCCCTTCAGCAAACTCCTTTCTCCACAAACTCATGTGATTCAGACTTCCATATGACCTGTGCAGGTTACATGGGCCTATTAATGAGTCAGAAAGTTCTTCCCATTTAAATTGCCATTACAACATACCTATGCATCAATTATTGGGTGGGCCATATTCTCACAGAGAACCATTTAGGGCCTTTAAGAGCTTTTGAGAAATTTAAAAGAAAAATGAGGGAGCTATGGTTTGAAATTTTGTATGTCTTTCAAGATAAACAGTAGACAAACTTAAATGATTACCAGTTGACACTTAGTATATAAGATATATGTATATATGTGTAATTAAATTGTTTGTTGCTATTGCATTTGTTTTGTCTATCCCAAACACATTCTTAAGAACAACCAGGGTCCTTCTGCAAATCATTCCAAGCTCTATTTTTAGCTTAAAAAGTTTAAATTCATTTAGAGTATTTTAATGGAACCTCATGAGCCAAAGCTCAGTATTTTACATCTAAACTACAACTGTTTTAATGTCCTATGGAGTTTTCAGTCCAGTCTATTTGCAATCTGTACAGTTTGCTACCAAAAAATCATGATAATGAGGTGTTAATTTAAAATATGAAAAAAAGAAATTATGATATGGTCTGGCATTTAAAACCAAATCTTTAGTGCTTGGGCAATGACTCTGGCATTTTAATTTTGCCAGATCAACTGTGCCCAAGTTGATCTAGCAAAACAAAACTCAAACTAGTAACAATGCTTAGCCAATGATAGACTTGAGGTTAAGGTAATTAAGCCATATTTTTGACACTCATTTTTGTAGAAAGAAAATGATTTTTTATGCGCAGTAGTGTAACAATACACAGCTAAGAGCATCATTAACCGACACACTCCTAAACTATTCTTAGGTCTAATGGGTCATCATGAATGCCTGTACATGTGCTGTTCTCTTAGGCAGTCATCCATATTTCTTCCAGGTTCTGTTTGTTTCTACCCTAACTCAAACATATGTGCCTAATCTTGATTGATCTCAGAAGATAAGCAAGATCAGTTTTGTTAGTACTTTGTGTGGAGACCTCTCCTTGAAACAATTGGAGCTTTCTTTTCAAGATTCTAAACATAAAATTAGAACTCAGTAAACACCAGCTGAAAGAACTTATGTCCTTCAGGATTAGCTCTCTGAGCTCATTATCATCATCATTTTCTTATTAACAAGTGCAGAGGAAGAATATGTTTTAGACCAGGAGAACCTGCAGCCTCAATGCCACATGTGGCCTTCTATATCTTTGGGGGTGATCTTTTGACTGAGTCCAAGTTTTATAGAACAATCCTTTTATTAAGGAGATTTGTTCTGTGAAGCTTGGGTGCTGTCATAAGGGCTGCACTTGAAGACTTAGAGGACCACATGTGGCCTCAAGGCTGCAGGTTCCCTACCCCTGTTTTTGACATTTCATTGGACGTATCTGGACAGTCCTTTTATTTTTCCCCATCTTTCTATTCTTTACTACCCCTTCTCAGACTTTTGTCCACAGAGTCAGTTTCTATTACAGGATTCCTTTGTCCCCTTCATTGGTCATATTCCGTATTTGAATTGGAACTGTTAGGAAGCATTATCACCTTAAGCATGGACAATGAGCTCAGGAGTCTTTCATTGTTTGGATTGGAAAGAAGAAAGGATGTTTATGTTATATGTTTCTTAAGAAACAAGTCCAGAAGTGAAAATCAGGATTTAAATTTGTCTTATCTTTTCAGTTTTGTTTCCCATTGTTTAATGATTTAGTCTTTAGCCAGATTCAACTTATTCTGGGTAGTTCACAATCTGAAACAACAGCTTTTCCCAGTTTACTAATTGCCCTCATACTGTTTTTGATATTAGATAATGCAAAGTCAGTTAATATGACTCTTTCTCTATTTGTCCCCTGTGTTTTGACTTAATGAGGATTTACTATTCTTGTTAATGGAACATAAACCTTAAGTTTTATTATATACCCCAGCAGTCAGCTATTCTTTATAAATGTAAAGGAAGAAGATAAGGATGACTGAATACTATTTTGAAGAAGATTTTTCAGGGCTTTTAGTACTTCAGTTCTATAAGAAAATTTTTTTTTCAAATGTCACTAATTATAATAATAACTCCTATGCATATAGTGCCAGTTAAGTTTTATCAATCAATTTCCTCATGTCAGTAAAGACTGATATCTTTCTGTCTTCAAAGAGATAAAACATATTGCCCCCAATCACAGCTTCTAAGTATGAAGGCCTCTTGATACTCTGAAGGCCAGGGTTCTTTCTATTCTGCCATGGTATGTAGCTCCTTTTTAACATTCAAAAATACAACATACAGAATTTACTTGCAAATTTTGTTTTAACTTTTAGACATACTTCTCTATCTACCTAAAATATAAATTGTTAAGAAAACTAAAACATACTAAAAATAAAGGGGTCTGGTAGTTAGCAGTTCATTAACATTGTGTATTTGTGCTTTTATGTACAACAGGAGACTTAAGGATTTCATTACATAACCCTGAAATTAGGAGAACCAAGTGCATAGTACTCCACAACAAAGATTTCAACATGAGTTCAAGTGATCATTTTTCTCTGGAGATAGCAGTGATCTTGTCTCCTTCTTGCTTTTTGTAGGAGAAGAAAATTAAGGACAGACAGTTGAAGCAATGTGCCCTTCCTTAGTGTCAGAGAGGGACTGTGGCAGAGCCAGAATGGATGAATGGTGAACTTTGGATTGGAGGAGATCTAGATTCAGGGCTCAGTTCTTCCTCTTACCTGTGTGATGTTGAGTAAGCTATTTGACTTGCATGAACCTCAGTTTCCTCACATTTTAAATAATTGGGAGGGCAGGGTAGATGAAATTATTTCTGAGGTTCCATCCAGCTCAAGAGTCTGTGGTTCTTTGTATTTTCAGCTAACTGTTTAGGTCCATCCTGTCTTTTCCCCACTACCTGGGGATCACTCCTGAATTGATCATTGACTCTCACCCTTATGGTACTCAGCAATGCCTGCAGTGCTGTAGACAGAGGTTCTGAACTTGCCCAATTCAGTTTAAATACTTACGTGAAATCATAGGACCGGGATTGCAAGGGATGACCTTAGACACAATCTTGTTCATCATCCTCAACTTTGCAGGACAGAAAATCTCATCTCACAGGTGGCTTGACTGGGGTCACACAGGAATATAAGTAACAGAGCTGGAATTTGAATGGGAATCCTTTCCAAATTCAGTGCTCCTTCTCTCTCCCTTCCCCTCCAGTGCTGCAGATTTCAGTTTAATTTTAGAATTCTGAAATTCATTAAATCCCTTAGTGGTAATTCATAGGATCAAAGCATCTTGGATTTGGAACTGAAAAGGACTATAAAAGTCACATAGTCCAACATCTTTTTTTTTTTAAAGGTAAGGAAAGGGACATAACTTCCCAAGATCACAGCATCAGAATATGAACTCAGGTCCTCTGATTCCAATATACTCTCTGCTACAGTATGGCTCTCAGCTCTGAGTGGTTCCTTTGCAATTCAGTTTCCTATATTTATTTCTCCCTATTTTTCTTTTTACAGTAGTAAACCTCCTAAAATGTTTTTTTAAAACACATGCCACACGCACTGCTGAAAATTTTACATAAGTGTCAGTCTATTCAGTCTGCTATTTTTGACATTCCCTTTAAGTAAATAAAATAGAATGTGGCGTTATGATCTCACTGCCAAAGGGGATGCAATGCAGTTCTGTGGTTATTATCACTAACCACTTAATATTTATTGACCTACTCAAGGTGTGAGGTACCGTATTGTAGTCCAATTGCATTTTGGGAAGGGAATTGAGATATACAAATGAAAATGAGTCTGGAAGCCTGCTCTACTTCATCCAACTGGCTGTTGTGATTTAGTAACTAATATAAGTAGAACTGTACTTTATCAACTGTTTCAGCTCAGCAAAAACTTTAATTTGCCAAGGGTGATTAAGAGTGATTCTTATGTACATTTAACCTAAATTATAAAACTGTAGAAGTTCCAAAAGGCAACCCCTCTTAATTTGTCCAATCCTATTACTCATATAGATTCATTACTCCTAAAATCTATTTTAATCTAGGTTTTATTCTGAAAATATAAATTTGAAGAATCTTCAGGTGAGGAGATCTCAGTAAAGCATAATGTTTGCTTCCCCACTTCTAACTTGAATTACCTATTCTTATCATTTTATTTATATTGTAAATTTAACAAATAATGAATATTTTAAGACAGAAAAAGAATAGGGAAGAAGTTCATAAAAGAAACTGAACTTCAGCTGAGTATAGTTTGTTTTTAAGAAGTACATATGTTATATATATGATCCATATATGTAAATTTAACCAAATAAAACTCAAAGTGCCCTATTCATGTCCCTTTCTACGCTTGTATTTTTGTTTTCTGTGCATTTTTGAAAATCTTTTATGGATGCCTTTATTGGGGATAAGAGGACATTTATCACTACCCCTTAAATCTTTTCCCTCTTGTAGTCCTCCCTTATTACTAATATGTATAGTCCAGCAAGACAAATCAGTCTATTGGTCATATCTGCAAATAAACATATAACTCTTTCTGCATCTCTGTCCACCTTATTGCTTTTCTGTCAAAGTCTAGAAGTGTTTCCTTCTTTTAACAAAGAAGAGGAGAGTTATTTTATATTTAATATAATTTAATTCATATGAGTTTGTGTAAAGGAAAAAAAAACCAATTCTAAGAGCAACACCCAAGTTTTGACACACAGTTAACCAACCCTTTTCAAATCTAATCTATATGTCAGAAATTTAAGTGCTTTTCTTTTTGTTCTGCCCTCAGTGAAAACAGAGAACAGTTAGCCCCTTATAAGGTGCCCTTGGAGTATTCTTGAAGATAGTTCTAAGCCCACCGTCTTTTCTAATGGCCAGATAGCATCATTATCTTTAACTCTTGTCTAGTGCATTGGAGTTTCACACATGCGATTGCTTCTTTCCAGAAATCAAAGGATCACTTGTTATTTTTAAAATTTACCTCAGGCTATAAAAATGACCTTCCTATTTTTGTAAGCTTATAAGTTCTTAATGATGTTAGAGTTTAATAAAACTGACTAATTTGGGGTACAAAAGACCAGGTTCTTGTAAGTAGACTATTCTATGACTAGACACAGGGAAACAAGAACTTTATTCCCACTGGTTTTTAGCTCATATCCCCCAGTGCTCTATTCTGATGGGAGATATCAGTATCCATTGGCCATGTTTTCTCGGTATGCTAAATTGATGATGAACTTTACAGCTTTTCAAAATGGACATTTTCCTTATCTATTTCCTAATTCAAAACAAGTACACAGAGCCAAATTATTTTTCTGCACTGAGGCCTTGAAGCCAGTGATGGAAGAGTTGTCAGTCTGTCTAGGATTTTTGACATTTGCCCTTGCTCTTTATATGACCTGGACTGATAATTTCATTGGCATTGAGAACTCCCACTACTTGTGGTTACTGCTCTGCAACATAGAGTCTTAAAGCATTTCCTTGGGGTACCTAAGGCTTAATTGATTTTCCTAGGTTGGTCACACTGACTTATGTCAAAGGTAGAAGCCAAAGTCTGGTTTTCCTGGCTTCAGGACTCTGTCTGTCCACTTGTCTGCCTCTCTAGTCTTTATCCAACCTGAAAAATTCCTATCTAACATAAAAATGTTGATATCTAGGAGAGAAAAAGGAGAGCAAAGGAGAAAGAAACACATTGAGAAAATTAGAGTGAGAACAATATTCATACCATGGAAGGTCATGCCTACTGGACTAGAACTTGCCTGGCCTGTGAGTTCATGTTAGGCAAACTTGTACGTTTGTCTCTAGGTACACATGTAGATACAACTTCTCTACCTCTTCCTCCTCCAGCACTAACAAGAATGCTTCTCTTATTTTTCCTATAGGAAGAGCGTCGTGTGATTTATGTTGGTAAAATCAGAGCTGACATCACTCGGACAGAACTGAGGGACCGTTTTGAAGTTTTTGGTGAAATTGAGGAGTGCACAGTAAATCTGAGGGATGATGGGTGAGAAGCTTCAAGATTATTTCTTGTTTAGAAACTGACGTTATGTAAAAAATTATGGCCATAAGATTCCTGGTATGGGAGTTGCCAGTGTAAGTGCTTTGAAAGATGACATGTTGAGTTCAAAACCTTATTTATTTTCTTTCATCCCTATTTATTAATCTTTCTAGTTGAGATTTCCTGTCCCAGAAATAAGTATTTAGCTGCCTGACAGGACAATCACCTTGATAAATGGAGGCAGAGGTTTAGGTACTGCACGAGGATGGGGCCTCTTGAGGTAGAAAGGGTTATATTCATATATGTTAATACTCCTCAGCAGTCACTAAACTTTCCCCCCATTTTGTCCATTACAGAGACAGCTATGGTTTCATCACCTACCGCTATACTTGTGATGCTTTTGCCGCTCTTGAAAATGGATACACTTTGCGCAGGTCGAATGAACCTGACTTTGAGCTGTACTTTTGTGGACGCAAGCAATATTTCAAGTCTAACTATGCAGACCTAGGTATGGATTTTTATTGTACTTGGGATGAGGACTACAGAATGTAACGATCAGAATAGAAGCAAATATAATCCATGTGCACCTGAGGTGGGACTTTACTTCTGTCTTATTGGAAAGAGTATTTGAATATAGATTTTATGTACAAGGCAACCTCAGAAGCAAGGGGCTTAGGAGAGAAGTCAACACCTCAGCTCTAGGTTCAGGCTTTTATTTTCTGTGGGATGTACATAAATGTTTTTTAAATTAATAACCAATGCTGAATCCTGTGCAAATATGAAATTATAATCATTATTTTGTTGAAACAACTGTCTAAAAATTCTTGTTTTCTCATCTGTTCAATCCCATTTATTGTGAATTGCAGCTCATGAGGGAAAATATCTAGCTTTGGATAAACATATTTTCCTTTTCACTTTATAAAGTTTAATTTTTTTCCTGCAGCATGTAAATCCCTACATAAAGGGGATTTTATGAGACTTATTCGACTCTGAGATTAATTTTTTTTAAAAAAAGCATGCTACTACCAAGGTGTCTCACATAAAAATTTTTTTTAATGAATTAATGGCTATGATCATTAAAATGATTACATAACCCTGTGCCAGGACATTAACAACTTTTTCTCTACATAAAGCCCTAGGCCTTATATAAATGAATGAATGAATACAAAACGTTGTATTTTCTTTTCCCAAACCAAGTGTTGTCTTCTTAGAGTAATTGACATAGGTAATATGCATTGTTCAGAGTGAATATGCTGTAATTCGTTTCACTGGCTAAAGAGATGGTTTAAAGCAGGAGAAAGGTAGCTGACTGTTAGAGAGATAGAAAAGTGATGAAAATATAAAAAGCAAGTCATTTGTTCAAATGTTGACCGATAAAAACAGTCAAGATTGATCGAAGTCTCAAGCAGATTTGACTTTTCTTCAATGATGAAGGCTGAAATGTTTCTAGTGTCTCAAAACTTGTAGGATTTAAAGTGAGTTACATAAAGGGACTCTTTAGAACATGATTCATGATTAGGAGAAGGAAGTTTAGATGATATTCCCAAATTGAACTTGATTATCCATGAAATATTTCAAGATTAGAATTTTTCCTAGTAGTCATTATCCCTTTATCTTCCAGATATTAAAGAAATTAAGACATATCTAACTTAAAATTTTGTTTTTGGAAAAATATATTTGAGATGCATTCTCTAGCTTACTGCTTCTTGAAAAATATTTTTATTAAACATAAATATTAAAGGTTTTTTAAAAATGGAAGAAACACACTGGATATCATATTTGGGACTGACCAAAGTGTACCTGTGTTGGAGGATTTCAAAGATAAATGTGCTTGTACCAGCTCTATTGCCTATGGAAAGAAAAATCATATCATTAGTAATACAGACAAAAGGCTTTCAGAAGGAAATAAAAATTAAGTCTATCAATAAGCATTATTAAGTATCAGTGCTACACACAGGAACTGTTCTAGGTTCTTAATATACAAATATAGAAGTGAGATGGCCCCTGCACTTAAGAATCTTATATTCTACCAAAAAGATACAATATATTTACTGATAAGTAAAAAGGAAATCTATAGAAAACAAAACCTTGATTAACCAGAACTCAACTAATAAGAACCTTCAACCACTGTACATAGAGGAACAAAGTGCACTTAAGAAGAAAACGCACTTATTATTAATGTTTAAAGGAAGATTCGAGGAACATTCTGAGATCTGTAATCATTGATCCTAATCTTATATATGACATTCACCTCTTCAGTCTTATTCAATGAAAATTCATATTTAGAATGATGATGACAGATCCTAAATTATCAACTCAACTTAATTCATCTATTGAACACTTAACAACTGTATTAAATGTTGGCATTCATGGATGGAGTTAAAACAGTCTTTGCTTTCAAAGAACTTATATTCTAGTAAAGTTTTATTTTATAGACACACACATGCATGTGCATACACACATGTAAACATACAAATATGCATATACATATACAGTAAATTAAAGTAGGTTGGGATGGAAGCAGGGGCAGGACGCTAACAAGTGTTAGTGTAGAGTAACAGGAGAAGTCTTTGTAAGAGATAGCATCTGATCTTAGCCTTGAAAGAAACCAGGAATTCTTTGATTTTTAGATGAAGAAAGAGGATATTCCATGCTGGGAGCAGGAGGCATTAGGCCCATGGGCAGGAAGAAGATGGAAAGTCATATACAAGAAAAGGAAGCAAACCAGTTTGGTTAAAACATTGTGCATGAATAATATGAAATAAAACTAGAAATCTAGACTGAATAAGTTCTACAAAGGGCTTGAAATGACAAATAGAGGAATTTCAATTTTAGAGTCAATTGTGAACCACCAAAACTCCTTGAGCGGGATGATGACAGTCATAGCTGTGTTTTAGAAAGATCTATTTTAGCAGTTGTATGAAGATGGATTGGAAAGGAAGTTGGAGACAAGAAGCCAATTGGGAAGTTGTTAGAGTAGAATAGGTAGGAGGTGATGGGGGCCAAAGCTATAGTGGTGATTAGGTAAGTGAAAAGACAGGGATAGATACCAGATATGTTGTAAAGATACACTTAACAAGACTTGGCAATTGATTGGATACAGGGAGTAAAGGAAAGTGAAACAAAGATAGTGACTTGAGGTTGTGAACCTGGTTAAAAGTTAATTATTCTTTGAACAGAAATTGAGAAGTTAGGGAGAAGGGTGGCATAAGTGGAAAGATAATGAGTCCCATTCTGGAAATGTAAAAAGATTGAGATGTCTATGGAATATGTAAGTGGAACTGTCATCAACAGGTTGTTGATGAGAGATTGTAGAGTAGAAAAGGAGTAGATATAGCTTTGGGAGTTATCTGGATATAAATGATTACAAAGCATATACAGAAGTTGATAGGATTACTAAGAGACATTGTAGAGTGAAGGAAAGAGGGTCAAGGACAGAGCCTGAAGTGTCTCCAAGCTTAAGGCATGGGACATTGATTGAACAAAAAATAGACTGAGGAAGAAGAGTAAAACCAAGAAAAAGAGAATCAACAAGAAGCATTTTCACAGAAAATGTGGAAAAAAGTAGAAAAGTGGAAAAGATATCCAGAAATAAGTAGTGGGGAGTGGGAGTGAAGGGAGGTGTCAGCAATGTTAGATGTTATCCAAAGGTCAAGAAGGATAAAGATGATGGAAAGGGTAATGGAATAAGCAGGTAAGAGACCAGTTAACTTAGGAGAGAGTAGTTTAAATGAAGTGACTGAAGTGGGCACAAGTAAGCCCCAGCAGACAGTGGACAAACTTCCATTGCTAAGTGAGAACGGTTTTTTCCAGGACTTAGCTCCAGATATGAGTGAATAAAAATACAATTCTATCTTTATATTATTGTAATGGTACAATTATTACACATCAAATATGAAAGACTTGAAAGAGGGCAATAACTTCATGATAGAAAAAAGTGCAAAAATAGCTAGAAAAATGACATCGCATTTAAATTTTATGCTAAATGATTTGAACAAAAAAAATCAGAAGGGGAAACAAACAGAAAAATTTTGTTATCATCATATTTTAAGAGGTTGAAAAGTAGGTGGGGAAGTAAAGGAACAAAGGGTAGGTGACTTTTTTCTAGGAATTTGTCCATGAGAGGAAGAAGATATAGGACCATAGCTTGAGGGGATGGCTAGGTGAAATGAATTTATTTTAAGAATGGGTAGGAAAATGCTCATATTATATTTCCTAAGGAAGAAAGGGAGATTAATATATTTTAAAGAGATTTCCATGAAGAGGTGTCTGGCAGCCACATTAACCAGAACTTTTAATTAGCTATAATAGCCCATTATTTCAACTTACTGGTTAATTGAGGTTTTGCTGTAGTGAAGCAAGGAGTTGCCTGTAGCTTTCTGATGATTTTATTGCCATTTCTTCATAATGTTATATAATATGACTTGCTTTATCAGCAGTTTATAGTATTAATAATAGCTATCAGTTTGCAGTTTGAGGTAATAGCGCTTTACTCTACACCATGTAGCAAAAGTCAGGCAGATTTACCCCTCACTATCATGAGAGAAAATACAGCTTTTAATGTTAAATTCGAAAGGTTGGAATAGGTATATTGCATTAGAAATCTTTGAAAATTAACAAACCATGGCTGCAAAGAATTAGAAATAAAATAGATGCTCATCAATTGGAAAAGGGTCAGACAACTTATGGTATATAAATATAATAGAATATTGTTGTACCATCAGAAATGTTGAGTATGATAGATTCACAGAAACTTGGGAAGATCTGCATAAATGAATGCAGAATCAAATAACCAGGAAAATCATTTATGTGAGGATCACAAGAATGTAGAGTGAAAAAGCTTTTAAAAACTTTAGAAATGTAAAGTTCTTCATCCCTACCACTTGATCTTGCCTGAATTCAACTCTTCACTTGCCTCACTTGTCAGTCATCTCCAGATGTCTTCCCACTATGTGCATAACATCCTCTCGCCTACTTTTCCAAGCATTCCTGTATGAATTGTCTTCCCCCTTTAGGACGGAACTCCTTAAGGGTTGGAATCATCTTGCTTGTTTTCTTTTTAATCATCAATCTGTAGTTGTGTCTGATGCATAGTAAATGTTTAATATATTATCTATCTTTCTGACTTTCTGTCCATCCATTTGTCTGTCCATTCATTCATCTATCATCTGTCATCTTTCTATAGCCATCCATCTATAGCCATCCATCTATCCATCTATCTATCTATCTATCTATCTATCTATCTATCTATCTATCTATCTATCTATCATCTATCTGTCATCTATCTATCTGTCTGTCTATTTATCCATCTGTCTATCTATCTATCTATCTACCTACTCACCTATCATCAAAGCAGTAGCTAATATACCTTCAAAAGATTAATGATAAATTATTCATACTACCTCTTGGCAAAATGGTGATAGACTGGAGAATATGAGACATATATTTTCAAAAATGGTCAATATGTTGATTTGTTTTGCTAGACTATACAAAGAAATGTTATAAGTGAAGGCTTGTATGTATGGGGAGGGGAATCATTAGGGGATCAGCTAGTGGATAATGTTAGAAATGCTAGATGGAAGAAATCAAGGAAGGAAGGAGCATCAGAACTTTTTAATACACAGAAGAAAACAAAAAACAGGGCCGTTTTGTTACCACCATGTTAAGTTTAATACTCACTTTAAAAGACCTATATTTACAGAAGTTCAGCTTCCTATATAATGTTCTTATTTGTTCTTCTGTGTCTCTTGAAATATGTTTGTTGATGACTTAGTTAATAAAACAGAAAATTCAAAAGTTAAATCAACATCAGGCATTCCTCAATTGATAGAACTTTACATTAAAAAATTTAAACAACTAATTCATGAATTATCATAGTTTTATTCCAGAGAATTTTGTGGTCTGGAATTATAGCGCTTCAAGTCCTGTTCTGTCATTTGTCCTATGTGATGACATAAGTTGGAAGTATTGGCTTTTCCAATCTTTATTACAGCTAAATTCTGATAAGTGGATAACATTCCACAGTAACCAGTATTGACACTATTCCTGCCATTTTGATTTGATAAAAGCTCCATGAATACCAGCTCTCAGCTAAATAAGGAAATCATTCGTTTGGAATAAAATCTTCAATTCAGTTTTTCTTCACTAATTGCATGTCTGTTGGGCTGGACGTGTAGGTTTGTAGATATAGCCCAGCAGACACTGGGACAAACTCCCATTGATGTCAGAAGTGTTTTTCCTAGTCCTCCGCTTCAGATATGAGGCTCTATATAAAGACACTATAACGAGACAATTATTAAGTCTCAAAATCTGAATGACTCTAAAGAGGCCAATAAGTTCAAGTGACAGAAAAAGTGCAAAAAGTTGAGAAAAATGACATTGCATTTAAATTTTGTGTTAAAATGTGTTGAAACCGATTGCTAAAGAATTTTAAAGATTACTCCCCACCACAGTGAACAGCATGTGAGTCAGTCAATTATAGCACCAGAATTTCTGGTATTATATTTTATGACTTATGAATAAAACATAAGGGTGTTTATTAATATGGTTGGCTGAAAAAAAGTATTATGGTCAATGTTTTATCAGAAATGCTTTTTTTTTAAACATAAGACACAATATCAAGTAGGAGGCCTAGTAGGAGGTAATCCATTCCTTTTCTGTGTCAGGTCTTCTGATGAGCCGTATATCATGAAAGAAAATGTGATCTTCCAAGCTTCAAAACACTGATGTATATAAATAAAAGACTGATACGCAAACATGTACATATATACACATATATGTGCATATATATACACTTGTATTTATATATTATTGTTGTATTTTATATTACATTACATTATGTTACGTTACATTACATTGCATCGCATTATATTACATCACATCACGTTACGTTACGTTACATTATATTATATTATATTATATTATATTATATTATATTATATTATATTATATTATATTATATTATATTATCCCCAGGGAAGGTGCAAGGGAGATAGTGCAGGCTGAGAATACGAATCAGATCTGGGTTCTAGTTACCCTTTTCAGGTCAACATATTTCATGACCTTAAACAATAATAATGATGATGTTGGGTCTGATGACAATAAAGTGTACCTGGAAATCTCTCCCTCCTCATCTTCTCCTCTTGACTTTCCTGACTTCCTTCAAGTCCCAGATAAAATCCTACCTTCTACAAGAAACATTTCTCAATGTCCCTTAATGCTAGTGTCTTCCTTCTAATGATTATCTCCAGTTTGGCTTAAGGAGGGAATAACATTCATACTCTATTCAGTATAGAATCTATCTTACCCTACAGGAAAGTGGGGGGAAGAGGACAAGGGTGAGGGAATGATAGAAGGGAGGGCGAATGGGAGGAAGAGATGGAGGAGAAAGTAAAAACTTTTGAGGAGGGACAGGGTTAAAAGAAAGATTAGAATAAATGGTAGTATGGGATGGAGGGAAATATAGTTAGTCTTTCACAACATGACTTATGGAAGTGTTTTGCATGACCACTCATGTATAAGCTATATAAAATTGCTTGCCTTCTCAATGGGGGTGGATGGAATAAGAGGAAGGGAGAGATGCCGGAACTCAAAGTTTTAAAAACGAATGTTAAAAATTGTTTTTACATACAACTGGGAAATAAGATATACAGGAAATGGAAAATAGAGGAGAAGAGGATGAGAGAAAGGAAGGCTGTGATGATAGAAAGGAGAGCAGATTGAAGGAAGACATCTTGGGATGGATGGAGAAGAGAGATGGGGAAAAAATGTAGAACTCTCCTCTCTATTCAGTGGCTAAGAGCTGCCTTTTTTTCTTTGGGTTTACTGGCTAGATTTCTTGATCAAAGACCAAGCCTTAAATCCAGTTCACTCTGGAGCTCGTAGGTTATACAACAGATCCCCACCCACCCAGCACAGAGTGAAAACAAATGGTAAATAGTAACTTTTTCTCTTTCACCCAGGAACCCCAAGGATCTTCCCCTCCCAGTCTGACTTTTTTTTTTTAAAGGGGCTATCCCTTGAGTAACTACTTAAAGCTACCTATTCATTGAATGGGTATATCTCACTCAAAATGAAAATATGATAAGACTGTATCCTAAAATGGCCAGGGTCACACATTGCATCCTGTGCCATCTCCAGTTGTCTTGATGAATATCTGGCCACCAGACCCAGATGGCTGTGGAGGAGAAGGTGAGGTTGGTGACCTTGCTCAGCTTTTCCTCATTCGAATCAAAGTCAACTGCAAGTCATGTCATCCTCTTGATGTCATGGTCCTCTTTGAGAACAAGGGACAAACACCACAACAGCAACAACCCTGCATAAATCTTGTTTGGGCCTAGTTATTTTCATGTTTCCCCCATTAGACTGTGAACTCTTCGAAAAAAAGGATTGTCTTTTACCATTCTTTGTATCCTCTGTGCTCAGGGACTGGCAAATAGTAAATGTTTACTAAATGCTGGTTTATGGACTGACATTATGTAACATTTAAAGAGTTATCAAATGAGTTTTTCACACAACCCTATTGTGGTGTAAATGTTATTTTTATTTTATAGATGAGGTTTTAGAAAGGGGTTAAATGCCATCTCTAGGGTAGGGGAGATAAAAGGGGCAAAAGAAATTTACATGATGAATTTATTACATATTTAAAAGGAACAATAAGTTGTACTTAGTAGATTTGCATTTTCATGTGCAGTCTTCTTTTTATAATTATAATACGTTATGGCAATGCTTGTTTTATTCCATAAGTTAAAAATAAAATAAAAAATGTTAAAAAGTTAAAAAAAGAAAGAAGTTAAGTGATTTGCTCAGTCATACAGCTAATATCGAAACTATGACTCTATATCCAGCCTTCTTCCTGTTATATCATACCACTTAGCCTTCTAGAGAGTAGGAATTCTTTCTTGCTTAACTATCTGTTTCCTCAACAGCTAGTGCAATGCCTGGCATAAGGTAGGTGCTTGATAAATACTTGGTAATTGATTAATCCATTTCAATTGCCTCATTTGAAATACAGGGAGAAAAAAATACTTGCAGAAATGTGATAATCGTAAAAGAAAATGAATTAACATGTTATAACCTGTGTCTCATATCATTATTGTGCTTTGCACCTCATGGCTAATAGATATTTGTTGAGATGAATTAACATTATGATGATTGTAAATTTCCAGTGAAGCAGGTCATCTTGTACATATGTTCAGTGAGGTTTTGACAGTTGTCTAGGAAAGCTGTTTCTGACTTGGCACTAATTTTGTTTCAGATTCACACTCAGATGATTTTGACCCTGCTTCTACCAAGAGCAAATATGACTCTCTGGATTTTGATAGTTTACTGAAAGAGGCCCAGAGAAGCCTGCGCAGGTAACAAGCCCACAGGCTGAGGATAATGGAGGGATGGTGAATACCTCACAGGACATCACGTCCTTCAATACGGACTCTTGAAAGTCATACTTAGGAATTTATCCTACTTTACACTCTCTGTACAAAAATTAAAAACAAAAAAAAGGTTTACATGAACACGGCTGCTGATGAGGGAAGAGGCCAAAGGGACATCCAGTAAGCACATGTTTATCCATGGGGGTCAGCTTTGCTTTCCTGGGATGACAGTGGTAGTTGTGGCATTGTGTGTGTATGTATGTGTGTGTGTGAGCACACATGCGTGCTTGTGTGGTATGTCTTTGTGTTTGGGGGGGTGAGGGTACAAGCAATGACTGGCGAGAGTGCAAATGCAAACCACTTGAAGTGACAGCAGTTTCATAGAGAGACACTTTAAACCTAGAACTTCAAAATGTCCGTGCTGTATCTAAAAAGAAAAAAAAGAGGAAAAAGCAAACAAACCACAGATCACCCTATACTGACCACGGGTGATGCCTGGGCTTCAGCTGCTGAGCTCTTGTTTTTTTTAGAAAGAGAAAACACAAGCAAACACAGCCTTCTCTGGTATTGTAATGATGATGTGACAATCCTGAGGAAAGGACAGGTCCCACAGACCTAATATCCTCTCTCTCTCTCTCTCTTTTTTTTTTCTTTTTCTTTTTCCTTGTTGACCTTGGAGCCTGGATGGAAGCATAAACAGCGGGCACCGGAATATTAAACCTCTTAATATTTTGAAGTTTCTGTAGTTCATCCTTTATTCTGACACCCATGTAAATGTCCCAAATGTGGATCTTCCACAGCAGATTTTAAAAGCCTTGTCAATGGTCACACGTGCAACTTGTTCAGCAGTCCTTTCTGATGAGCGGACACGATGTTACGTTATTAACGAGAGTTGGGTAGAACTATCTGGGATGTGTTCAGATAGTGAGTGTATTTACTACATTCTCCGATGTAGTTAAGTATTTACAGATGTTCAATGGAGTATTTTTATTTTGTGTACATACTCTATGACGATGTTCTTTTTTTGTTACAGCTATGCACTGTAAATGCAGCCTTCTTTTCAAAACTGCTCAATTTTTCTTAATCAAGAATATTCAAATGTAATTAGGAGGTGAAACAATTATTGTATACTAACATATTTAGAAAGCTGAACTTATGCTTATATATATTTGATTGTAAAAAAAAAAGACAGTGTGTGTGTTTGTTGAGTGCAAAACAAAAAAGAAAAAAAAAACACAAAGCGTTGCTTTATGCACATTCATCCCTTTTTCGGTGAGCTTTGAACTAAGCTTCTTGTCAAGGAAAATCCTAGCCCCCAAAAGGTATTCACCACTTCTGTGATTTTTTCCCACATTCTCTTGTTGCTTGTTTTTCTTTGAAGTTTTATACACTGGATTTGTTAGGGGGATGAAATTTTCTCATCTAAAAATTTTTCTAGAAGAGATCATGATTTTATGTAAAGTCTCTCAATGGATAATCATTAAGAAATGTTTTTATTTTCTGTATCAACAGTAGTTTTGAAACTAGAGGTCAAGGATCTTTTTAAAATGCTGTTTTGTTTTATTTTTCGTGATTTTAATTTGATACAAAATACTGAGGTAATAATTATAGTATGATTTTTACAATAATTAATATGTGTGTATGAAATCTATCTTTGAAGCCAGTATCTCTCTTCATTGGCGGAGTTCAAGAATGGTATTTATCTATATTTTTTACAGTTATGCATCCTGTATAAATACTGATATTTCATTCCTTTGTTTACTAAAGAGACATATTTATCAGTTGAAGATAGCATATTTATTATAAATTATGAGGTGGCAAAAATAAGAAAGTCAGTGGAAATGTTATACCCAGGATGCAAGACACTTGTAAGGTTCGATTTTGAAGCACTTCATTTGGGAAATTCAGCTTTTGCAGAAGCAGTGCTTCTCCTTGCACTAGCATGGCCTCCCAAGGTGACCATGCCATTGTTCTTGATAACACTGATTCTTCTAAATTAAATGGAAACTTCTGAAAATCTCCATCTTGAGCATCCGGATTTCATCTTGAGTGTGGAGTCCCTGGAGCTGAATCAGTAAAGTCTGGAGAATGTATTCAAGTTTATAAATTGATACTCGATTACTGTTTGGCATTCATGACTTCGTTTTAAAGATACAGTATACCTCCCTACTTAATCTTTCTGTTCTCTCCCCCTCCCCAAATGCAATCTTATAAAACTGATTTCACCCCCAGGCTAATGCAGCAGATTTTGATAGCTGCATTCATTTATCACCAGCAGATTGTGTTCTGAGAGATTCCACTGTCTGTCCTGTCGGATGCTTGCTTGACTTTTTGGCTTCTTATTTCTAAGTAGATAGAAAGCAATAAAAAAAAAAAATTAAAAAAAATAAAAACTTGTTCACTGGTTCTGCGTTACAACAGTAACACCTTTAATCCGCCTAATTCTTATTGTTCTGTAGGTTAAAATGCAGGTATTTTAACTCCGTGTGAACGCCAAACTAAAGTTTACAATTTTTCTTTTTGAATTTTGAGTATCTTCTGTTGTAGAATAATGATAAAAAAGACTATTAAAAGCAATAAATTATTTTTAAGAAATCAATATTTAGTATATCATATTATGTGTTCAAGGACCACCAGATGCATTACCTATTTTGCCTTTAAATTTTTGTGATCCAGTTTTAAATACATTTTCTCTTTTGCCCTGAATTGCTGACATAAATATTTTTTTTTAATTTATTAAAAGATAGCAACACAGACCTTATGTCATGGTTTAATTTTTTTCCCCACTGGCCTGATGAACATTCTTTCCATGAAGATAGCTTTCCTCCATGGACTTCAAATTGCCTATAAAATTAGCGCAAAGAAAGGATCACTAAACCATCCAAATAGTGCTTTTTATACCTTAAGTAGACACTGTGGGTAGCCCATCAAAAATGTAAACTGTGTTCCCTTTATTTTTAAGAGAACATTTCAAATGAGCACATGTACCACATCATTATTGGAGACCCATTTCAGCATAGATCTGTATGTCTTTTAGATGAACGGTGTGCTGTTATTTTCATGCTGTGGTAAGTATCCCATCTGCAATATTGGTAACTAAACTGGTGCTTTATACATGTGGGCCTTTTAAAGAGTCATATAGCAGAGTAATTGCTATCTAACATAAACTGATTGAGACTCCAAAATAAGGCATCTTCAGTTGGAGGGGTTGAGGAAGAGGGGATTCAATCTATGCTAAATGACTGAGAAAAACCCTTGGGCTATCAACACCCAAGACAGAATGGTAAAGAGGGTCTACTCTACTAGGGCATGATGGTTGGGTGAGTTGAAAAAAAAAAGAAATCTTGTAATGCCTTTAGGTATAAGTTTACAGTAGGTAATGATTATGTGTCCTTTGTGATGGCTGTAATGAGAACTTCAATCACTGTAGTTTAAGACCTGAACTATAAATGACCTAGAATAGCCATGTAATATAATGTGATAATTCTAAATTTGTACCTCTGTGACAGATATTTTCAATAATGTGAACCACTGATTGGATGGAGCTACTTAAAGATTTGTAGGTGAAAGTGTTACACTGTTGGTTGAACTATGCTGAACGGGGAAAGTGAACTTTTAGTTTAGCCCTCAATGGGCTATTTTCCACCTGCCAATTCTACATGTAATGTTGTGGTTTTATTCATTGTATGGAAATTCCTGTGATTTTTTTTAATGTGCAGTACACATCAGCCTCACTGAGTTAATAAAGGGAAACGAATATTTCAAATCCACTTCTGTTTTCTTATTTATCATAACCAATTCCCTGACATATTTCTTAGATTGGGGCACATTTACTCACTCATTGCTATTCTACTTCTCTCTCCTCTCTCCTCTTTTCCATACTCATAGTAGGACTTTAGCTTTAATATAGCATAAACCTTGTTGTTTACCTTTCTTTTAAGACAGAGCAAAGGTAGACACAGAAATTTCTAAAATGTAATATAATAGGTGAAAACCTGCCATGTGATATTTTTCTAGGAGTTAGTTCTGTTTTATTATTGTAATCTGGGCAAAACACATTTTTAGACAGCAATCATTGCCCCCAGGGTAGAATATAGCTTAACATTCAGCTTAGAAAACAATTCTACTTAAAGCGTACAGACCTTCTCTCAGGCACTTGTAATGTACCTTAGACTTCTGTCATCAGGTGGAATCTGGGACAAGTTAATAGCTACTGAAAAGTTATGGTTATGATGATTCGACCTACATGTAAAGGAGGTATCTGATGATAATAGCAGGGAAAATAAGCAATGTTCTCATCTCTCTCCTCTGTATTCCAGAGTTAGCCTTTTGGAAATAGGTCTGGGGCTGACTTGAATCAGTGGGGCCAACCACATTTTCTCTAAGCACAAAGAAGGCCTTAGAGAACATTATAAAATTGACTTGCTTCCTTTCCTGACCTGATAACACAGATTTCTAAATCACACATCCTTTCTCATCCTTTTTGTTGGCATCATAGTTGGACTTTTCTTAAAGCTTCATTTTTCTGTCTACCTTAAGCCCCTTGAGGGAAGAAAGGAGAGGAAATGAAGGCTCTGAGGAAGACTTAGTTATCTGGGGAGGTCTTGAGACATCTTGCCTAGAAATAAAGATAATACTAAGATTCCTGCAAAACATTATGTTGTCTCTGATTTCAGTGTTTCTAATGGCAAAGTTATCACTGAGATCAATGTTAGGCAGGTAAGGTAAATAGGATTCTTTGATACAAAAATAGTCCTTGACTTAATTTACAAATCCCTTAAACTAAAATAAGTGTCAAGACCGATAATGTGTTAATATTGAGTCCAAATTCTATTTGGGATATAAAGAGGGTTATCATTGTTGTGGATTCATTAGCTTGCGTTGCAAATTATTTATGAGATTTTCTTTTATTTTATGTTGGTGTTATTGACTATCTAGGCATAACTCAATATTAATTATAAATGCATTTTAGCCAAACTGTATTCAGTTGCCATATTTATTCTATACCTGAAATTTAAATAACCCACATGGATATCTCTTATTTTCAAGCAAACTACACAGCATTATAAATCAATCTTCTCTACTTTATCAAACACTAGAAAGCAATAAAGAAGGTCACGAATAGCACAGTAGTTCCTTGGAGGTTTGTAACATTATGATTTAAACCTTAGAAAGATTTAATCAAAAGCTGAATTAATCCCTAGAGGGAAAGATTCTATATAGATTCTATTGAGAGACTCTCTACAGCCCATTTTCATTTTGCTGGAATGTGTTTGTTAATATATGGAGACAAAAGAAAGCTTCTCCAAGAGGGATATGAAAAGTATTTCTTCGTGGGAAAGGAGTGATAACATGCAATTCACAACTTCCTATATATGTCCTTCTCTTCCACTGGAAAGATCCCATGTCATTGAACTTGATTGTGGTCTCTCTAACCTGTAAGATATATTTAACACTCTCTCTCTCTCTCTCTCTCTCTCTCTCTCTCTCTCTCTCTCTCTCTCTCTCTCTCTCTCTCCATCTGTCTTTTGGATACATCTGCCTTCTTCCAGATGCTACATTTTACTCAAACCCTTGGAATGTGGCACTCTTGCATATCGGTTTGTAACGTGCATTGTTGGGTTCGGATGGTCTCATCTTAAAATTTCTCACAATTTACAGTCATTAGAAAATTGAGGATGGAGTTGGTTATGAGTATTCAAATTGACAGAGAGTGATTCCCAGAAGCAGGGGTGTGCGTTAAAGACTAGGTCTAGGGCTGACATTGCTTCATTGTTACCTTTCTAAACCCATGGAATTGACAAGACTTATCTAATAGTCATTGCATCTGCAGAAGGAACACATTTTAATTAATTAGAAGGAAAGTGTGAAAAGTTTTAGAGAAGACCAAAAGATCCTATATTCTTTTTTCACCATTAAATAAAATTAGAATGATTACATATGCACGCTGTCTTAATTTATTATGAAAAAAACTTTGTCTTTAATTTATGCATATAGCACTTACCGAATGTGAGTATTTATTGTGATGTTTAAATCTGCATATTGACCATTTTCATACATTTTCATAAATTAGCTTGCATTAGGGAAGAAAGTAAATTATTAGAAAAATCCTGGGATGACTTCCAGGAAGATACTGTACTTTAACTTGGTTTTGAATAAGGGCATTTTGAAGAATTTTTATTATTTTTTCCTACATAGTTCTTCTGTGATGGATTTTCAATGAAATGATGTCTAAGTGAAATCCAGAGTTAAATGGGAAGGAAAGATATGTTAAGTGGTAAAATCCTAAAAATGCTTATTAAAGTATTTAATTGGAGGACATTTGCTTTTGCTACTCTTAAATATAAAATACTCCAACTCTGCTTTCTTAGTTTTCCTACTTGGTAAAAACAATAAAAAGTTATTTTTAGTTCAAAGGTTCTGCATTTTACCCCAAACCAAGACATTTAAGAAAATTCCAAGGTTTTCCTATATGGTTAACTTTGACATTGGGGAAAACTAGTACCTGCCTCATTCAGGTACTAATGCTTTCTTGTTTTGCTTTCTTACTTATTCTTACCATTGCTTGGCAGTGAACTGTAAAGACTCCCTCAATCCTAAAACATGATGTTTGACTTGTTCTTTATTTGACCATTTAGCATTATTAAAGCTTGGCAACTGTACCTTTTAATCATCTGTTTGAGTAATGTATCATGTTACCTAGAGGCATTGCCCTCTGCTACCACTTCCTTATTTGCTAACAGGAGTGTGAATGTGTGCATGCTATTATGGGATAATGATTAATTACTCACCTTCCTGAAGTAGTCTAGGTTACCAAACTGGTCACACAGTCTATGATGTGAACTTTCAAATCAAGTAATTTTACAGTCAGATGATAGCACCTTATTAATCCAATTCTATTGGCATCCAACACTGACAGCCACTCTTTGTGGGTCTTCTTTTTCCAGTAAGTCCTCACATGGAAGAGAACTTGCTCTTAAATTTAACCTCAGTTTGTCTGCTCAGCACCACTGCATCTAGAGGGAAAGAGAAATCCAGTCCACTCTCCAGAAATTGTATCTGCATGATAGCCAGTGCCTGGATTTGGATCAATCACATGAATAATTGAATTTTTCACTTTTTAACTATAGATATAGTAACATGTTGATGGAACCCTAGCATGAATCCATTAAACAATTATTAATAAATGTAGAACATCTTTTTTTGTCCCATGATGCCACTGGTTCACTGACTTCCCTTTTAGCATAATGCATTCTGGTAGTGGTAAAGATAAGAGTGGGGAAGATGGTCAATTACTCATCAGATAAAATACCAATTTGGGACAAATTTTTTTAAATTTAATATGCCATGCCATTCCATAGGGCTTTGCTAACTTCAAGTAATTGGCAAGTAAACCCCTCAGAAAAAAAGAATGTGTTCCTTTACTGCATTAGGTCTTGGGACTACAGATGCACTATGGAAGTCATTCAGCCACCGTTACTGGCATAGCATTTGCAAATAGGGAATGACCAGATTAACATGTTTATTGCCCAAACCCTTGGCAGTCTCTCATGGATACCAGTAGCCCCATGGATTAGCAAAGGAAGCTTTACTTGTATATGCCATAATTGCTGAGTCTTAGGTTAGTTATCTTCCTTGGATTCAAATATTTGGACTTTCAGTGATAAAAGGTATGATTCCTGGCTTTTTCTTGACACCTTCCCAGAGACTGACCTTTGTTTATAATATGTCAGTTTCCATCCTTATTGAGAAAATTCTTCACCTTCCTAAAATTCATCAGATTCCAGGCAGCAACATTCAGATCCTCCCAGGCTTCTGCAACCTGCATTTAATATTCTCTTTTTTAAAAAAAGTACATGAAATCGATTAGCAAGCTATAGGTGGATCACAAGGTCTGTTGTGTGCAACTATTGACGAGGTTTGTCTGTGCTTTCCTGGATGGGGTGGGACTCGTTTTTTGTATATTCCCTACCTATGGTCTTTGAACAAAGGGGAACCTTAACTCCTTTGGCAGCAATGTACACGTGGTTCTTTGTGTACTCTTGTTAATGCTACATATTGTTATTCAAATGGCAGCTGAAACCGGTACATCTCTAGGGATAGTGATCCTGTCAGATCAGTGTTCTGTGTCTTAATCTTCTAAAATATCTGTGAGTGGTAAATGGACGCAACATTTCAAAAGGATTATAGAAATGTTCGGCAGATTGCAACACAACCATGGAAATAAACACTGGCACTCATGTTATCTTCTTTCTTTCATCTTTGGTGTGATTTCTGTGTGTTTTGGAGGAAGTATTTCATCTACGATGTGTGTGTCAAACTCTTTGCTAAGCACTGGAGACACAAACTATCCACTTAGTCTCAAACCAATCTGTGCCTCTGGCCTGGAATCACACTCCATGTGGCATTGCTTACAAATCAGAATACATGTGAAGTATGGATGGTTTAATACAAACCCATCCAACATTACCAGAGAAACAACCAAGAACATATGTGCTTCTAACGGTGATCCAGTAATGCAAAATTAGATAAGCAAACCAACAAACCAATAAATGAATGGAGTGATGAACGAATAAATAAATGAACATTTTCATTTGACAGTTGGTAAGAGTAAAAACTCTAAACACTTTTTAGCATACAAGATAAGAATGACCTATGCAGAACTGAGGAGTTCTGAAAAAGAAATATAGACAGGGCCAGTGGCATCGACTGCATTGAAATCTCATGTACTTGGTAGGCTTTTATAACTACACACAAGACTGGCTCTTGGACTGTTAGATAGCTGCTGACATCCTTGCCCAATATTGGAAAGACAAGGAACAATGCATAACCTTGGTATAAAGAGAACAGTGCAGTGTGTTAACCTTGTCCTACCTCCCTCCTTTTGGTCTGACATTACATTTCATGTTTTCTCAAAGTGCTAGTTTGACTTCTGCCTATTAAGGGTGGAAGTCTTCAGTGATTTCATCTAGTAAATTTGTCTGGTTTTCTTTCCACAGTTCTGTTCCCTTCATATCATTACTGCCAACACCGTCCTTCTCCCCGCTCCCCTTCCTCTTCCCTTTCCCAGCTTACCTAAAGACGGAAGACTGTAGCTTTTCTTTTCTAATATATCACCTAAATCCTGTCTTTCTCTTTCTAGTTGGGTTGGCTTGCTTGACAGTGCCCTTGATGCTCCTTAATCAGAAAGAGATATTAATCAGTTGTCAACTTTACAGTGAACATTGAAATATTCAGGAGATGGAATCACTTATTTTTCTTCAGCAACTCTGTAAAATGAGGAAAGTGTTTCTTAAATGCCCTTCCCTCCCCCGTGCCCCTTCTCTGCCAACCTCTAGATCGTTAAAAGCTCCCTAGCCCCTCCCATAACTTTCCTGGATCCTTAACTATAAGAACTCTAGACAGCCTCAGGGAACTATTCCCAGTTCCAAACCTTCCCAGATTAATTCCCTATCTCCATTCTAGTCTTTGTTCCAGTGTCCCAACCCCTTGATCTGTGGAAGATCAGGTAAACTTATCAGTTGCTTTATGTTAATGCGTTACCACAACCAGCTAACATATTTGCATTTTAATGGGTATTTTTCAAATGCTGTTGATAACCAGCAAGTCTATGGGACCTAACTAGTATTTTTGCTCAGGGGAGAAATACCTGAGTGGCTTAAAGTGACAATTTAATCTAATGTAATCTTAGTTTTTTGAATGTTATTGGTAGATGGAATTTTTACAAGTTGTGTAGGAAGCTGAGGCCAGAGAGCTAAGGTACTTGACCTAGTGTGGCCAGATAGTGGTAGAGCTGGAGCCAGATTGCAGGCCTTTTCATAACAATAATTAAGTGATGTTATTGACTTTCTAAGAAAAACATTCTCAGCGTATGGCCAAATTCAACAACCCCTAAAACACTAGCCCCTAGTTAGAAATCTCTTTCCCTGTCAATGTTTGGAGTGCCAAGGAGGCCTTAGAAAATCATCCTTTTGGGGGGCTCCAGGCTGTCACTTTAGTTTCATATTTATCACTCACATTCAAAGAGAAGCACATTTATGTAATAACTTTTCAAGTCTTCAACCCTTGATCCACTCCCTCACCTTGCTTATTGAGTGGTTATAAAAATTGTTCCAGGGAAATGGGAGGTTGTAAAAATCACAATGTTAGATATAAACTCAGCTCAGTCAGCTTGGTGGCTCTTCTTTTTGGGGGAGGGGGGGCTAATTTAGGAGAAGGAGACTTTCCCTTTTTTTTCTTGGGAAGCCAGGGACCATACCTCCCAACTTCTCCGACCTGAGAGCTGTTTGCCTTTCTTTTCCTTGCACATACCTATACAAGAACATGCCCTCTCCAAAGTGAGGTCTTGCTAGCCCCTAGCACTTCAGGCATTCTTGTGTTGTAATAGTAACCGATTAAACTAGTTACCAAGAATGGAGCATGTTCCAGCACTTAAGTTAATTGAACTGTTACAGACTAAATATGATTTAAATTGTTTTGATATTCCAAAACACTTCATGCATGCAGACAAAAATGAAAAAAAAAATTATCAAATTGGTATGAAATGTGCAAATCAGGCATACAACTCTGACATTTAGATCCATGACCTGATAACAATTCAGTAAGTACCTTGAAAAACTTTGCAGCTCCTTTTTTTCTCCTCTGCCTCTTCTCTGAAACCCTTCAACCACCACTTGATGTGATATTCAATAAGTGGGAGCTAGGCTGCAATCAGACCAGGAACTGTCTGCATCAGGGTTTTACTACCAATTTGCCCAGAATAATCTCTCCCTGCTTCATTTTACTGGGGAAAGAAGGAAGGAATTGTTGAAAGGAGTATAGGCTTAGTGGAAGAAACTGTGTGCTTCATTCTGGAAGACCCTAGCTGACATTCAGTTTGGGAATTCTGTCGAGTGGAGTCCCACAACACCACAGTCTCCATATCCCTATGCCAGGAATCAGATCAGATAGATAGCTTCTGACTGACTTAGCTGTAGGTTGTAGTGGTTTTTTTTTCCCTTTAAATTTAATTTCTCTCTTTTTTAATTTAAAAAGCATCTTCTTTCCCTCCTTTCCTTCCCCCACTCTGGGAAAAACAAACAAAATCCAAAGCCCTGGTAACTAATACACAGAGTCAAGTAAAACACATTGACTATGCTCCAAAATGTGTCTTATTCTACACCCTGTGTCCATCACCTCTCTGTCGAGAGGCAGGCAGAAGTCCTCATTACTGGTACTCTAGAGTCGGGGTTAATCTTTGTATCAATCTGACTTATGAAAGATTTAAAAGTTGTTCATTTTGATATTATTGTCATAAATTAACCTTGCTCTGCTTCCTCTATTCTATTAACACTCTATGTCTAGTCCATTCCATTCTTCCCATATTTCTCTGAGACCATCATCTACCTCTTTTCTTTCAACACAATAGTATCCCACAAAATTAATGCACTATCATTTATTCAACCAGTCCCCCATTGATGGATACGTCTTAGTTTCTAGTTCCTTGCCACCAATAAAAAAAACTTATAAATATTTATTTTATATGGGTAGGATCTTTTACTCTTGGATTCCTTTGGGGTATAAGTTTAGTAGTAGTATTTGCTAGGTCAAACGGTATATACCTAAGTTAGTTATTTTGGGGGATGATTCCAAAATGCTTTCTAGAATGGTTGTACCAGTTTTTAGTTCTACCAACAGTGCATTAATGGGCCCTGACCCCTCCAATATTTGTCATTTTCCTATTTTGCCAACTGTTGCCAACTTCGAATGTGAGATG
Source organism: Bettongia penicillata ogilbyi (assembly GCA_023548195.1). NCBI lineage: Eukaryota > Metazoa > Chordata > Mammalia > Diprotodontia > Potoroidae > Bettongia > Bettongia penicillata. The sequence goes on along the minus strand of JAJHZJ010000378.1, from coordinate 8,213,696 downwards.
AAACCTCACCATTCCTCTCACTTGCATCTCTATTAGTGATTTAGAGAACTTTTTAAAAATATGACTATAGCTAGCTTGGATTTCTTCCTTTGAGAATTACCTGTTCATATTCTTTGACTATTTATCAATTGGAAAATAACTGTTATTCTTATAAATTTGAATCACAAGCTATACTCTGAGGCCGGTATTTCTCAGGAAGAGGAGAAAGCAAGAATAGAAGTCTGAGTTTATCACAATAATTGGGGATTGGTACTTTTACTTTGCAGCTCTTTCTCTTTACTATGAACACAATAGGATTTCTTTCCTCCATTCCACTCCTCACCTCACATTCTAACAAGGGAGAATTTGATGATCATTTGTGTCTCAGAGGTTTTCCCATATACTTTTCCTTTCTGAAATGTGAATAATTACCTCTTAATTGATCTTTGTGTAAATACAAACTTTTCCTTTTCACCCAAGTTCCTTGTTTGTGCTTTTGTAGGAAATGCTCAGAAAGTCTATGAAATGAAAGAAATGTCCAAAGGAAAGTTCTCAAAGAAAAAAAGAACTAATTTTCTAAAACTAATTTTCAAAGATTCTAGTCTTTAACTTATTCTGTGACTTTGGAAATGTCTATTATCCACACTGATTCTTTCTTTCTCCCATATGTAAATAAGAATTGGGATATAAATGATATCTAAGCATCTTTCCCATGCTAAAAATCTGTATTCCAAGGTTTTTCCCCAGCTCTGGTGAACTACATCCTTACCTATATCTTCTGCATAAGATTCCTAACACTATTTAAAAAAAAATGATTTAGATCATGAGTTTTAAACTAGACAAACAAATGAGGCAGTGTACTGTAAGACTATTAACTTATCAATATGAGCAAAACTCAAGTTATTTCAGCAAACCCACTGTTCAGTCTATACCATCATACTTCAAATGTACCCTCTCAGAATTCTTGTCCTTTTTAAGGCTCAGTTGAGGTACCTGCCACCTACTCTGTGAAGCTTTCCCTGACCCTCACCCCTTTTTTAGTCTTTGTGTTCTAGTCAGCACCACCCCTTGCATGTAGTAGACATTTCATAAATGATTGTTGAATTGAATCTCTGAGATGTCCTTTACTCTTTCTTCCAGTTTTACTTAGCATTTGCCATAATGGAGTAGTTTCCTAAAGTATTAATAATGACTCATATTTTTTTGGAGTTTGAGAATTCACAAAGTGCTTTCCTCACAGCGATCCTGTGAGATTAGAAGTGGAAAATATTATTATTCCACATTATAGTCAAGCTCTGTGGTTGCCTCATTTTCAGATTCCTCTGCTGATGACCTTCCACCTGTCCTGAACTTAACCTTAAACAGAGCTGCTAGATAGAAGTGGGTGGCTCTGTAATAACTCCTGGGCTATTGAACACCTTGGGGTCTATCCTTTTGAAGAATCTCATCATGTCCTTCGTAATTGTTTATTCTTTCAGTTTGTATCTTCAGAGCCTACCACAAAGAAACTTCATAAATGTTTCTGGATTGATTGGCTATATAGTTTTAATTTCAGATTCTTTGGATTGTACATCATACAAGTCAAGTCATAGCTCTTTATTTCTCCCCCTAAGGAGGGAGGAGGGGAAGCAAATGGAATTTCATTGGAATTTCATTAGAATTTGGGGTGAATTCACTGAGCTTAAGAGGCTGCTTTCAGTTCAAGACTCTGAGGATATAGTGATTTTTGATGGGCTTGTAACTCAAAGCAAAAATCAAAAACAAGCTACCATGGACAGAACCTAGAGAGATTGACTTATCCTTTTCATATGCCCTGACTGTGAAATGTGTCATTTCTCTTACTTCCATAGCTGCCTGAATTGTCACATCTGCACGCATCCCCATCACCAGTAATCTGTTTATCAAGAAATAAGAGCTAGTTGCCTCCCAATTTTGCCTTTCCAGGTGACTGATATTAATTAGGTTTTCAGTAGGCCTGGTTTATCTCAGATTGAAACCAAAGCAGATGAAAATGCTGCTTTGCAGTAAGATTTCTTTTCTCAAAACGATGAATGGGATGAAGATACTTATCTAAGAGAACAGGTTTCAGGTGGAGCTTCCATCAGCAGAGTTCTGAAATGCATTGTTAGGCTATGGTTGATCTGAAGAAGGAATAAATAGCATGTCATCCAGTGACTACATTAACTCATTTCATGCACATAAAATTGGAGTCCCTGTGTGCAGCAAACTGTACAGATTCATTAATAACTGAAATCCTATTCCAAAATGTTAGTGTTTCTTAAAAAAGGGATGCTAATTCCTCCAAAGCCCTGTCTCTGTTTCTGCATTATCAACTTACCTTTATGATACAAAATTACTTTTCGATTAAATTCAGTTCACCAGACACTTGCTGAATGCCTACCATGTGCAAACTGCACTATGTTATATATTAAAGATACAATGGTGAAGAAGCTTTCAATGTTGGGGGATGAAACTATATATTCTACAAATAGGATACAAAATAAGTTAAAATAGGATTGTTGATATAAAACTGGCATAAAGGTCTAGAACTATAATTCCGAACTAACTTTGTTTTGTAGTTGAGAAATACCCATAGAGGATGTAACTTACCAAGGTCATGTAGGTACTAAGTATCAGGCAAGATTTGAACTCCTAGGTCCTTAGACTCCAGAGTCGGTGCTCTTTCTACTAAGTATAGGAAAGAATAAGTTGAATTGGCTGAAAAATTCAAAGGACTCCCTCTAGCTTGAGGAAATCTGAAAAGAGGTCATGAAGGAAGGAGATAAGTTAAGCTTTGAAGAAGGTGGCTGTCAGCAAGCAAAGATGAGAGGCTAGTTTTCTGAGAAGGCAGAATGAGATCGGGAAAAGGAAGGTAGTATAGTCTAGCCTGAGAGTAAATGGAGTCTTCTATAGGAGAACAGGGGGGTTGGAACTAGTATAATTGTGTTTATGTGGAACTTTATCTTGGAGATAGGATAACTGGATTTGAGTCCCAATTTCTGCACTTGCTAACTGTGTGACCCTGGGGAAGGCTCTTCATCTCTCAGCCTCAGTTTCTTCATCTGTGAAATGGAGGTGATAACATTTGTACTACCTGTCTACAGGGTTGTCTTTTCCATTCTTGAAGGTCTATAGAATTGTGAAGGAAAAGTAATATGAAATAAGGCTGAAAGAGTAGCCAGATGTTGGATTTTGAATAGTAATAAAAAAGTAATACAATAGCTAATATTAATATAATGCTTTACATGAAAGATAGAAGGAAATAAAGATTGATTAAGTCTCCACTATGTTCCACACACTGTGCTAAGCACTTAATAAATGTCATCTCATTTGATATCCACAACCACCCTGGGAGGGAGGGGCTATTACTATCACATTTTACAGTTGAGGAAACTGAGGCAGACAGAGGTTAAGTGACTTGTCCAGGGTTACGTAACTAGTAAGTGCCAGAGGCTGCATGTGAACTCAGGTCTTCCTGACCCCAGGTCCAGCAGTCAAAGTTTATTTGGTAGCCAATGAGAAGCCACTGAAGGTAGATAAGATGTATGCATTAGGAAAATTGCTTTGATAATGTGAAGAATCATCAAAGAAGGGAAAGACTGTGGTCAAAGACATAAGGTTTTCAATAGTCCATGTGAGAGATCACAATGGCATGAACCAAGGCATTATCGGTATGAATGAGAAATGGCTTCTAGTTTTGTCCCCCAGTATTAAAAAGAACCATAATGCAAGGGGAGAGCAAGTGGAGGGAAAGGATGTGAGAAATGCTGTAGACACCATACCAACAGAACAAATGTAATGGGAGATTGGGAGAGAAAAGAGTCAGAACTGAATTTGAGATTTTAAACGTGCATAACTGGTAAGAGGGTGGTACTAAATCAGTATCTATGGTTTAGAAATGCCTTCCAATGCACAGAATGAACTGACCTTGCTATGTAACTAAATGAAAAGAGTCTATCTGCAAAGGGGGAGGCAATTCTTTTAGTGGCCACCTGTGCCAAGAAACTAACATTTAGAAACGTCGGTGCTGTACCAGATTGTTCTATAAAGTACAGATTTTGGAAGAGGGAAATACCAGTACAGCCTGGAGGAGAGGAGGTTGGGACAGGGACTCTGGGATCTTAGCCATTCAAGAATGTTCATGAAATTCTATTGCTATTTCCTTGTTGAAAGAAAAGAGGCGAGGGAAGGGAAAGAAGAAAGGGAGAGTGACAGACAAACAGACAGAGAGGGAGAGACAGAGAGACAGAATAAAAGGAACACACATCTAAACAGGAAGTACAAAATCTTAAAGGAACTAGAAAGCATATGATACAAGGCTATTGGAATCCTTAGCAAATGCAAGAGCAAAGTGGTAGCGACATAAATTCAGAGACATTAGAGTCCTGGAGTAGGTAACATGTGGATTTAAATGCCAAGTGTAGCAGTCGTCACAACTCTTAACTACTTTTGAAACAGTGCTAGAAAACTTACAAGAGGTTGGTAGGGAATATCTTCTTCCCCAACCTGAATGTCCCCAAATTCCAAATCAATATTTTGTTCAGTCATTCTCAACTCTTCATAATCCCATTTGGGGTTTTCTTGGCAAAGATACTGGAGTGGTTTGCCATTTCCTTCTTCAACTCATTTTACAGATGAGGAAACTTAGGCAAACAGGGGTAAGTGACTTGTCCAGGGTCACACAGCTAGTAAATGTCTGAGTACAGATTTGAACTCAGGCAGATGAGTCTTTCTGACTCCAAGCCTGGTTTCTTATCTACTGCACCACCTGGCTACTCAGACCAAAATTACCAGGCTCTATTGCAAAGAGTATTTGTGACTATCATTTAGTATCCCTCCCCCTTTACACATTTCTCTTCCCTTCTCTTATATCATGCAGCGGTAGCCCCTCCAACTTCATGTCATTTGTATCATGGATAGTGTGTATTTTCAGTGCACTAGACAACTCTACACTACACTAAACTACAGAAGAGGAGCTGATATCCTGCCCTGGTCCTCTTTTCCTTACTTGGTATTTCCCTCGACCAATGAAATCATCAGTCTAGGTCCTCTCTTTATCTGATGCTAGAGCTAACATCAGCAATGTGGGCAAATTGCTTCAACTTTCTGAGTCTCATTTGTCTCTTCTGGAAGATGAAGCCACTGGAAGATGACCTCTAAAGGTCCTTTCATTTCTGAAGTTAAAAATATGGCAGCTTTTCCACTGTGTCATATGGAAGCATTTTAAAACCATGGCCTGCCTCCTCTTGGAAAGACGTTGAAAAGGTGGGCCCTAATGAATGGTGATTGCAGTGGGACTGGGAAGGAAGGGCTGAGCTGAGCTGGCTCAGAGAACCAGTTTGAGAAATTTTCACAATTTTCATTGTGAGCATTCACATCTGCAGAACTAAGAAATAGGATAAATCAGGGCTTGAGTCACAAGACAGGTAAGAGAACCATCATGGCAACCATAAAGGTATGACTAGAAAGTCTACTTCTGTTTCTCAAAAATTTATGACTGTCAATGCAATATTAAGCTTGTCCCATTCAACTCATTCTCAATAGCTGTGCCACCCTTTTTTCTGATTGGGTCCTTCATGATGCCATTTCTGTGACTTCTTACATGAAACTATCTTAGGTCCTGTGTGTGTGTGTGTGTGTGTGTGTGTGTGTGTGTGTGTGTTTCATCATCTTTTGGGTCATTTGCAGTTTTCATTATTCTGAGATTTCATGATGTTCCATAATTCATCTGTAGAAGGTCATTGGGAAAAAAAAATACTGGTCCTGGTGGGAGATGTCAAAGTTGGCACTAAAATGGTGTACTTTGATGGAAAGGTGGCATTATTATTCTGAGCCATTTCCTAAATGTGATCCAGCCTACTCTGCCACTCTTTGAATCTGGTTTCAACTATTATCCACCTCCTTAGGGTGGGGTAATGTTAAAACAACAGAAAAAGAGGGCTATGCTAAAATTTGAACTTCTTAATTACATGACAACTAGTAGCATGGTGGATGGAGCCCCGGGTTTGGAGTCAGGAAGACCTGAATTCAAATTCTGTTATGGTTACTTCTTAACTGTGTGACCGTAGACAAATCATTTTTGCCCTTCAGCCTCAGTTTCCTCATTTGTAAAATGGGATCATCTTAACACCTACCTTACAGGGTTTCATGAGGATCAAATGAGATAACCTATTCCACATGCTTTACATTTCTCAAAGGTATGATAGCTTTTTAACTTCTATATAAAAGATATAAAATAACAAAAAATTATTTATATAAAATATTTTTTATTTTATATTATTTTCCTTATCATCATCCTCATTTTTAGTGGAACTCCTCTGGTCACCTGATAGAATTCATTCCTCTGTGGTTTTCCTACTCCTACTGCCTTTAGAAGATCCCAGGGATACTGAGCCACTAATGGTTAAAGAACAAACACCCCACCCCTCCCCACCTCCTGGTCCAGTCATCTTTTTCACTCCCTACACTCCAAATCTGCCCTGCCCCTTCCACTGTGTCCTATGGAACTCCCACAGAATAATCAATGCATTTCTCTTGATTTTGGAGCTCATTCCTTGATTATTTCTTCTATCTTCCAGCACTCATAGAGACCTGGCTCCCACTGGATAACATGGTATCCTTAGCTGTCTTTCCAGTCCGGGCTTTATCTTTAATAATGATGATAAAAATAGCTAATATTGAAATAGCACTTACTCTGGGTTAAGCATTGTGCTAAACACTTTATAAATATTATCTCATTTAATATTCATCAGGACCCTGGGAGGTAGGTGCTCTCATTATTCCCATTTTACAGATGAGGACACTACCTGGTCCAGGTAGGAGAAATCAAACTACCATTGGCTCTCCATTGACACTTCCAGACTCTCCCTCTAATGCCATTATATAGCAATTTCTCCTTTTTTGAAATTTATTCTTTCCTAATTTATAATCCAACCCATATCCTGGCAGCTATTATCTATTGACCCCTGGAATATTCTCCCTCTTTTCTCAATGAATTAAATATTGTAATTGGCAGCCTCTATACCTCAGCTTCTGCATTCATATTAAACGACCTTGCCATGTGTCTTAATATTCCCTAAAACATCTTAATTTCCCACTTCCTCAATTTACTTAGTCTCCCCCTTATTTGATAGGAAACAGGAAGCAATAAAAGTTTCTAAGCAGGGGTATTTCGTGTGGTTAGTGCAAAGCAAAGGGGGCAGTTTCTTCTCATGATCTTTACTTAAATGTTTTTTGAATGATATCATTTTTAATGGTCAGGGTCTTTCATTGAAGAAGTGGATGGTGAAGTGGACCTGGAATCAGGAAAATCTGAGTTCAAATTCATACTTAGTAGCTGAGTGACCCTCAGCAAGTCACTTAACCTCAGTCTGCCTCAATTTCCTCAACTATAAAAGGTGGATTATAATAGCACCTACCTCACAGGATTGTTGTGCAGATCAAATGATAAGATATTTATAAAGCACTTAGCACAGTACCTAGTACACAGTAGGCACTTATCCTTTTCCTTACTTCTAGTGCCTTGCTAATCATATTTTGTAGACAGCTACCTGAATGGAGGACCAGTCTGGTATTATTAATTATTATTGCACACCCCCCAAAAAATGAGCCTTCAGCCTTTGAATTTCTATATTCTCCTTCTAGGTTCCCTCCCTTCCTCTCATCCTCCCTTCTTCCCTCCCTTTCTCCCCTCCTCTTAATACTCTCCCTCTTTTCACACCCTCCCTGTTTCTTCTCTTTGGTTCCTCATTGGTCATCTGCATTGCTATTTGAGAAAGCTCTCCAGAAAATACCAACTACAAGGCAAAGGAGGCGGAAATAAAAAATAGAGGGAAATTAGGTTTAAATTGCTCATTTAGAATTCCTAGTTTCAATCAATGACAATTTTAAGACATTAAATAAATTCTGGAGTAACTTGTCAAAAACAAGCAAAAAAACAAACACCTCCTGCCATTGCTGACGTTCTCTGAGGTTTTCTAATAAGATCAGGGTCAGTGAAGGGAAAATAAGCACGGAGATGAATAGGATGTCAGAATGAAATTGAGTTCCAGAAGAGTTATCTCAAGCTCCTCAGTAAACTACGTTTGTGAAACTGGGGCTCCAGTGAGAACGCTGCTGGTTTGGGCACTGAGGATGGGGGAGAAGGTTGCTGCTGCTTCTTTCTATTCCCAAACTTTTGCATGACTTTTACCTTTGATCTGGAAGGGAAAAGGAGGAAGCTGTTTGTCCTCTGAATGTAGGGTGGGGGGACTTATGGAGGGGACTGGAAAGAGGGCTAGACTTGGAGTCACAGTAGCTGTACTGGAATCGCAACCTTCTTACTCCCTAGGTCACCTTGGACAAGTCCCCTGAACTTTCTGGGCCTCAGTTTTCTCACCTGTAAGTTGTTTTTATGATGGTTAGACTCGATAACCCTTAAGGTCCCTTCTGGCTCTAAATCTATGGTCAGTTGCTTAGAACTCCATCCCACTGAGACAAATTTCAGATAAATTCTCTCTATCATCTCATCTAATATAATAGAATGGTATTAAAGGTTAGGAAATCAATCAAGAAAGAGTAATTTTCAACTGCCCCCATGTCCTTGGTTTATTTTTGTAAGGTACTGCTAACTCCTCTGTAGTAAGAACCAATATATACATCCTACTATTATCACCATCTTTGTTCATCAGATTTCCTCAAGAGTTCTCTTTAATTCTCACTTTTAAACCTACTTGTTAAGGGCTAATTTAGTCTGTTGGTGTTACCAGGGTTATTTAGGGGAAAAGATTAGGCTAGGAGGTTAGGACCAGGTCTCAACACCCAGTGCTGTACTTCATTAGTCATGTCTACAGGTTTAATTTTAGTGTTGGCTGGAAAAATATCACTGGGAAGAGGACAGCAGAAAACATGAGAGCAATGCCATGACAGGGCAGGAGGGACTCCAGGTTCTTCCCTCCCAATGCTTTACCTGATCCCTTCTTATACGGTCCTGGGCATACTTGGGAGCCTGTCCAAGTCATCCAGCCTTTGGATGTCAGAAATTCAAAATGTGATCCCTGGACATTTGGTTCATTTTCTTCCAAAATAATGAAAGAGGACTCAGGGACTATATGCCTGGAAAGAACATTTAGCAGTGTTGCAGAAGGTAAATGATTCCCTATGAAATCCTCCCCTTTTCTACTTATTTTTTCCCCTCTGAAATGCCCCAAATTTCATGCAGTTATAACACTGCTGACTCATCTCTGGTTTCTTAAGGAGGATCTGAGTTGATTTGTCATGTCTTACTTTATAATATTCTACCTTCATGAGTTTCTCCTTGTATGACAAAAAGATTGAGGAATGTATCAGGAGAACCCCTTCAGTGTAAACAAAGATCGTATTTAAAAAAGGACCCTGTAATTCTGATTGTGTCAAAAAAAAAAAGCTAATAGTAACCTTTAATATTTTTAACAGAGAATTGTTCCTTTGTTTCCTTAAGGAGGAATGAGGCAAGTTAGAAGCCAGATTTATTACTTGCTTAGCAAGTTCCATCTCTAAATATGACTGATTATCCTGAAATTTTGGAGGGCTTCCATAAGGTTTCATGGGGCCATTTGAGTCCATACAGGGCAGGAGTATGTCAGGTCTTTGACAAGAGCCATATTTTCCATCTCTAAGGTTTCAGGGTGACTGTCTGTCATCCAGACCTCCTACCAGGCCAGGACCTAACTGTCTTATGTAACTGCCAGATTTTCCTGATTTGGTATAAGATCCGGACTGGATCCATCTTTTTGATCTATATTTGTCCAGATCGAATGGTATCTAAGAATCACAAATATTCTTCCTTGATTGACGTTTCAGCTTGTCAACCTCTTTACCTACATTCTCTAGCATGGTGATGTATTCTTGGTAGTCACTTAAGAAACATTTGTCCAATTTGATGGAAATCTAGCTCCAAACCATTATGGCTTTGGATACTTTTCCCTTCTGTCAGGAGTTTGTGAACTGCTTCAAGAAATATCTTTATGAGCAATATAGGAGTCAACTACAATAATAATTCATTCCTAAGTGTAAACTTTCATTTTCTGAGATGACAGGGCTGATTTTGGTCATAGGAAAAGCAGAAAAATGCTTCTTTGGTGTGATCTGGGAGGCATTAAGAAAGGATCCCGGCTCAAAAATTCCTACCATTAGTCACCTCTTTGAGTTTTCTCTATAGGAATTGTCAGGAACTTTACCTGTGGCTTCATTTTTAGGGAACTTCAGATAGGGAAATTCCCTCTATTAATCCAGGTTGGCAATTTCTCTGCAATTTATAGTCTTAGGACACTGAGAGATTAAATTATTTGCTTTGGGTCACTCAACCAGTATGTGTGAGAAGCCAGACTTGAACTTGAGTCTTCCTGGCTTCCAGTCCATCTCTCTAGCCACTATGCCAAGTGGCTTCACTTAGGTGCCACAGAGATGGTTAATTTTTCAGCTCAGTAAATGGAGCCTGGAGCCCAAGGATCTGTTAGAATCTAATCCTTTATGTTTTTGTGTATTTGTGCTGTGAAACCCCTTCTGATCATAGTCTGAGCAATTGCCAGAGCCATAACTAGTTAGGGCTAGGTCACTGAGCTTTGCTCAGGGCATCAGATTTCAAGGGTGCTAAGAGGGTCTGCAGTCCTTCAACTGCATAGAAACAGCATAGTTTAGTACCTAGTTTTTAGGGAGACCCAGTTAAAATGTGTGTTCGTCCTTTGTTGCTGAAGAAGACCATGCCATCTGAGAAATAATGACATGACTTGCACTTGACTTTTGTTTTGAGTGAGGGAGGGCTGCGCAGGTCACCAGTCTCACTTTTCCTCCAGAGCCATCTGAATCCTTGAACAGGTATTCATCAGGATGACTGGAGATGACCCAGGATGAGGTAATTGGGGTTAAGTGACTTGCCCAAGGTCATACAGCTAGTGAGTGTTAAGTGTCTGAGGTGAGATTTGAACTCAGGTCCTTCTGACTCCTGCACTGGTGCTCTATCTCCTGCACCACCTAGCTTCCCCCCAGTTAAAATGGGAACCTAACAGATGGTTTTATCAACTTGATTCCAGTCCATCATACTCATGTACATGCATGTGTGCGAGCACACACACATTTATTCTGTGTCCCATCTTCAAAAGTTGATTGAGGACACATGTAGCTTCTGTTGCCCCTGGTATAAATCCCTTTAGTTACATCACTGACTCTTTCTTAATCATCATGAGGTTTTTTTCACTAATTTCCTAAATGCCAATGTGGTTAAATCTTTCTGCTTTCAATTAATAAATAGATCTGACTGCTTAACATTGAAACATATTCTGTTTTACCAGTCTTGGACTCTCAACCCTCTACGAGGGGGGAGAATGATAATGCAAGTTTCACTCCAGCTTTTTAACCTTATCTAAGCTGGAAGTAAGGAGACATACCTAGTCCTCAAAGTTTACATCAGGATCTATATCTTTTAACTCCAGATTGTACAAGAAATTCCCAACCAAAATTAAAATTCCTTTCATTCTTTCTTTCCTTCCTTCCCTTCTTCCTTCCCCTTCCTCTCTCCTTTTCTCTCCCCTTCCTTCTCTTCTTTCTCTTCCTTTTGCTTTTTCTTCTTTTATCTTCCTTCCTTCCTTTTTCTTTCTTTCTCCCTTTCTTCCTTCTTTCCTTTTCTTCTCTCTCTCTCTCTTTCTTCCTTCCTTCCTATCTCTATATCTCTATCTATACATAGATAGATATAAATTTTTATCTATGTATACATAGATAGATATAGATTTTATGTGAGGTGTAATATGCATCAGCAATATATCACATTTATGCCACAGTTTACAAAGTATTTTTCCACATAATGTCCCACAAGATAATGGATTCTGAGATCATCATTTTAAAGATAAAGAAACTGCACTTCAAAAAAATAATGCTTTTGGGGTGGAGTCAAGATGGTAGAGTATAAACACTAACCTAGTCTAGCTCTCCCCCCATAGCCCATACAATACCTGTAAAAGTGATTCTAAACAAATTCTAGAGCAGCAGGAATTAAAAAAATGACAGAATGAAAAAGATTTCCAACACAAGACAGCATGGAAGGTCAACAGGAAAATCTATCCCCTGGGCTCAGGGGATAGCCAAGCATGGTGCAACCAAGTATGGTGCTGCATGGATAGGACTGGAGCAGGCTTCAGAGCATGGAATCATGGGCAGCAGATGCTGTTCCCAGATTTCTCAACCCAGAAGTGCCAAAGATAGCTTCAAAGGTCAGTAAGAAAACTCTTTTACCCAGGTTAGAAGGTAAGAGAGTTTGGCCACAGCTCCAGTCCCAGGGTGACAGCAGCTTCCATTTTTGGAGCCTTCAGCTGAAAGACCCTGGGGAATTGAGCAGTCAGTCTGGGGTCTTGGTTCTGAGTGTGAGCCTGGGGTGAGGAGGAGGACTGGCATGGTTGAAGTGATGGAGGCTTTGGAGAAGATCCTGGGCAGAAAAGCTTATGGTTGCTCCCAGACAAGAGCATAGGACAGGAGAGGAGTAAACTCCTCTCCCTTGATTTTGCCACCTTAGAGGAACTGAGAACTTACAGGTCCCTAGAGTATATCCTCCACTTGACAAAGGACCCAAAAGTCAAGCAACTGGCTGGGGAAGTGCCCATAAATGGGAAAAAATAAGGTTATAGAAGGTTACTTTCTTGATGAAAAGGTGTTTTCTTCCACCCTCTCAGATGAGGAAGTCAAGGCTTCTATATAGAACTCCCCCCACCCCCAAATTATGTAATGGTCTCAGGCCATTGAAGAATTCAAAAAGGTTGTTGAAAATCAAGTAAGAGAGGTGGAGGGAAAATTGGGAAGAGAAATGAGAGTGATGCAAGAAAATCATGAAAAGCAAGTCAACAGTTTGCTAAAGGACATCCCCCCTCCCAAATGCTGAAGAAAATAATACCTTTAAAAATAGACTAACACAAATGGCAAAAGAGGTCCAAAAAGCCAATGAGGAGAAAAATCACTTAAAAAGCAGAATTAGCCAAATGGAAAAGGAAGTTCAAAAGTTCACTGAAGGAAATAGTTCTTTAAAAATTAGAATGGAACAGATGGAAGCTAATGATTTTATGAGAAATCAAGAAATTACAAAACAAAACCAAAAGAACAAGAAAATAGAAGACAATGTGAAATACCTCACTGGAAAAACAATTGACCTGGAAAATAGATCCAGGAGATATAATTTTAAAATTATTGGACTACCTGAAAGCCATGATCAAAAAGAGTCTAAATATTGATTTTCAAGAAATTATCAAAGAAACCTACCCTTATATTCTAGAACTAGAGGGTAAAAATAAATATTGAAAGAATCCACCAATTACCTCTTGAAAGAGAACTGAAAAGAAAAACTCCTAGAAATATTGTAGCCAAATTCCAGAGTTCCCAGATCAAGGAGAAAATATTGCAAGCAGTCAAAAAAGAAACAATTAGAGCATTGTGAAAATACAATCAGGATAATACAAAATCTAGCAGCTTCTACATTAAGGGACTGAAGGACTTGGAATATGATATCCCAGAAGTCAAGGAAACTAGGATTAAAACCAAGAATAATTTACCCAGAAAAACTGAGTATAATTCTTCAGGGGAAAAAAAGGTCATTCAATGAAATAGAGGACTTTCAAGCATTCTTGATGAAAATACCAGAGATGAATAGAAAATTTGACTTTCAAACACAAGAATCAAGAGAAGCACAAAAAAGGTAAACAGGAAAAAGAAATCATAAGAGACTTACTAAAGGTGAACTGTTTATACTTCTACATGGAAAAATAGTATTTATAACTCTTGAGACTTCTATCAGTATTTAGATAGTTGGAGGGATTATATACATGTAAACAGGACACAGGATGAGTTGAATAGGAAAGTATGATATCTAAAAAATAAAATTAAGGGGTGAAAGAGGAATATATTGGGAGGAGAAAAGGAGACATGAAAGGGGGAAAATTTTCTCTCAACTTTTTCGATGGAGGGGAAAGGGGGGGAAGTGGGAGAGAAAAAGTGACACTCTCATCACATTTGGTTTAAGGAGGGAATAACATACACACTGAATTTGGTATGAAAATCTATCTTACACTATAGGAAAGTAGGTGAGAAGGGGAGAAAAGGGATGTGGGGGAATGATAGAAGGGAGGGCAAATGGAAGGAAGGAATAATTAGAAGTAAAAACTTTTGGAGAAGGACAAGGTCAAAAGAGAGAATAGAATAAATGGGGGGCAGAACAGGATGGAGAGAAATATAGTTACTCTTTCACAATATGACTATTATGGAAGTCTTTTGCATAACTACACATGTATAGCTTATATTGAATTGCTTGCCTTTTCAGTGGGGATGGGTGGGGAGGGAGGAAGGAAGAGAAGTTGGAACTCAAGCTTTTAAGAATGAATGTTAAAAACTGTTTTTGCATGCAATTGGGAAATAAGAAATACAGGTAATGTGGTATAGAAATATATCTTGCCCTACAAGAAAAGAGAGAATATGGGGATAAGGGAAGGGAGGGTTGTGATAGAAGGGAGGGCAGATCAGGGGAAAGGGTAATCAGAATGCAAGATGTCTTGGAGTGGGAGAGGAGAGAGATGAGGAGAAAATTTGCGATTCAAAGTCTTGTGGAAATGAATATTAGAAACTAAAAAAAATAAAAGAAACTGATTTTCAGAGAGTCAAAGTCAATTGTCCAAGTGATGCAGTATCTGACCATGTCAGGATTTAAGTGTGTCCCTTCTGAACCCCAGGCAGGGCTTTTCAGACTAAATTCTGCTTTCTACTTGACCTATCATAATTAGTTGAAGAAGTTGTGGATGTTTATTCTAGAGAAGTGAAAACCAAGCGAACCACATGAGACCTGCCATCTCCATTTATTGGAAAAGCTGTGAGGAGGAAAGATTAGACCTTTTTGACTTGGTCTTGGAGGGAAGAATCCAGAATAATGAGTAAATGGTGTGACAAAGCAAATGCAACCCTGTTATCAAGAAAGACTCCCTAGAAGTAAGAGTCATTTCAAAGTGGGGTCCAGTAGAGTTGGAAGATTCAATCCAACAAGCATTTAGTAAATCTCGGTGCATATACTGGGCACTATGTCAGGTGCTGGACATAAAAGACAAAACTGAAAGCAATATTCTCTGCCATCAAGGAATTGATATTCTCCATGGGTTAGGCAGATCAAAATGTGTTCAGATTTTTAAAATAGAAAGAAAAGAATTCAATACAAAGTAATTTTAAGAGAGAGTGCTGGTAACTGTGTGTGTGTGTGTGTGTGTGTGTGTGTGTGTGTGTGTGTGTGTGTATGTGGTGGGGAGGGTATCAGGAGAAGTCTTGTGGAGGCAGGGTACTTGTACTAAAATACCACAGGCATAAACAGGACAAAAGGTATTGGTCATTAATATAAAAACACTTCAGAGATCTTTCAAGCCAAAACATCTTTTTATCAATCCATATAGCGCCAAGGAAATGGAAGCCAGTTTGGCTGTTGGCAAACAGATGTGACATCATGTTATTAGACTCAGAGTTGGATGACTTGAATTCAACACCCAACTTTCTCATTTTTTTTAACTATGTGAATTGCTCACTTTATATCAAGTTCCACATCTGTAAAATAGAAATAATAACATAGCCTACCTTCCAGGACTGTTGTATCAAATAAGATGCTAGAAAATGCTTTGTCAATCACTTAAGAACTGGATGAATTATGGAATTAGCCCCCAGTTTCCATACATACTAGTCAGTCAGGGAATCAATCAGCTAGCATCAATTTAGCTCCCATTATGTGCCAGGCATAATGAATTGCTATGCACTGGGATCTAACAGGTGGTGCAGTCAGCAAAAAAAGCTAGGTAGGCAGATTAACCTTTGGTACCAGGATAGAAACTGTGCTGTCCTATTAAGTTACCTGCTGGGCTTGTCTTGCTCTAGACCTGCCAAAGGTCATCATAGTCTGAAGGAGGTCAGCCTTCAGTGACCAGAGGTAAAACCTAACCTTGGCTGGCCAGGTAGCAGAAATGCTAGCATTATCTAAAGATGGAGTTTGGTATTTTCACTGCTCATACAGTAGAGTCATGCTTCTAGAACAGAGGCTGCTTGTTCTTTAAGTAAAGAGGGCCAAGTTAGAGTCAGAGCAAAGTATGTCTAGGAAAACAAGGTGACAAGAGTCGTATGAAGAAAATCCTGAATGTTTACATTGGATCTAGTTTGTGTGTGTGTGTGTGTGTGTGTGTGTGTGTGTGTGTGTTGTTGATGGAATACTTATTTTCCATCTATTTCTTATCCAGAATGTAAATGGATAGAAATCCTTCATTGGTCTTGTGTTACTTCCCTGTTGAATTAAATCTTTGCCCAGTTGAAAAGGCCATTCATCTCAGCAGCTAGCTATTCAGCAGCTGATCATTTCCGTTCAAGGACCATTTCTTTGTCCACAAGACACTCTATGGCGTGGACTCATTACTGCTCCTGGCCCAGCTCTAATCACAGATCTGTCAACATTTCTGCCTTAGAGACTTCTCATCTTTTGTCTTTTTTAAGCTTTCCATTGCTGGTCTTTCCACTGAAACACAAATTCAGGGAATAGGACCAGCGTTGCCCATAGATAGAATTAGTTCATATAGAGTCAGAGACCCAGAATCAAGGACACTGAGCAGTGAGATCTTGAACAAGTCTCTCAACTTTGAGCCTTAATTTCTTTCTTTGTAAAATTAAGATAATAAAACATCTTTGCCTACCTCACTGGGTTCTCATAAGGATCAAGTGAGATAAAGTAGGAAAGATGCAAATGTGTTCTGTAAATAATTTGAATGACAAATAAATATAAGCTATTATATTAATGTGCCTATAATATGATGAAATTTCGGAAGATTTGGGAAATTCAGCCCCTCTTCCTTCCCACCTGACCTTGTGGCCAAAATGACTGAAACTGCACCACACTCAATTCTTGTGGTTGAAGCACAACCTATGGAATATAAATACTCTTGTGAAGTTAGCGTATAAGGCTATGAGTAAGTAACAACTCAATGTGCATTTATTCATTAATAAACATTTATTAGGCATGGAAAGGGGAAAATATGGAAATAAGAGAAGTCTGCCCTGAAGTGGCTTCTGACGTATCTCGAAGGGAAGACATCTGTATAGATTTATACAGTGTATATTAGGATAGAGGTCCCAAAGATGCACAGGATGAGCTAAGAGCTCAGACATCAGGACCATTTGTGAGTAAGGGAAGGAGGTATATAATGGGTATTTTCCTAAAGGCCAAATCTGACCCTATAACTCCTCAACTCCACTCCAGTGGTTCCTTATGACTGGGAAATGCAAATTCTTCTTTTTGGCATTTACATGCTTTACATTCTGGCTCCAACCTCTCTTTCTAATCTTACTCTATCTTCTTCCCTCCATTCACCTTTATTCTAGCTTAATTGGCTTTCTCTCGCTTCTCCTCGTTGATGTTACCACCTCCTGCCTCTGTTCCTTTCCACTAATTGTTACCAATTCTGGCACATACTCCCTCGACCTCTACCTCTCAGGAACCCTTGTTTACCCTTGTCTTCTTCAAAGCTCAGCCCAAGCACTGCCTTCTACACAGAGCCTTCTACAGAATCTATGCTTTTCTCCCCAAAATTACCTTTTATTTTCATACTTACGTACATATGGCATCTCCCAATAGAACTAGATCTTCTTGATGGTGAGCACAGCTTTATTTTTTTCCTTTTCATATTCCTAGTACTTGTTGAAGTACATGATATATAGGAGGTGCATAATAAATGCTTGTAGATTGATTAAATGATCAGGATATCAATAAGCAATCAGGTAGGGAGGGCACATCTTCTATATCACTACAAATTTTTATTTCTCATGGTACAATGGCCCTAGAAATTGATTGTTTCATAATCAAAAAGTTGTGTAGTCATACACTTGGTGGATGTTTATCTTGTGTTATGTCCACTAAGGGATAGAAATAGGGACCAGAGCTGTGAATGTCCATTATAGAACCATTATATAGGTCCATTTATCTATCTGTTTGTTTCTCCCTCCTTCCTCTACTCTCCCTTCCCCTCCCTGTGTGTCTCTCTCTTTCTCTCTCTCCCTGCCCCTCCCTCTCTCTCTCTTCTTTTCACACTTCCTATCTTCCCTATCTGTCTCCTTTTTCCCAGTATGCAGCTTACAGTGTGACATGATTTGAAGAGGAGAAAGCCTTACATACCCCAATTCTCCCTCCCACTGAAGTCTTCTAAGGACAGATGAGAGAACTGTATTGAATTACTCAGATTAAAAATAATTTTAAAAAATTTAAGGTGATGATGTTATTATAAGATTTGTTTCAAAATAGTCATCCTGCCTTCTCATTCAAAGTGTGTAATATCAAACATGCAAAGAAAATGAGACACTTATTATCAGCATTTGCTGATCAAATCCTAAAGTGGCAGGAGCAATGCATTTGGGGTCAGAGGTCCTAGGCTGAAAATTTAGCTCTTTTTCCTACTCTACATCCTACTACTGTGAATCTGAACACTTTCTTGGGACTCAACTGTAAAGTGAGGCAGTTAGGTCAGATGGGCACTATGTCCTTTCTAGCTCTAAATCAATGACTGCAATCTTACTTTAATTCCTATGATTGAAGCCCAAGAGGAGCTTTTTAGAGAGGGTGATGCAGTTAAAAAGTCCTGGACAGAATATGAGGTACTGAACCCTTGGGGTAGGGGGAGCAAAAATCGTAGAAAAGGTCTCTACATATGTGATATATGTCTATATGCACACAGGGATGCATCTACCCTGTATGGTAGGTATCTATATACACATACACATATTTATGCGTGTCAGACAGAAAAGTTTGGAGTCACAAGACCTGAGTTCAACTTCTGACTTCTCCCCTTGTGCTAGCCTAGCAGGTAATCTTGGGCAAGTTACTGCTTCTCTGAGCATCTGAACATGTATTCCCTTCCCTTCCCTTCCCTTCCCTTCCCTTCCCTTCCCTTCCCTTCCCTTCCCTTCCCTTCCCTTCCCTTCCCTTCCCTTCCCTTCCCTTCCCTTCCCTTCCCTTCCCTTCCCTTCCCTTCCCTTCCCTTCCCTTCCCTTCCCATCCCTTCCCTCCCCCCTCCCCTCCCCTCCCCTTCCCTCCCCTCCCCTCCCCTCTCCCTCCCCTCCCCCTCCCCTCCCCCTCCCCTCCTCTCCTCTCCTCTCCTCTCCTCCTCTCCTCTCCTCTCCTCTCCTCTCCTCTCCTCTCCCTCTCCTCTCCTCCCCTCCCCTCCCCCTCCCCTTCCCTCCCCTCTCCCTGAGAAGGTAAATAGTTGTCTGGGGTCACACAGCCAATTACATATTGGATGCAGGATTGAACCTAGATTTTCCTTGCTCTAAAGTAAGTTTTCTATGCACCACCATCTTCTCAGTCAATCAAGTTCAGAATCTAGGTACCATCCTTGACTCCTCACTCTCTCTCGCCCTACCTTATCCCATATCTAATCAGCTGCCAAATCTTGTTATTTCTACCATTTTAACATCTGTGGCATAGGTCCCCTTCTCTCCTCTGGAATAGCTACCACCCTCATCACCTCCCACAATCTACTAAAATTGCCTGCTGACTGGTCTTGTACCCTCAAGAGTCTCCTCTCAGCTTGATCTTCCTATAGTACAAGTCTGATCATATTATCTTCCACTTAGTAAACTCCAGTAGTTCCCTATTACCTCCAAGATCAAATAGAAAATCCTCTATTTGTCTTTTAAAACTTCATAACTTGATCCCTTCCCACCTTCCCAGTCTTCTTATACCCATTCCCCTTCACATACTGTTTGACCCAGTGAAATGGGCCTCCCTGCTGTCTCTCATCTAAGTCCCTGACTTTGCATTGGCTCTTTCTCAGGCCTGACATTCTCTCCCTCCTCATCTCTGTCTTTTGGTATCCCTCAAGTCAAAGCCTTTTCCAATCCTCCTTTATGTCAGAACCTTCTGTCTGACAAATCTCCTTCTCAGCCTGTCTACATTGTATTTGTACTTAGTTCTTTGTATGCTATTTTCTCTATTGGACTATGAGCTCCTTGAGAATAAGGAACATTTTTTTAGCCTTTCTTTGCATCCCCAGAGCTTAGCTTAGTGCCTAGCACATAGTAGGTACTTAATAAATGATTGCCAAGTTGACTTGGCTTGATATCATCCTGCCTCTTTCATTTATCTGCAATAAAGATGTCTACTACAATTTCCCATCTCATGTGTATGTACAATACATATAAGGTACTCTTTCACTACAACTTATTAATAAATATGTTATTATTCATAGGTAATATAGTCAAGTCAATAAGCATTTATTAAACAGTTACTATGGGCTCAGCACTGTGCTAAACCACAGGCTTACAAGGAAAAGTAAAAAGAAAAACAGCCCTTGCTTTTAAGGAGCTTAGCTTCAAATGAAAGACAATAAATAAAAGGATGAAAAGTGGGGACTTAGGGAAAGAAGGTGCAGAAGGTGTGTGTGGGGCATGGTTGTAATGTTAATTATGTTAATGAGAGTTAAAGATATTTCCCACTCATTAATGGGCCCTGCCCATTTAAGGGAAGCTTGATTATGGGGAGATTGGTTTTGTAGGAAAGCTCACTATCTGTTTTTCTTTTTGTGTTAACTTCTAATGAGGCACTGGTTTTCAAGGGTTGTGATACCTTGTGGCTCTGAAAAGTGTATAGATACTCAGAGATGAAGTTTTGTTTTGGGATTTACTCATTGGAAGTCTTTGATCAGAGGAAACTCTGGGTAACTGCAAAGGAGCCCCTCTCCCCCTTTGAAAACCCAGATGTTGATGTTTCTCTCTCTGATAGCTATGTATGTATGTAATGGTCAGTTAGATCTGTCTGTTGATCTATGATGTATGTATTGCTTTTGGTCAGACAGTTGGAAGTCCTGTCTGTTGATCTTTATTTCTCTGTATTTTCTCTGACATTCAGGGTGCTGACGTTTTTCCCCTGAAATAAGTGAATGATATATGTGCTTGATTAAAGTGGTTGTTGACCCCTCAAAAGTTGATTTCCTTTTAGAAAAGCAGATCTAAGAACCTGAACAGCAGGCCCCTCCTATGTATATCGGGATCCTTACTGATACAGTGATAAAGAAAAGAGGTCCAGAGAATGAATATAACCTAGGGAGGAGTGAGCAAGTGAACATGACTGTCCTCAACATGAAGGTTTGGGAAGAAACTGGATAATCAGAAAAGAAGGGGCCATGGCGGGTAGCAGAGTGATCTTCTAGGATAAGAAGGTTGCGTATGAAAAGTGAACTCCCAAGGGAAGAAGCCACTTTATAGTTATGTGTATGCACTGAAACTGATATATGTGTGGATCGTTTTGCAAAAAGAGATTTTCTTGGTGAAGGGATGAAAGACAATGAGCTCCTGGTGTTTGATAGATTCTCTCTGAAGCAGAGGTAGGACTAGGACAGGGCAACTGGGACTTAGTACTAGGGTGAGAAACTTGGGTTGCTTCCTTCTCTGCCCATACTGCCCCTGAGGTGGCAACAGCGACAATACTTTCATTGTTTGGGGGCACTTTCTTCCAGTGCCCCAAAATGCAGTTCTCCCCCTCCCCCAAGCAGCTGCATCACAGGTGATCTTATCTCTCTCCATCTCCTTCCCACTCATCCAGGGTATGAAAATTATTAGTCATGCTCAATGGATTTCACTAGAGTCCAGCAGTCATCCCTAGGGTCCTGGAGAAGTGACAAAGGAAAGAGAGGGGAGAGAGCCAAAGGTGTGCCCCAGAGCTCAGTGCTGCCCTGGGAGTGTCTGCCTATCTGTGGCAGCTCTGTTCTCATGGACAGAGCATGTCAGCCCTGCACTTTGTGCCTTCCTGAGGCAGTAAACCTGGCTCTCCCGCTAATAGCTGGCTAATTGCTGTGGGCAGCCTAAATCGGGCTGGTTAAGGTTTAACTCCTTTCTTACTCGAGTTCACCCCCAGTCCTTGGTTCCAAAGGCCTGAAGTATTTCTGGTGTGAGGTTGAGGATTATAGTGATGGCTCCTAGAGGGAAGGCAGGGAACCTAGGCTATTTATAGCAGGAGGCAACAAAGGTTCCTTTCACTGCCTTAAGCACGAGTTGTATCTCTCTGAAATTCTGCCTGTGTTATGCAGAACTCCAAAGGGCAAGAGAACATGTTCCTCGGAGCCAATAGAAAGTTCCTGGGCTGTTTTTAGCCCAGAGATGCCAGCTTTCAACCACCTAACGAGTTTAAATCAGCTTGATGGCAGTGCTGCGAATGGATGCAAATGAGGGTCAAAGCTATTTCCATAAGAGCGAGCACTAACTATTCCAGCTCTTCTTTGCTTGGCCTCAAAGTTGCTAGAGAACTAGGGGAAGGAGAAGGAAGGAAGGAAGGAAGGAAGGAAGGAAGGAAGGAAGGAAGGAAGGAAGGAAGGAAGGAAGGAAGGAAGGAAGGAAGGAAGGAAGGAAGGAAGGAAGGAGAAAGAAGGAAGGAAGGAAGGAAAAGGAAGGAAGGAAAAGGAAGGAAGGAAGGAAGGAGAAAGAAGGAAGGAAGGAAGGAAGGAAGGAAGGAAGGAAGGAAGGAAGGAAGGAAGGAAGGAAGGAAGGAAAGGGAGGGAGGGATAAAGGAAGGAAGGAAGGGAAAAGGAAGGAAGGAAGGAAGGAAGGAAGGAAGGAAGGAAGGAAGGAAGCGAGGGAGGGAGGGAGGAGGAAAATGTGACCTCCCAGAGGACAAGTACCATGTTCTTGTCCCTCTTTATATCCCCAACTCTTAGTACAATGCCTGCAACATAGTAGGAACTTATTAATGCTTGTTGACTGAATGAGGGGAAGGGGGAAGGGATGATGGGAAGGAAAAGGAAGAGGGAGGGAATGAAAGAAGCTCCGACCGCCCAGTGCAACCCAGCCTCAACCAGTGTCCAGGCACTTGATGCTTGACCTGGGTGTTTCCCACCAAAGTTACCCCCAGAAAGGGTGAATTAAGAATAGGTTCCAGACTTTCCTATACCTTGAGTCAATCCCCTCCCTTCCCTTTGCCATATAGGTTGTCTTGGCCCACCCCATTTCTTCCCACTAAATAACCTGCATGATTTGGCCTTTCCAAGCTACACCAATATGTGGACCATAAACATCTTCTTTCCCAGAGGATTTCCATGTGCTTGGCTTGTTCCTTGAAAATTACATGAATATGTAGATAATAGTAACATGGCCTAACCTTATTACTCCTCCATTAGGTCTTTGCTCACTGTGTTCAGCTCCTGATATTCCTGCATTTCAGAAATTAGCTTCATGTCATTCTGCTGACACTCTCCTCAGCCGACTTACATTTTAATTAATCAGTATTTTTATGAGGCACAATACAGAGGCAGGTTATTTTGGCTTTTTTGGCACAGTCAATGAAATTGCATATGGTTTACCCTCCTATCTTCCAGAGAAGGGAGATAATAGATGCTTTAATACATATGGAATACATATTCCTCCATCTGAGAAATTCTTAATTGGGACAAAAGCAGAATTCAATAATTGATATGGATTCATTATTTTGAAGTAGTTTAGTCCCAAGAGGGAATGAATCATATAGCTATCTTCCAAACTTTCAAAGTGCCATGAGATCCTCTGACCTACTACCCTCCAGTACTTCCTGATAGATTCCTAGTTAGTCATTAACACTTAGCAGGGAGAGACTAAATGCCTACTATAATTTAGTCAAATACTTGACTCTGATTTTTTTTCCCATTATATTAAGAAGACATTGTGAATTCCCCATCCTTCAATCAACAAGGGAGGAGATGCTGTAACCCTTTTCCTTGCCTCCTACCCAGGAGGCTCATGGTTTAAAATTACGCAAGATAAATCACTGAGAGCAAACTCTCTGCTGTCCAGCATTCCTTTCTTGGAATTCTGTTGTCTATGTTGTATACACCAGTGATGCAGAGGTAGCTTGTGTTTCCCTGATAATGATCCTAAATCCCTAGTAGGAAGAACCCTGAAATGCTCCGTGAATCTTCAAAGGAAAATTCCATTCTGGTCATCACCACTTTAACATTAAATGTATTTTAAAATATTTAAGTTTTTATAATTGGACATTCCATGTGTGATATTGATGAAAATTCTATTCCCAAGAATGTTTTATTAATTGTAGTTTAAACATGCTAGTAGAAAGAGAATTTAGCTCATGGGTAATGAATGCAGTGAAGGATAACAGAGATAAAGGAGGAATGGGAGTCTAAAGACTGGGACTCTGACCCTGGCTTAAGTACTGCTTAGCTGATCGGCAACTTGATTAACTTGGGTAGAGTTTCATTCCCTACTCAAAAGGGAATTTTCAAGTGAAGTGGGTCTGAACTAAATGATTTCTAATATCCTTTTTCTTGTGTATGTGTGTGTGTGTGTGTGTGTGTGTTTAGCTCTTAGACAGAAGGCTTGGAATCTAGTAGGTGCTTAATAAGTGTTTATGAATATCTCAGTGTGGCCTCCCAAATACCATGCAGGATTCAGAATCCAGAAAGCCTGGATTTGAATTCTGCTTCCAGTACTTACTATTGATATGGGTAAAGTCAAGCCATTCAGTTTCTCAGTGCCTTAGTTTTCTCTTCTCTAAAATAGGAATGAAAAAAGCCAAAATCAAATACTACTTTCCCTACCTAGTTACATTATAGAAATGCCTTGAGACTCTGCTGTGATAATATATGCCAAGGCACTCCATAAATGTCAGCTATTATGAGCCCTAAGATTATACACTAGAATTCTATGATACATATGTATATATGCATATATGTACATATATAACATATATGATGAAATATACAGATTTTGTTGTTCTGGGCCAGTGATTTTATTTGACTAGGAAACTCAAGATATCGAAATATCCTTACTGAGACAAATCAGCTATACTTCTGTAACTGAAGTGTTACTGAGAGTTGTCTGAGATGCTGAAATATTAAGCGACTTACTTAGGATCACACTGCTAGTATAGTTCGAGGGAAGACCTGAACAGAAGCCTTTCTGCCTCCATGGCTGGCCCTGTTTGAAATTCACATGATTACATAAACACCTATGGATGTAAGTAGGGCTTAGGAAGGCATTGAAAGTAGTTGTCAATTAAATGACATTTATTAAGCTTCTATTATGTGCCAGGGATTGTGGTATGGAGGAAGCTTTCTTGAAGCCTGTTCCCAGAGGGGTGTAAGTGGGATGGCCAACTCCACTACCTTTAGATATTTGGGGATCATTAATTAACCATGTGTCTAGGATCAAGCAGAGCCAAGAAGGCTGTTCTGGAAATGTAGGTGACACTTTTTTTAGGAAGAATGCAACAGCTTTGGGGAGGGGTTTCATTTCATATTCCCCACAACAGTTTGGTGGTGGTTCTTTGGTCAAGTCAGCCAAAAAAACATCAGCTTAATTCAACCTCAGTGAAGACTCAAATATGCCTCCCTAGAATGAGAAGCTGAAAGTGTTAATAAGAGAAAGTTGGGAAAGTCTATGAAGTGCTGCTTATCAGAAAGTCTACAGTCTACTGTGATAGGCAATCTACAAGTATGTTTGATAGATAGCAGAGGGCTGTAGACGTACTAAGATAGATTACCTAGCACAATTATCTCTTTTCCTTGAAAGCCCTCCACTCTCAGGTCAATGAGCACCTATTTATTGGTAGGAGCCCAAGGTCATAAGAAAGAAAAGCTCTCCTCCAGTATGATATCAAATCAATTAATTATATAGCAGTCTCTCAGCAGCAGCCTTTACAAGCATTTACTTGCCCTTGTAGCAGGCCAGCGGGGCCACCCCCCCCCCCCCCCCCCCCCCCCCTGCTCTTTTCTTGTCCAAATTTCTTTCGTAAGGTGAAAACCCATACTCTGCCAGGTAGACAGTTTGGGGAACTGAAGTACTGGAGACAGTGGCCTGCAATAAGTTCTTCCATTCCCTCCTCCTTTTTCTTTTTATATGTTCACAAACTGCCATTTTAATAATTCGTTCTAGACTTTTATTAGAAATCAATGTCAAAATCCCTTTTCTATGAACTAAAGTATCCACTTTCTTCTCCATTTTGAAAATCAGGGTATCAATTGGCCTATCTTAAATCAGTTGAATCCAGTGGTGTAGTGCTTGGCACTTAGTGTTTAAAAAAAGTATCATCCATCCATCCATCCATCCATCTATCTATCTATCAATCATCTATCTATCTATCTGTCAAATATCTATCTATCTAGTCTGTGACTAGAAGGGGAGCTGGTGATCACTGTGAACCAGCATGGGTTCATTAAGAAAGTCATTCCAGACTAACTTCATTCTGTAGGATCACAGACTTAAAGCTAGAAGGAATCTTAAAGGTTATCCAATCTAACACTTTCATATTACAGGTACATAAATCAAGATACAAAAGGAAAAAAAAAAAATGATCGCAAGATTACATGGATAATAAATTCTAGGGGTTGAACCTCAATCCTCTGACTCCAAATCATAAGGTGTGCCATACTTTAGCAACGACTTAAATATTTGTAGAATTTTATTTAATTCAGTGTGATAGAGTTCCTAGAGGGATAAGGCAGGGGAATTCCATGGACAAAGTATGTCTTTATTTCAGCAAGACAACTGAATGGTTCCTCAGGGACAATTGTTGGTGATTCAACAATCATATCTAAGAGTTCATTCAGTGGTCTCCTGTGGAGCCTCTTTGGACCAGATGGACTTGAACTCATGAAAGTAGGCAGCTGTTACCTTATCATATTTGCTTACCTTGAGTTCTACTTCTCTATTAACCATTTCGGTTCTATCCTCCACAGTCTTAAAATAACTTTCCTTGATCAAAAAAGAAAATGGAAGTCGAATAATAATTGAGAAATTTGTCTTTTTTCACATCTTGTGCAATCTTCCTATATACTGCAAGTAGAGGTTCTATAGCTGCCCTGAAATTCCTATTGCCTCTTCTCCTCTCAACATTACTTTAAAAATTCAGTTTTATTGTCTTTACCATTTGTCATAAGCCACAGCTTACACTGGACTTTAGCTTGGTAAGATTTTGATAGAACTTTGCCACCTTACTTCCTTTGATGAGTTTCCTGTTCAGCCACATTACTATCTTTTCTTCCTTGTAGAAATCAATTATAACTGTCACCAGAATTTTGTTCTTGAGAGTTCGTCCCTCCGATTCAGTATCTGAAACCATGGAATCTTCCTGATTCTATTTCTAGACACTTTGAAATCTGTATTTCTAAAACCTCGGGGTACACATCAGACTATGACCGGTGTTCCCTTCTTTATCTAGCACACATTTTAATATGGCATGATTCCCAACTTCAAAGGTCACCCTGACCCTCTTTTCCCTACTTTCATTCCCAGATTCATCACCTTATGCCTGGTTATTTCCATAGCTTTTTAGCATTTTGCACTGCTTGTGGTCTCTTCTATCTCCAATCTAGCCTCCACACAGCTGCCAAATTGATATTCCTAAAACAGAGATCTGATTGTAGCATAGCTCTGGGGCTCACTTTTCTATCTACTGCTTCTTCTTGCAGGCTGGTTCCCCAGAGCACAGATGTTCTCTTCAGAGTCTGGGGGCAGGGTATCTTTCTAGTGTTAAATCTCATGAACCCCACTGGTATGCTTCCCCTATAGGCTATGAGTTGATATCCCTTAGTCAAGGAGATTTAATTACATTTTAGTAAGAGATATTTACTAAAGTTGTATAATAAGAATAGTCCGTACAAAACAACTCACCAACTACACAAATCTTCCACACACTTCTCCCAGCAGCATACATAGTGGGGCAGGGTGGAATTGGGGAGGAGAGGAAGTCAGCTAAATCTTAGAAGGCACATGTTGAAAAGGGGTTACTAGAATCATTTTCATCCCCTTTATGGGACCACTCATGAAATTCCCCTTAGGTATGAATTAGCTTTTCTGTTGTTATAGACCAGTTTCAGGGTTTTTGTAGAGCCCTGAAATTGCCTTTCCTCACAGAATCTAATCTTTTCTTGCCTTCCAATACAGAAGTCTAGTCACTGCTTTCCAGAAGTCACTGCTAAGATGATGATAAAGAAAAGTCCAAATCCTCTGACCCTCCAATTTTCATAAGATCTTCTTCTGGTTGAAGGGTTTAGAGAGGACACTGATACAGAGACTGATGGGCTTTTTCTTTCAGCCCCACCCAATCCCACATGATTCTCAGGGTCTTAGCTAGAGAGGCTTCCCTCACTAATCTTCCTGATACTGGAGTCTCTGGGTCCCAGGCTACTTTGCTATTTTATAGGTTACTCCTAAGTCATTAACAAGTTTCCTCAAGAAATACAAACACATTTCTTGTGTGATGCCACTCCAATTCACCCACTGGTTTTCAAGGACACCCAAACTGACCCAGGTTTTTTTGTTTTGTTTTTTTTTTTGCATAGTCACAAGCCTATAGATGATTGATTCAATCAAGGAATGCTCTCACTGGTTAAGGTATCCGAGTCTAACATTTTGACACTTACTTTAAGTGAGATAGGGTAATTTATTGGTCCACTTAATAGACCCCTTCACGTTTATGGAACTATTTCACCTCCATCGTCAGAAATCCTTAATGACTCCTCCATTCTTCTGTGGTATAATACAGCCTGGTATTTAAAGATTTCCACCCTAGTTCTTATGCCTTCACAGTCTCTATTTAGCACAACTTAGGTGCCACCTCTTATATCAAATCTTTCCTGATTACTTTGAAATTACTTTGTACATATGCCCTACTTACTTCCTTGTGTACATGTCATATCCCCCTTTCTATTTCCACCTTCATGGAATATAAGCTTTCTGAAGGCAATGACTGTTTCATTTTTGTCTTTGCATCTCCAGTACCTAACAGAGCACTTTGTACATAGTGTGTTCTTAATTAAAGTTAACCGAGTTGCCTTTCCTGTCTCATTCATTTGGCACTTAGAAGATGCTGCCTATATAACTAGTTATTCCTTCCATACATGTTCATGTTCTGTCTTTCCAACTACAAGCGTTTATTACTTTCATTTTCAAATTTAATACTTTATTTTTCACCAATTACATGTGAAAATAATTTTCAACATTTATTTCTCAAAATGTTCAAGTTCCAAATTCTCATCCTATCTCCTTCCCCTCTCCCACACCCAATTGAGAAGGCAAGCAATCTGACATAGGCCATACATGTGCAGTCATGCAAAGCATATTTCCATTTCATTCCATTTCCAGTCATGTTGTGAAAGAAAAGAGAAAAAATAAGAAAAATAAATAAAGTCAAGAAAAAGTCTGCTTCAGTCTGTATTCAGACTCTATCAGTTCTTTCTGTGGAGATAGATTGCATTTTTCATCACAAGTCCTTCAGAATTGTCTTGAATCATTGCATTGCTGGGAGTAGCCAAGCCATTCACAGTTGATCATCATACACTATTACTGTTACTGTATACAATGTTCTCCTGGTTTGACTCATCGGGAGGGGTTTATTTCTTCTAAGATAGGTACAATGTATTGAGCATCTTTGTTTTCCTAACACCTAATTCAGTGCCCTATACGTAGCAGGTAATAAATAAATATGCATTGTTGATAATGAAATGTCCTAACTTAATCATTTCAGACAGTCACATAATCCATTGCCCTTTATTCCAAGTCCCAGTTTAGGGGTTTGGCGAGATGGAGTAGGAGTAGGTATTAGGGAAAGAGGGGAACCAACATAGCTGCTGCATGATGGAGCCCCTTCTACTCTCTTTTGGTATCTGTTGCTATACTAATCTCCTATCTTGGCTGCTTAGCGTTTAATTCAATACCTCACTCTTAGTAGCTCTGGAAGGTAAACAAATCACTAACTCTCTCTGAGTTGCAGGTAACTCTTTCAGATTATCTAAGGTATCCATTGGTTGCTCTCTGTTTGGGTACATTATACATCAAGACAATCATAGGTCTTTGCTATGTTGACATATTAATGACCTTTATAAGTTCTTTTGTGTCACTTGGTTCCATGGCTCTCTCTTGCTCTTGGCTCCCAGCCTTCTGGACATAGATGATCATCTCTGTTAAGGTCTCTGAGAGTCTGACAAACGTGCTATCGGAAATCCATTGTGGTTGAACAGTCAATAAATAGAGAATCTTCAAAGTCTTCTTCGTCGTTGTTGCTGAGTCATTTTAGTCATGTCCAACTCTCCATGGCCCCATTTGGGAGTTTCTTGGAAAAGATACTGGAGTGGTTTTCCATTCCTTTCTCTAGATCATTTTACAGATGAGAAACTGAGGCAAATTAGCAAGTATCTGAGGCTGAATTTGAACTCGATAAGTTCAAAAAGCTCAGTGCTCTACTATGCTACTATCTACAGGCTCTGAGGAGGATATAGGAGCATGTGATATGCTCCATGCCCTGAAATAGCTTATAATCTCCCTGAGAAGACAAAGAACATATATGAGACAATGAGAGGAAAAAAATATACTATCATCTAGTCCTGGATTGTGTGTACAAACACACTACAAAATAATCACAAAATATTGAAAGTTAAAACTCTTCTTCCCTCTTCACTTCCAAACCATCTGCACTTTTTCCCACACTTGGAGACCAATCTGGTCAATTGCTAAGATTTATTGATTCTACCTCTATAAAATCTGTTTTTTCACTCACATTGACCATGCTCATTTAAACTTTCCACCTCTCTGGTCCTAACCATTGTAGTAGCCTTCTTGCTGGGCTTAAGCCATCTTGTCCCTGGGCTGACAAGCTCATGTTCCCATAGCCCAAGGCTGACTGGGTTACTCCCTCTGCATAAAACAATGGCTTCTTACTGCCTTTAGGAGGAAAGAAAAGTTCCTCAGATTGGTATTTAAAGCCTTTCACAAACTGGGTCCAGCATACCTACTCCCTTCATGCAGTCTATGTTCTAGTCACACTGGTCTACTGGCTATTCCCAATCCTCAGCACTCTATCTCTCATCTCCATACCTTTGTACAAACTGTTTCCCATTCCTAGAATGCACATCTTTCTTGACTCCCTTAAACTCCCTAATTTCCTTTAGCCCTCAGTTCATCAACCATACTCTCCAGGAAATCTTAACTGTCCATATTCCATTCCTCTTCCAATGGGCTCATCTACACCTAGTTATTTTTATTTGTATCCTGCCTTTAGAATGAAAGCTTCTTTTCATATTGCCTTTGAATTTTGTCGTTGAGCCGTTTGTCAGTCATGTCCCACTCACTATTCATGACACCATGTGGTGTTTCATTGGCAAAGATACTGAAGTGGTTTTCCATTTCCTTCTCCAGCTCATTTTACAATGAGGAAACTGAGACAAACAGGGTTAAGTGACTTTCCCAGGGTCACACAGATGTCTCTAGCCATATTTGAACCCAAGCTCAGTGTTCTATTCACTATATTATGTAGCTACCATGTAAAAGACATATAGACACAGGAAAGAGGAACTTGGACTTTTCTCTAAATCCTCCCTCCCCCTTCATCCAAGCATATATGTAATGGCCTGGATGTTATATGTGTATGTATATGTGTATGTACACACATAAAATACATACACAATATATACATATGTACACATTATATACATGTATCTACATATACACATACCTATGTATCTCCCTCATTAGAATATAAGAACTTTGATGAAATCAATCTATTAATAAACATGTATTAAGCATCTGCTATGTGCTAGTAATTGTGCTGAGCACTGGGAACAGTCCTTTCTTTGTATCCTCAGTGCTTAATAGATTTGTTCTGGATTAATAGATTGATTTTAGAGATTTTTTCTTTTTTTACCATCTTTTCCTTTGAGATTTCCTAATTCTTCCTTAAGGCTCAATCTTTTCTCTTTAGCTTACCTTTCCCGATCCCTGGAGGACACTTGAGAAGAAGGGAAAGAGTTGGGAGACCTCCTTTCTCTTTTTCATACTTAAGCCTTAAGACTTGCTCTATGTTAACACAACCTGTGTGTTTCCTGGGTTTTCATGGTTGTTCTTTTGGAAGTCCAGTGAAGAACTGTGATGGACATGGG
This sequence comes from Bettongia penicillata ogilbyi, assembly GCA_023548195.1. NCBI lineage: Eukaryota > Metazoa > Chordata > Mammalia > Diprotodontia > Potoroidae > Bettongia > Bettongia penicillata. The sequence goes on along the minus strand of JAJHZJ010000378.1, from coordinate 8,181,813 downwards.
GAATTGGCATGGGTTCTATCGTTTAGAGTAAGATGTGCAAAGAACCCAAATGTGCCGGAGAAACAGACTTGATTGCACCACAATGCCAATCACGTGCCCAGCTTCCATTGACTACTGGAGGGAACTTCAGTGCTATGTTGATACAGAAGGAAGACTTGTGTTTGCAGTCAGTCCCATAGGCTGGGTCTTACTGGACATTCAGGGAGGTTGGATTCTTTTGCTTTTTCTTTCTGATAGTTTGTGTCTGAATCTTCCTTGTGGGGGTTGGGGTAGGAACTCGAAGGGAATGTGCTTAGATGATTAAATCAGGTCTCAGCCCAATGTGGTTAAATCCTGGCACTTCCTACACCAACATGAATGTTGTCATTCTATTAAATAGAATGAACCGCAATCAGCCTGTATCTACAGAGTCTCCTTCTATCAACTCTATAAAGGGAAAGTTGAATGTATTTCATAACTCAATCTCAAAAATACTTATTGATCCAGACTTGCCATTTCACCAGAATGGGGAACAGCAGAGGTAGCAACCTCGCACACGAAGTCATGGGCAACTCATCTGCAAATTGTAGTCTTAGAAAGTTCACGGCCGCCCTGAGATGTTAAGTGACTTGCCAGCCACAGCCAGTGTGTGTTCAAGGTGAGAGCTGCACATAGGTTTTCCTAGCTCTAAGAGCATCGTTTCACTTACTAAGCCATGCTGTCTCTCTGCTGGACAAAGACTGGACGTGTAGTAAGGATTTGCTGAATGGAACTGAATTGAACACCTGGTTCATTTCCACTTGCGTTCTTCACCCACCCTTATATTCATCACCCACCCACCCATCCATCCATCCACTCATTCCTTGTAACCTGCTGTTCTTGTTACCTGCTATCTTTTGGGGAAAAAACTGTCCCTCATCTATTATTTGCTATGCTCCTTACCAAGTACTGGCATGATATGGGAGGATACCAGAAAACAAAACAAAACAGAAACAAAGCAAAAGAACCCAACGACCTAAGACAGGACTCCCACCCAAAGGAACTCACGGTTTTCACTGGGGAACTAGACATACACATGAAGCAATTAGCAAACAGCCAAAAACAGTAAACAAATAATTAAGAGGCAAAAAAATGTGTGACAGAGATAAGAGCTGTAGGAGGTCAGAGGAAGGAAAGATCAAGGCAGTGATCAGACAGTTCAGTATAAATGTCTTAGTCTGAACACCAAATCTGATAACTTGCCATCTGTTTTTGTTTGTTTGTTTAAGAATTTGCTTCCACTATGTAAAATACCCTATCATGGGGTGTTGCTTGTATTAATGACTGTTTCTGCTATGGGGAGGCAGCCTCCTATACTTCATCCATCTCTGGCTGATCCTCCAGCGTCAAACCGTATTAGGCCTTCATGCTGTTTGCCACTTGGCAATCTCAATCCATCAGCAGTTGTTGGGGTAGCACACCTTTGCGCTTGGAGCCCTTGGAGGAGGCTGGATTGGAGGAAACTCATCAGTTCCTTCAGAGAGACAAATCAAGGGCACAGAGCTCCTTGTCCCATATTAATGGCTCACAAGGAGCCCTGCTGGGCCACTCTTATTTTTGCCTGGGGAAAAGAATCTGCAAACTCTGAAACTTAAAATGTACACATTTTCCCCCAAATGAGATGTAGTTCCAAGGGAGTTAATTATCACACAATTACTGTAATGGAAAAGAAAATCCTAATCAAACATGAATAGCTTGTCTAACCATTAACCAGGCTATGGTGAACCATTACTTAGCTCTGATTTTGGTAATCCATCATCAGCTTCTTGGTTCTCGGTTAACAAATGCATAAATGATACTTAAAGTTATTTCCAGCTCAGAGGATTGGCAAGGCTCATCTCAGAATTGTTTAGTCACTAAACTTTACTAAAACCTTTCTCTCTCTAACTTTTGTAAGGGAGTGATCAGCGTAGACAGCTAGGGTAAAGGCAACAATTTCCAGGACTTTGGTTTCGTAAAATATAGTGCAGTGGATAGAGTTTTGGATTTGGAGTCAGGAACACCTTGGTTCAAAACCTACCTTAGATACTTACCAACTGTGTGAATCTGGGCCTCAGTTTCCTTGTCTGTAAAATGAAAGGGCTAGACTTGATGACCTCAAAGATTCCTTTCAGTTGGAATTAAATGATCCTATGACTTCAACATATGTCCCTCTTAAATTACTAAAGATAATCTTGGGGAATTCCCTATCCATGAATTTTCTACAATGTTCAATCTGAGAATTTTGCTGGTAAAATGAATATGAATCCAGGGCCAAATTATAGGTGGCAGCAGGTAAAATCAATCCACAGGGACTGTGTACTAGATGGTCAGTTACTTTACTTTTAAGTGTAGGGTAATTAAATAAAGAGGCAGTTGAATTTTATGTGCACTGAAAGAGACAGAGACAAGTTTACCTTTGCCAAGGAGGTGTGTCACTTTGTCTACTTCCTAAGTTACTACAGCCCTCATTAACTTAGATCCGATTCATTGGCCAGTCATGGCATCATCTTCCTGATGTCGTTCCTCTTCCTGAATGAAAGACAAGCCACAGGATATTCTAGCTAAAACTGATTTACTTCCTATTTCCTGTACATGTCATTCCACCTCCTACCTCAGCCTTTGTCCAAGCTTTCCACCATGCCGAAAATTCTCTTCATCTTTCTCTCTTCTCTTGCTAACTCCTTAATTTTCTCTGATGCTCAATTCAGGAACTACAGTCTCCTGGAGGAGACTTCTTCTGATCCACCCAGTTGTTTGTTCACTAAAATTACTTTGGATTTATTTGTTTTACATATATATGCATATATATGTTTTATGCATATGCATGCACATGTGTATGCACATATAATACATGCATGTACATATGTATGCATGTATGCACATATAAAACACATTATTCACATACAGATATATACATACACCCATATTAAAATGTTATATGCAAAATATATCATATATATATATACATACTTGTATATGCTTATAGTTTTTGTTTTCTTCAGTTTAATATGAGCTCCTTGAAGGAAGGGACTTGCAACCCCCTGTACTATCTTGGTCAGAGTGTTCACTAAATGCTTATTCAAATCAATTGAATGGAATTTTCCACTATGCTCTCCAGTGAACTCCACTAGCAGTGCTGATGAGGAGAAGTCAGGGCAGTATATCTGGTTATGATAGAGCCCCTGGTGCCATGAGAAATACTGTCGATCTCCTCCCCAGAGGCTTTTCTCCCTCGAACAAATTGCATCATTTGTCTGTAAGCACCCACCTCCTAAAACATGATCAGGGTGCACACGTACACTGTGTTTTTTCTTCTGTGATTTTGTTGCTTATGCTAAAGAGAAGCAAAGTCTCGAAAAGCCAGACATAGACTTCAGGGTTGGGAGGAGGGAAGAAAACCAGGGTGGATATTCCAAAAGTCTTTGAATGCTAACACTTGCTTCTTCTCAGTCCTCTCTCCCCCTCAAGAGTTTTGAAACTGAAAATTAGCTTTGGAATAGAGCCTGAGTAGGAGTTAGTGCAGGGAAAAGACTCCAGTGGCAGGCAGAATGTAACATATGAAAAGAAGGCCCAAGGCAGAAACTGGGAAAGTCAAGTGAGGAAAGAGATGCTAGATATGAAATTATATTGCTAGCTTGTTGTGAAGTCTGGTACAAGGAGGAAGAGGAAGACAGGTGGGTGGCGGTGGGAATGGGACTATGGGAGACAGCAGAACAAAAATGGAAATGCTTCTGTGAGGACAAGTCAACATTTTTGGACATGAACAAAGTGGGAATTTGTCTTGTTTGACCACGCACATTGTTACAAGGGATTTTGTTTTTCCTTTTCCTTCTACATGGGCACGTGGGAGGAAGAGAAAGAAAAAGAGATTCTTGTTAACTGTAACATTTTTTAAACATCTAGCGGCGTGCATGAATCCTCACCTGATGTGCCCATGTCAATCTTTCTGTATCATCTCTGGCATAAAGAGGTCTGTCAGTATGGGGAAATCTATTCCTTGCTATAGGTGAGGCTTAGAGAAGGTGATGAATAGGCTTCTGCTGGACCCCGCTGAAACATTTTTAGTGCCAGTTGATGTGGAGTAGCCTGTCTCCAAGGGAGGTGGGGGCAACATGGATGGGGACGTGAGATTCATCCTGGACTGATTACTTGGGTGGTGGCCCACAGAGATACTTCCTGCTGTTAACACTCTGGATGATGAAGCTTTCCTGAAAGAGACCAGATGAGCATCCTAATGTATTGGATGTATGAGGCAAGCAGAAATTCATGAAATTCCTTGTTCCTAGGTGATCACAGGGGCTGAAAGAAATAGCATCCAGTCCTTCATGTCCAGCTTGTCTCTGACTCTCCTAGTCTCAGAACAAAAGAATGTTAGCTGTAGCCCTTTGGGAGTTTCTGTGTCACCAGGAAAATTGGTAAATCAAATCCTTTAATGAGCTCTGAGAGGCAAGCAAGGTGTCATGAATAGAAGGTTCACCTTTAATTCAATAATCATAAAAACATAGTATCTGGGACTTAGAGATAGAAGGATTCATGGAAGTAATCAAGTCCACCCCTCTTATTTATTTTAAAAAATACTTATTTTTAGAAACATTTATTATCTTTTCTTCCCTACTGAACAATAAAATAGAAAAACAAGAAAAGTACCACAATAAATAGACATAGTCCAGCAAAACAAGTCCCATCATTGCCATCCTCCTTCTGAATTCTTTCTCCTTTTCCTCATCATCACTATCATTATATTACTTTAAGCACTTTACAAATATTATATGTCATTTTATCCTCACAGCAACACAGGGAGATAAATACTATTATTATCCCCATTTTACAAACAAGGAAACTAAGGTAAACAGAGGTTAAGTTACTTGTCCAGGATCACACAAAAATGTCTGAGGTAAAAATTGAAGTCTTCCTGACTCCAGGTTTAACACTCTAGTCATTGTATCACCAAAATTCCCTGTTCAAAAATGGACCAGTCATGTTCAAAAACATTTTGCATTTAAGTCCATCACCTCTCTGGCAGGATTTGGAAAACATGTTTCATCTTCAGGCTTTTGGATTTGTGGCTTAGCATTGCATTGTTCAGAGTTCTAAAGTCTTTCAACATTGTTTTTCTCCATAATGTTATCATTGTATAAATTATTTTTTCCTAGTTCTCACTTTGCTTCAGATTTATTCATTGAGGTCTTCTCAGTTTCCTCTGAAATCAATCATCTAATATTTTCTTATGGCCTAGTGATAATCTATTATGTTCATGTATCATAATTTGTTTAGCTATTCACAATAGGTAGACATTCCCTTTGTTTCCACTTTTGGACTACTATGAAAAGAGCTGCAGAAAACATTTTATTCCTTTGATCTATTTGAGATATGGGTCTTTTGGCACTTTCACTGGGTTAAGGAGCATGTACAGTTGGATGACTTTTTGCACCCCCATCATTTTACTGATGGAAAATTGAGGGACTGCAAATTAAATTATTTTCGTTTGGTTGTACATGTCATATATATCAGAGCAAAGGTATGAATTAAGGTCCTTTGACACCAAATTTAACATTATTTTCACTACACTCGGATGCAAGCTATGTGACCATGGGGCAATCACTTATTCTCTCAGTGTCCCAAGTATCTCTCCAAAACTATTTATTAGCAAGAAGTAGCAGTAGATCTGCATCACTGAACTGAGTTTCCACACTGGGAGTTTCCTCCATGGATGAACTCTCATTCCTAAAACAAAACAAAAACTCTAGACCTTACTTTAGTGGTGTCAATGTGGGTCTGACTTCCACATCAATTAATCACTAAACATTAATTAAGCACTTACATTCTAGATACTGCACTAGGCACTTAGGATATACAGATGAAAATGAAACAACCTCTGCTCTCAAGAAGATTGCCATTCTAGAGATGGTGACATGGGTATATATTTCAAAATACATGTAAATCAATTCAAGATAATTTAGGTTGGGGAGAATGCTAGTAGTTGGAGGGATCAGGAGAGATAGTGCTTGATGCGATGGAAAGAGGTTTGAACTGGAAGCCAGAGGGTGCAGATCGTGGCTTTCTGGCTCACTTTCCATGTGTCTAACATAAGACATAGTATGTGGAGTGCTGGACCTGGAGTCAGGAAGACCTGAATTAAAATTCAGCCTTACTTACTGACTTGGTGACCCTAGGACATCTATCATCATTTTAAGTTCAGTAAGTCTATATTTCAACAACACTAATCATGCTAACAATAATGATAGTAATAGCTTTTATATAGTGCTTTAAGGTTTACAAAGCACATTACAAATATTATCTAGTTTTGTCTTTGAAACAGCTATGGGATTCAGCTGCTTATTATTATCCCGAGACAAAGGTAAAATGTCTCATCCAACTGGCTAGTGTCTGATGCTGGATTTGAACTCAGCAGGTCTAGCATTCTATCCACTGTACTACCTAATATATGCTGATACATCATTGTCATCTTCATCTCTCTAAAACTTTCCCTTCTTCATTTCTTTGGTTCTCTTGACGTATCCCATCTACCTGGTAGCCTAGGCAACTACCTTATTACCTGGATATTTCTTATTTCATCCTTTCCTCCCAGTTCTCTGCTCATACAAATCCCTGCCCCCTACACCTCATGCAGGCCCCCTCACATTCCCATGTCCACCCATTGCAAACCCTCTCCAAGGCTCAGCTCAACTGCCACCTTCTCCTTGATGTCTTTCCAAGATCTCACTAGCTAGAAATATCCCTCGAGCCTTGATAGTTCATGTCAGCTGGTTTATATTCTCCCAACCCTCCAACTACAGACTCATTGCTCTTTCCACTGGACCACACTGCCTCCCAATGCGTGCAGGAGAGTGATAGGCAATTCAGTTGAAAGAGTAAGTTGGTGCCAGCATGTGAAGGTCTTTAAATAACAACCATTTGTGTTTTGTATTAGAATCTATAGAGGAACCCCCAAAGGTCTTTTGATCAAGGGAGTGGTCAAGGGGTCAGAGTGACTTAAGAATATTATTTTTATAACTGCATGGAGGAAGAATCTTAGAGCTAGGGAGATCAGGTAGGAGGCCCCTATAATAGTCTACATGAAAGGTAATGACGGCTTGATTATGGGTGGTAGACTTGTGAGAGGTGGATGCAGAGATGCTTCTTGAATGGAAGCAATAGCAGAACTCTCATTTCTCTGTACTCACTGCCATGACTTTCCTCAAATTTTATTATTATTATTTTTTGGGTCCACATAGTCTACAATGAATGGAATTTCTTTTTTGTTCTCCTGACTTCTTCCTTCTTCTTTTCCAACATGAAAACTTTCTTGGAGAAGTCTGTCAGATTTGCGCATGTCTTTCTCCCTCTAGGATCAAGGGATCCTGGGGTCTCCTTGCAACAATAACTGTGTTCCCATATGCAGCCCTTCATAAATCTCTGAAATGCTAGTTGCTAGTTTAGATGCTGATGAGATTGTGGATTTTCCTGGGTATATCTTTGAGCTGGTTAACAACTATAAGCCAGAGCATATGACCATACATATCTCCTGTCTGCACAGAAATAGTTTTGCTGTAGCACTAACACTGTACATCGATTGCTTATACATCATTTCCATCAATGACGATTTTTTTGGTAGTGATCAAGGTTGGAAAAGCCAATTGTGGGGCCATTACAAATGAATTTGGATTTCAATGAAATCTGTAAAGCAGCCACTAATGGGATATATCGCCATCCCGGAGATAGCTTAAGTGCTGCTGTGGCTTACTTAATTCAAAGGGACATTTCATAATTCTGACGGAATTGGAATCACGGCTCAGATGAAATTTAGGAGCAAATTACAGTGATCTTGCCCTCTAGAGGCTTTGAAAGAATATGTCATTGCGACAGCTGGAATGGCTTTTGATGAGGCTTCTCTAGCTGGAGAGGGAAAGCTACTATTTCAGGGAGTTGAAAGTTTCTTGGGTCAAATGCCAGAAATGATCAATTCTTTGGAGAGTGAGAATTATGATTAAAGAGGGTGAGAAACATTAGTGTTCCATGGAGCCAGATGAAATTAAAGTATTTTTAGGAGGACGGTGAGTGTGTGTGGCAAAATGTCCAGAGATCCAGGGGCCTCTCCTTCCTTTCTGTGGGTGAGGAAAAGACCTGGTTATGCTCCCCTTCTTGCTTAGATCTGACTGACCTGAGGTAAAGTGGTGGAAGAAGGTGTAGTCTTTGTCATCTTCTTACCTTTCCTGTCAATGTTCCCTTTTTCCTTTTAGCTCTCTGTCTTTCTCGGAGTTCATCCAACAATTCAATTCAATAGGCTTCTATTTATTAAGCATTAACTAAAGCCAGGCATTGTGTTAAACACTGGGCCTATCATGACAAAATAAAACAAAAAAAAGCTCTTATCTCAAACAGCTCATATTCTATGGGGAAATGTGGCACCATTTTGTCTCCCTGATCAGGGCTCCTCCCCTCTGTTGACCTATCTGGTTGTCCAATGTTCTGGCACTTTCCCTAAATCCACACATCCTCCATCTCTCCTACCATAATCTATACATAGTAGAACTCATCTCAGTAAGAGCTAACGTATACAACAGCATTATGGAACATTTTCCATACATTATATTATTTGATCCTTGCCAAAACAACAAAAAAAACCCCACAAAACAAGACAAAACAACCCTATGAAGTAGTTGCTCTAATGGGAATAATGAGGATAAATGGGGATAACCATTTGACAGATGAAGAAACTGTGGCTTCCTCAGAGAAGTCAAGTGACTTAAAAAACCAGTGAAGAATCTGTGGTGGGATTTGAATCCAGGTCTTTATGATTCTATGGCGCCTCACTACCTTTCTTAAAGGCCTCACTATATATAAGAAGCTAACCTTAAAACTAATGCCATCTAAGACATTAAAGGCTACTTAGGACTTTTGTAGTTAACAAAGACCTTTATTATCCTAACTTGCAGCAATGACTAATAGTAGAATCAGACATTAAAATAGATCAGGGGTGGAGGAATTTTTTGGGAGGGTAAAGGTAGAATTAGCTCATCATGTTAGCGTGGCAGACCAAGACACAATTCTACTCCTGGTTGTACAAAAGCCCTGTGAAGCACAATGTTCGAATACAAGGCAGACTCAATGTGACTCAACAAATAAGGGGAAAAAATGTGAATGTCATCTTAGGTTGCATAATAATAATATCTAATAATAACTGGAATTTATCTAAATTTTTTAGGTTTGCAATGTGCATTAACAATGTTATTTCATTTGATCCTATCACAACACCCCCGAGTAGGAGATGCTATTATCATCCCCAGCAGCTAGGTTGCATAGTGGAATGAGTGCCAGGTCTGTAGTGAGAAGGACCTGAGTTCAAATCCATCTCAGACACTAACTGTGTGACCCTGGGCAAGTGTCATAAACTGTTTGCCTCAGTTTCCTCATCTTTAAAATGGGGATAATAATAGCATCTTTTTCAAAGGATTGTTGTGAGAAATAATGAAATAATAATTGTAAAGCGCTTAGCACAGCGCCCTCCAGGAAAAGTGCTATATAAATGCTAGCTGTTTATTATTATTATTTTACAGATGAGAAAACTGATGCTGAGAGGAGTTACCCAGAATCACACAGAGGTTAAATTGGAACTCAGGCTGCATCAAGACAGGCTTAGTGTTTAGGACAAGTGTAATTTCCTTTGGTACCCTGACTCAGCTAGAGCCAATCTAGAATGTGATGCTCAGCTCCGGGCATCCAATTTTAGGAAAGCCATTGACAAACTGGAGGCCATCCAGAAGAGAGGTTGATGAAAGCACTTGAAACTGTGCTATAGGAAGATGAGTTAAAACAATTAGGGATATTTCTCCTGGGAAAGGAAAGACTCAAAGAGGAGGTCTTAATTAATAGCTATTGGAAGGGTTGTGGTATAGAAGAAGGCTTAAGTTTTCTCTGCTTGACCCTAAAGAGACAGACTAAGACAGAAGAAGAGAAGTGATAGGAAGGCAGTTTGTCCATGAACAGAGAAAATTTCCCAACTATGAGGTTTTGTCCCCAAGTACTCCCAAAGGAATGGACTTGTTCTATTACAGTCACTTCTTTGTCCCTGGAAGTCTCTTCTATTTATAATTTTGATGCTTTCTTCTGACTGTCACATCAGGGATTGACCATTTGGGTTTGTTGTAAATGGGATTCATGCTTATGTCCCATGTTTGCTGGACAGTGACATGGGAAGATCCCTTCCCTTCCATGTTTAGATCCTATGATTTTTTAATCCTCCTAAAATCCGAATGCAAGGTCCCTGAGGGCAAGGATTGCATTTTCCTCTCATTTGCATGTATAATTACCATGCCAGAGCTTATTGGAGGAGAGTCAGATTGAAGTCAGCCTACTTGTGCTTCAGTCCTGTATCTGGCACCTGCTGGCTAAGTGACTTCAGGCAAGGTACAAAACATCTCTGCCTCTGGACAGCTTCCTAAGACTCTCCATTACAGATCTGTGGGCGGTCTGCATCAATACAGGATAATTCCACACCTGGATGAAATTGTAGGTCTGAACCAAAGAATAAGAACTCCAGTGCATACATCAGATTGTAGCTTTCCCTGAGAGGAGGACCCCAGGCCAGAGCACTGCCCATCATCCCAAGACACAGTTATGCACCTTCCTCATAACAAACTACTCTTCCAGTTAAATACAAGCATAATTATTCCCATTCTACAGATTCTATACCCAGGTGTTTCTAATCTAGGAGCCCAGGTACTTATTTAAAGAAATAACTGAATTTCAATATAATTAGTTTTCTTGGTGAATCTACAAATTTTATGCTACACATTTAAAAACACAATACTGAGAAGGCGCCCATCAACTTTGCCAGACTGTCAAAGGGGTTCATGACAAAAACAAAAAAGGTGAAGAACTGTTCTGGAGGAAAATAGGGCTCACAGCAAAGAAATGACTTCCCATCATCTCATCGCTAGTGAGTGACAGAGCCAAAAAATAAAGCTAGATCTCCTGGCACTCTCCATGCCATCACACTACCTATCAGTCCCCCATGGCACACAAGAGACAGTAGACAAGACTTGGTGATTGATTGATTGTGTGCCCCGTGCATTTCCCTTTCTTCATTTGGGGATGGATCCTGGGCTCATCACAGATACTGAGCCACAAACACTGGTTGTTTTTAGGATTTCAGACTTTGTAATTCCCTTGTAATTCCATTAATACATGGAACTGAGAATCACTGTGGGGAGAATGCCAAATGGGCATGAAGGGAAGCCTGCTCTATTACAGCAGCAGCATCTTAGCACTCTGAGAGCTCATAGGTCTTTTCCATCTGTAATTTTGGTGCTTTTCTCTCACAGCCAGCTTTTTTTTCCCTGCTGCCCAAGCCAGGTCAGGGAAGTAAAAACAAGAACATGTACATGGCAGAGCTGTTGTCATTTTAAATAAGCAAGTCTCCTAGAACCAAGATATTTATGGGCTGTTGATTTCTGCACCTGTAAGTTACCCTTCGTGATGCACAAGTCAACCCACTGGTACTGCACCCTGACTCGGGGGTCATCCTTACAAGAGCATTAGGATTTCAGCTATGACAATCAGTACCTGGAGAGTTCCAATCCCCTCCCAGCTCAAATCAATGCTAAGGCTGTCCTTTTCGGAACAGACTCATAGACAAAATCCACATTTCTCTAAAGGTGACATTTTCTCTTGCTTAACTGATGTGAGAAGATACCAATTCAACCAGAAGCAAAGTACAAAGCGTAGGCAGTAGCAGTTTCCAGAAGTTGTAAGGGCTGGGGAGTAGGAGGTCCTGCCTCTGATACCTGTTAGTTAAATCCTGACTCAAGGGCTTCCTGTACATATATGCATATTGTCTTCCACTTTAGAATGGAAACTCTTTGAGGAAAGGGACTGTTCTGGTGGTTTAACTGTATCCCCAGCTCTTAACAAGTGCCTGGCATACAGTAAGTGCTTATGAAATGCTTTTGATTAATAGATTGATTATCTCTATTTCACAGATAAAGAAACAAAGACTCAGAAGGTTGAACAATGCTTAAGGTCACATAGCTAGTGAATAGCAAAGCTCAGATAGGATCTTTTGATTCCAAATCCAACTGAAAAACAACAGACAAACCTTATAATAATCTGCCTATCTCTTCAGCTACCAAATCTACTGTAAAATATACCTTAATCCATAATTAGGCAGGCGTGTGTTTTGAACTTCTTGGCCTATGTATTCTTGTGGATCTTTCATAAACAGGAGCTGAAAAGCTAGCTTTGATTACACAGTCCCGAACAGTTAGGTGTCTGATAAGTGCTTTATAATGATGGTGTTTACTCTTTCTTATCTGCCCCTTCCATTGTGCCTAGCAATGTGTTATTCACTCTGAGGGCATTTCAATAAATGTTATTGACTGACCAAGGGCCTATCTGATAAAGTCTGCATTCCTACCTATCTGCTGCTCTGGGAAAGGAAAATCCTATTTTACAAATTCACCTTTAAGGCTCCCCACCAAGAAAATCCATACTGTGTAACATCTGCTACACTCTACGCCCTGTCTGTCTGTATCATCCCTCCCACCACTTCTCACTTCCTGTCCCCTTTCTCAAACACCCTATACTATATTTCCTTAATTTACATTTTCTAAGGAAGAAAAACAGAAAGAAAAAAAAGAAAGAATTGAAGAAAGAAAAAGAAAGGAAAAAAGGGAAAGAAGAGAAGGAAGGAGAAAGGGAGGAAGGAAGGGGGATGAAAGAAATAAGGAAGGGTGGGGGGGAGGGAGAGAGGAAGGAAGGAAGAAAAAGAAGCAAGAAAGAAAAGGAGGGAGGGGGAAGGAATAGGGAAGAAGAGTGAAGTAGGAGAGAAGGAAGGAAAGAGAAAAAAAAAGAAATGGGTGGATGAAAAGAGGCAAATGTAGATTTAATATGGGGGGGATGTTTTTAACATTTATCACAATTAGATTTGTCCCCAAGTGGAAGAGCCTAACTCCCAATATGAGTGGGTTTGCTTTCACTAGAGGTCTTCTAACAGAGGCTGGATGACCAAGCATAGGTGATGTCTTTAGTGAATGGATTGATCAGGCATGGATTAAACTAGATGACTTTCCAGTTCTGAGATTCTTTGGTCTTTTTGTGGTTGTTGGGGGCAGGGGAGGATAACCCAGTCTATTCTAGGAAACTTTCCATAGCTTAACAATCCTGATACAGGAATTCCTAGTTTTCCCATCAGGGACAATTGTTACATATGGTCAAATGTAGGAAATTTCTCCTTTGTTTCTTGTTAGAGATATATCCACCTTCAATTATTTTGTTGTGGTTGCATGAGGAGACTAAGGTTTCTTGGTACTTGCTACAGGAAAAAAAAACCCCATGATTTCACTTAAATGCACTTACTGTCCTATAGATTGATTTCTTTACCTTCTTCTTCAGCAATAGTGGCAACAAACCAAAAACAGCTTCCACCAGTAAGAAAGCTCTAGAGTTTCTACTAATGCCATACATTGTATGGTATCATTCTTTGCCAATATAAACATCTCTCCCAGCTCACCTTCTATATGACTGAATCACAGAATGCTAAGACCTTAGAGATGACCTCATCTACACTCTCTTTTTCAAGGAAGGCCTGGAGACATAGGGAGGGTGTAGACTTGGCCAAGGTTGCATATTTCAGTCTGTACAAGCATTCAGTCTATTGTATAATGCAAACTCTTAGGCCCCATGGCCTAGGGCAGTGGTGGGAAACTGCTGAGGCCTTGAGGCCACATAGGACCTTCTAGGGTGCTGCCTTTTGGCTGAGGCCAAGTTTTACAGAACAAATCCTTTTATTAAGGGGATTTGTACTATGAAGTTTGGATTCAATCGAAGGGCTCTACTTGAGTACCTAGAGGGCTACATATGACCCTGACGGCAACCTTTTGGGTATCACAACATCCTACCTGTGTATTGGTTTTACAGCATTCTTTTTTTCCCAGTTAAAGTGGTGCTGGGTGGCATTTTTACTTTTAAAATTGACATGAAATAAAACTAATTTTATTTTGACTTCTTGAGATCACTAGCTCAGGATTAAATGAGGATTTGATTTCAATTGGCTCAATCCTTGATGATATAGGAGAATTCCTATCTACCAACAATCTTGAGATTGATCTACAAAAGGCTTTCTTCAGGATGGTTGGCCTAGCTTTTTTCTTTGTCTCTGTCTCATTCTCTTCCTATTCTGCCTTTCTTCTCCCTTTTTCTTCCCAACTCAGACTCTTTCTTTCTCATCAAACCATACACTTTTGGACTCGCAAGGAGTCTGGCAAGTGGCCCCAGCCGATAATTAGAAGTGAGTTTGGATAGAGTACAACCGTGCAATCAGCAAGCATCTATAAAGAGAATCAAACATCCCCAGCTCGAGGAAGGGTTTGCAGTTCAGAATCATGTTTGGCAAAATTGTGACCATGGTCAAAGAGTATTTCTTTGTTGTACCTCCCCCACTCTGCCCTCTGCTGTGGGCTCTTTTCATACCATTCTGGGACCCTTCTGTCAGGGTAAAAGACATTTGGTAGGGAAGTCTCTCACAGTTTAGTATGACAATCTGTAACTGGCCTATATTGTAAAAGACTACCACTGCTAAAAGGAAATGCTCAGCCTAAAGAAATTTATCTCCAGAGCTAAAAATGTCATATTTTCTGACACTTGGAGGAATTCAAGGAAGGGGCGATATCTAGAGGCAGAGGAGTCTTTCTGGTGCCTCTATGCTACTGCCAAAACTGCTGCTACTACTACTGCTACTACTACTAATTTTGCTACTACTGCTATTACTACTACTACTATTGATAATAACAATAACTCACATTTATGTAGCCATTAAAGATTACATATACTATCACACTTATTACATATTATCTCACTTCTTCCTCACAATAGATATTATCTCCAATTTACATGTAAGAAGAGTTTGTCTCTAGCAAGACTATGTGCTGTCCAATAGTGGAGCAGGTTAACTCCAGACACAAAAAAGCGGGTTCAGAAACTGAGCCTCATAAATTGAAACTGAAAGGGTGGTGAGTCTTGCCCAGGGTGACCTAGTTAGTATCTGAGGCACAGATCTTCACTCTACCCTCTGTGCCACTTAGCTGCTAAATCACAACAAGCAGGGGCACCTACTTGATTCACTTTCTGATGCTTCTCTAGATTCACTGTATGGGCCCCCTCTTTGTAAGACTGTCTCATTTTATCAAGTTCTGTTTTGGTGCTGAGGAATCCTTTGATTATTTAGAGGAGAAAGGACCATTTATTTCTCCACGAAATTAATGACACAGGAATCCTGCATGAGAGTTTAGGTCTATGGACCTTAGGTCAAGGCATTGATTAAGAAATTATTCTGTGGATAAGAAGGACTTTGAGTGAAAACAGTACTGTATTTTTCCAGCCTATTGATGTCTGTATTTTTCCAGGCTGCAATGCCCTAGATGGAAGGACCTTTGGGATATGGGCAAATGTAAGAAGGAGCCCTGAGATTTTGGTGAGCTGGTGACTTTTTTGAAGGCCATTAGGGTTTTTTGCAGCCTATCTCCAAGGCTACGCACCCTGAGAAAACTCTGGATTCTGTGATTTTCTTATTCTGTGAGGAATTCTTCTCTCACTGGAAAAACCAGATGCTCTATGCAGCTGGCTTCACCTATTAGCTCTTTAATCCATCCTGGAAGCTAGCTGTGCTCCGGTAATAACAATGTGCTCAATCTGGGTAGATGTACAAGACGCTAGCTTGACAGCGTTAAATTGCAGAGGAAATCCCAGATACCAATTCTCTTTCTGAGCATCAATGCTTTCTCCCCCCCTTTCCCTCCTCCTCTTAGGCCCCTCCCCAGCTGCACTGTATTTTAAGGCCTGGGACAGTGTTTCCAGCTACTTAATTTCAATCAATCTCTCAGCTTTCTGCAGATATTGAAAGACTCTTTTCATGTTGTTTACTCTACCACCATTTGCTTTTATTCAACTCACTGTTCCAATAATTGGGAAATGGGATCTATGCTGGCAAGGTATAAGTGAATACAGTCTAATAGCTCTGGTTCAGCAGACACTATGGCAAGCGTATGAGGGTTATAACCCTTGTCAGAGGGAGATGCGGGCTTTTATGAACAGCATGTATTGGTACAATCGCCACTAAATGCAGCCGTTCTCACCCCTGCTCCCAGGCACACCGATTGGCATAGTGCCCTTTACAAAAGAAGAAAAAGCCTCAGCTTTTGATGTGGGTTGCCCATATGATTGAATCATTGCATTCCCTACATTACCTTTGCAGACATATTTGGGTCTTTTGGTGTCATGTGTGTGTCTTTTTGTTTGTTTTTGTCTTGAAAAATATTTCCTTAACACTCTCTCTAATTTCTCCTTCCCACTCCCTGACCTTGCCTTTGCTCTGCCTTGACCTTTCCTTAACTCACTTACTTTACCTGATTTCCTGATCCCCTTCATGCCTAGGTTAAGAAAACACAGGCACGTAATTGCCTATGTCCACAAATCCAAACACCAACAAAAAAAACCTGACCAAAAGTCATTTGAAGGAGAAACAGACCATATTGAAATTCCTCCTGGCCCTTCTCCTGATTTCTTCCAGGCCCTGGGCATGTGAGCATGTGCTAATTTGCATGGTTGACTAAATGGCATGATTAACCCCCAACTCTGGATCCCTTCTTGGGCTGCAGAGCCTGATCCCCTGGTGCCTCAGCATTTACCCTTGGGTAAGTTGGGTCCCTGTGGGAGCAAAGCTCACCAGGGGATTGCTTAGCCCAATGAAGCATGAACCTGATGGATCTATCCCTTCAGTGAGATAGAGGAGCCTGGTACCAAGCACACTGGTGTAAAGGGGATAGATAAGAGGCATATCTGTTGAACGTCCTGGAGAGCATAGTCCTTGACTCTGCTTCTGGGTAGGTACAGATAGCCACTTACACCAGATTTTGGAGGCAGAAGGAAAAATGATCTATGTAACAGAAATTGGACAAGAGAAGTCTGGAAAAGGCCACATGGAGGATAGGGTCCAAATATCGCTGTTCCAAATGGCATGCATTATTTTAGGCAGGTCTGTAGCGCAATGTAAGTCATCTAGATAAGAACTCGCAAACCCAGGTTCAAATCATCCTCTTGCCACAGTCTTAATGACAAACAATTTCACTTTTCTTGGTCTTGATTTTCTTATCTACAAAAGGAGGAGGTCTGAGGAGGTACCTTCCAGTCTTCAATCTATGATCCCATATCCTAAGCTCCTTGATTTCCTTCTGCGGAGTGGTATAGTAGAAAGAATAATGGATTTGGAGTCCTAAGCACTTCACAAATATTATCTTAATGGATCCTCATAACAACCCTGAGAGGTAGGTATTGCTATTATCCTCCTTTTACAGTTGAGGAAACCGGCAGACAGAGGTTAGGTGACTTGCCTAGGGTGCCATAGTCAGCACATGTGTGAAGCTGAATTTGAACTCAGATCTTTCAGAGTCCAGGTCCACTGCTCTGTTCAGCTGGATGGAACTTGAGTCCTCTGTGATCTCAAGCAAGTAACTTTACCTCTCTAGGTATCTCAGAAATAAGGGAGTCAGACCAGGTGATCTATAAAGTCCTTTTTAGCTCTGAGTCTATGAGACCATGAGGCATACTTTTCTTATGTGTACAGGGAGGGTACAGGACCCACACTACCAAGCATCCACAAAAGCACCAGTGGGACTTTAGAAATGGAAGAAAAATTAGACATCACCCATTCTAATGCTACTGGCTTATAGTTGAGGGCATGAAAACTCTGAGAAAGCAATTGACTTGCCCACAGCTACCAATAAGATAATACATATGAACAGTTAGAAGCACGTATTTCAAAGCTAGAAGCACCCAACGAATACCAAGAAAGAGCCTGAAGCTTTATCCTTCCTTTCCCTACTTAGGAGAGGATTGAGACTAGAAAAGGGGTCCTAAATTAGTGATAGCCCATTCATGAGGCTGAAACATTAATTTATTATTTTGGGGAAACTGTGGCAATGTTTTTTAGATTAAGAAAATTTTGTGGAATTTCAGGAATTTTGTGACCATGAGGGAACCATTCACTTTTAAATGTTCCTATTGGAGAATAAAAATAAAAATATAGGGGTGTAAACCTGACTGAAACCACAGGGATAGTACAAAAATAATTAAGATGGCAATAAGATTTTCAGAAGACCTCTTGCACATTCTGGGTATTGTTGAGATTAGAAATTCAGAAAAACCTAATTGCACAGAAATCATTTGGGTGGCTTCTAAGAATGTGCCTTGTAAATCAGTGTGCCATCATTATGTTCTTTGGGAAAGGAGATTTTTAAAAGAAAATAAACATCTTGGAAATTAGTTGTATTTTTCTTATGCTAAATACCTTTTTGCCTACAGATATGGCTTAATGCAAATTAAGGAAATGTTTTCTTCTTCCTAATGACATTCAAGTTTTAGCTGTAACAGAG
This sequence comes from Bettongia penicillata ogilbyi, assembly GCA_023548195.1. Classification (NCBI taxonomy): domain Eukaryota; kingdom Metazoa; phylum Chordata; class Mammalia; order Diprotodontia; family Potoroidae; genus Bettongia; species Bettongia penicillata. Next base: position 8,163,388 of record JAJHZJ010000378.1, on the reverse strand, counting down.
ATTTCACTCCTTGACTAAAGTGCTTTTCTGGGATCTCATCTTGCCTTGGTTCCTAAAGCCAACACTAGAACATAAGTCCTGGTGGGTGTTGTCTGCTTTGGATAAGGATTCAGCTGTGGACTGGGTTCAGGCAACAAGTCCAAGAACCAGACTAGATAAATTTGGGCAGGTCCATCACCCAAAAGTTGGCCACTTTTAATAAATTTCAAAGTAATTAAGAGAAAGCATAGTGAAAAGTGTTGACTTTGGAGACAGAGGACCTGAGTTCTGATCTCGCCTGGGCCACTTGTCACCTGAGTAACATTAAATAACTGACGTTTGGGATCTCAGTTTCTTCATTTGCAAAATGAAAGGGTTGTTGGACTAGATGTAGATGAGATAGGTTAAGGTCCCTTCGAACTCTAAATTGTATGATGATTATTAGCAATAGAAGTCATGAAACAGCATTGTAGAAAGAATACTGGCTCTGGCCTTAGAGGTCTGGGACTTAAATCTCTGTTACCCACTGCCTATGGCCTCTTCCTGGGCCTCAGTTTTCTCATTTGTAACATGAGAGGAAGGGGGGCTCCTCTACATAAATTTCAAAGTCCTTCCAGCACCATATCAGTTACTCCGTGACCTTGGACATTAATTTTTCTCACCTAAACGATGAGCAAGTTAGAAGCTATGACTCCCTCAGTAAAATGTGCCTTCCCTGTGTCTGGATTTATGCTCCTATCTTAAGAATTAGGGGTCTAATAACAATTTCAGGGAAATATACAATTACTTCCTTAACATCTTTAGGGTGTGTTGTCTCCCTCACGTCCTGCAAAACTCTGCTTGTTTGACTTTCTAATGATAACACAGACTGGACAAAGCACTGGATTTGGAACCAAAAGCCTAGGTTCAAAATTTTGTCTTACCACTTAACAAAGTGGGACTCCTGGATGGGTTAGATCTTCTGCCCTAAATTCTTGATGATATGAATTGATGATAGAATACCTATGAAGGATGGCATGAAGGTAAGGAAGGAAACCTTTATTAAGTGCCTACTATAATATATATATATAAATCTTTTGATCCTCAGCACAACCCTGGGAGGTAGGTACTATCCCCATTTTACAACTGAAGAAACTTAAGCAAAAGGAATTTAATTGACTTGTCCAAAGACACACAGCTAGTGTCTGAATTTGAACTCAGGGCATCTGGACTCCTGGGTCTAGTTCTCTATCCATTGAGCCTCCTAGCTGGGATGTTGAATTTGACTGCTTTTAAACCTTTAAGTTACTCAGTTATTCACATTTTGTCCGAAAACTCTTACAATGATTATTAAAGTTGGGTATAAAAAATTCTTTCTCAGGTTTCAATATTTATTAATGTGCCAACAGCCACTTAAAGAATGTATCTATAAATATCAAATGGGGTTTTTAGCAGGATCCTTGGAAAAAAATTGCAGAAATATCCCCTAAAATATCACTGCTATTATTTTTTAAAATTGCAAGAAAATGTTCTGCCATTTCAGATCATTTATCTCTGTTAATAGGACATTTTTTTAGTTGGAGAGATAATATACACCCATCTGGTCTGCAGTTTCTTCATTTACTCTGGTAATAATAACTAAAGGCATTTCTCCATAGCTTTAGCATTGTCCTGTCGAATCTTCAGTGGTTTTACCTCTCCTGCTGTTGATGCAGAATATCAAGCAGAAAAGAAATGCGTGTCTGGCTACTATATAGAAATGTCATTTAGAATGTCCTGCCAGGGAAGAAGGAAAAATGGGCTGAGTGCTAATGGAAGCAAGACATGTTTAGAAGGTTCCAAGTGGTGCCCTAACAATGCTGGGGATGTTAACAAATAGCCCTCTCAAATAACTCATCCATGCTCTTAACCCTTCCCTTAATCTTCTCTCATTTATCTATGATATTTCCTAGTTTTGCAAGAATTTTTAGAACATGAAGGGACCTTAGAAGACATTTAGTCCAGCCCCATGCTCCTTGTTTTACAGGTAAAGAAACCGAGGCCCAAGTGGAAGAACTGATCTGCTCAAAGTCATACAGGAAGTAATATTTGTGACTCTCCAAGGTAAAAAAAAAAACAAAAAACAAAAAAAAAAAACCACTTATCTGGGATAACAAACCTTTATCATTTTACTTGAATTATCCATACATTTGGTGGTTGAGGTGTGTTGGAGAGAAAAAAAAAAATGAGCATGAGCCTAAATTAACATTTAGTTAACTGGGTCTACAAATTTGAAGGTATGATTGGGTTATAATTTTCACTGCTGGAGAGTAGGTGACCCAAGCTGTAATTAGGGCAAGTTGACTGGTATTTTGCTCTGGAGCACTAAAGATAGTTGACATGGGGGTGGGAGTGTGGTGGGCATACAGTTTATCCCTGAATAGGACCCTCACTCATAGTCCCTGTGCCTCTCAGTCATTTATCTATCAGCCCTAGGCTTTTACCCCAGAGGATCTTATTACTATGGTTTCTTGATGAACCACTTTTTCTCATTTCTGTGGGTCTAAGTGGCTCCCTCTACTGCCTTGACTTTATCTTGCTCACACTCCCCTCAACTGGATCTGCTCCAGGTACAGAGAAATAATCAAGTCAGTCACCTGGACTATTCTAAGCAAAGAAAAGGAAAACCTGCATTTGGCTCAACTGTCTGGATATTTAGGCAAAAGAACTTATTGGGGGAGGTACCATAGAGAAATGGGATATGTTGCCTGCATTGTTTGGATAACCACTTCTGTTCTATGATTCACTTTCTCTCTGTTGGCACAGAATGAATGATGGGGAGACCTTTCCTAAGAACTCTAAAGTGGGATTTTATAAAGCTTAAGAAATAACATAAAAGTGTTCTGACTTTCTGAAACAGCTAACTAAAAACATTTCACTCTGCTTTTCTGTCTGTTTCTGTCTCTTATCTTTTTTTCTTTTCTTTTCTCTCTCTACCTTTCCTCTCTTCTTCTCCTCTCTTTCTTTTCTTCCATTCCTCATTTTTTCCTCTCCATTATTTCTAAAATTGTGTCTAAAAAGGACAAAACATTCATTAACTTTTTTATAAAATACCATTCCTTTCAATCAATCCCCCTCCCCACTCCCGTATTATTACCACATTGGCAAACACTTCCCCATGTGTTGTTTTGGGGTTATCTTATGTGCCTCCTAAGCTCACCTCAGCCTTTTTTTTCATGTAGGCAAGCATACATTTCTTACTCTGTGTATTAACTAGATACAGAGGCTTTCTGTCTGTCAGAATTCACACAAATCCTCAAAAAGAAAAAGGGTGAAGAGGAGGGAGTGGAATCTCCCCACAGTTGTTGTTTTGTTGTGGTTGCTTACTTGTTTCAGCTGTGTTTGACTCTTTATGACTCCATATAGGGTTTTCTTTTTTTTTAAATTAATTAATTTATTTTTAGTTTTCAACAGACAATTGCACAAGATTTTGAGTTCGAAATTTTCTCCCCATCTCTCCCCTCTGCTCACACCAAGAAGGTGTGCTTTCTGATTACCACTTTCCCCAGTATGCCCTTCCTTCTATCATACCCCTCCTTTCTCTTATTCCCATCTCCTCTATTTTCTTGTAGGGCAAGATAGATTTCTATTCCCCATTGCCTGTGTATCTTATTTACTAGTTGCATGTAAAAACAATTTTGAACATTCATTTTTAAAACTGTGAATTCCAACTACTCTTTCTTCCTCCCTCCCCACTCCACCACCAAGAAGATAAGCAATTTGCTATATGTTATATATGCATAGTTATGCAAAACACTTACGTAACAGTCATATTGTGAAAGACTAACTATATTTCTCTCCATGCTATCCTGACCCCCATTTATTCTGTTTTCTCTTTTGATTCTATCCCTCCTCAAAAGTGTTTATTTCTAATTACCTCTTCCTCCCATTTGCCCTCCCTTCTATTATCCCGCCTAACATTTGCCTACTCCCTTACCCCCTACTTTCCTGTAGTGTAAGACAGATTTCCATTTATTCTTTCCTTAAGCCAAATGTGATGAGAGTAAGCTTCACTCTTTCCCTCTCACATCCTCCCTCTTCCCTTCCACTGAAAAAACTTTTTCTTGCCTCCTTTATGTGAAATAATTTGCCTTATTCTTTTTCTCCCTTTCTCTTCCCAATATATTCTTCACTCACTCCTTAATTTTATTTTTTTAGATATCATTCCTACCTATTCAACTTACCTTGTGTCCTCTCTCTATATGTATATAATTTCACTAACTACCCAAATACTGAGAAAAGTCTAACAAGTTACAAATATTATTTTTCTATATAGGAATGTAAACATTTCATCTTCAGTAAGTCCCTTATGATTTCTCTTTCCTGTTTATCTTTTCATGCTTCTTGTGTTTGAAAGTCAAATTTTCTATTCAGCTCTGGTCTTTCATCAAGAATGCTTGAAAGTCCTCTATTTCATTGAATGACTATTTTTTCCCCTGAAGTATTATACTGAGTTTTGTTGGGTAGGTAATTCTTGGTTTTAATCCTAGCTCCTTTGACCTCTGGAATATCATATTCCAAGTTCTGAGATCCCTTAATGTAGAAGCTGCTAGATCTTGTCTTATCTTGACTGTATTTCCACAACACTTGATTGAAAGTATTGGCTGCTTACAATATTTTCTCCTTTACCTGGGTGCTCTGAAATTTGGCTATAACATTCCTAGGAGTTTTCCTTTTGGGATCTCTTTCAGGAGGCAATTGGTGGATTCTTTCAATATCTATTTTACCCTCTATTTGTACAATATTAGGGTGGTTTTCCTTACTAAGTGCTTGAAAGATAACATCTAAGTTCTTTTTCTTTTATCATGACTTTCAGGTAGTTCAATAATTTTTAAATTGTCTCTCCTGAAGCTATTTTCCAGGTCAGTTATTTTTCCAATGGGATATTTCACGTTGTCTGCTATTTTTTCATTCCTTTGGCTTTGTTTTATAATTTCTTGATTTTTCATAAAGTCATTAATTAGCTTCCATCTGCTTCATTCTAATCTTTAAGGAATTATTTTCTTCTGTGAGCTTTTGGACCTTCATCTGGCCAATTCTGCTTTTTAGGTCATTCTATTCTTCATTGACTTTTTGGATCTCTTTTGTCATGTGGGTTAGTTTTTTTTTTTATTTAAGTGTTATTTCCTTCAGCATTCTTTGGGGTTTCCTTTAGCAAGAAATTGACTAGTTTTTCATGATTTTCTGGCATCACTCTCATTTCTCCTCCCAATTTTTGTTGCACTTCTCTTACTTGATTTTCTTTCTTTCTTTCATTTTTTATAAATTTATTTATTTAACTTTTTACATTCATTTTCACAAAATTTTGGGTTCCAAATTTTCTCCCTATTTGTCCCCTCCCCCCACCCCAATGCACCAAGCATTCTAATTGCCCCTATCACCAATCTGCCCTATCTTCTTTCATCCCTCCCTTCCCTTTCCCCATCTTCTCTTTTGTCCTGTAGGACCAGATAACTTTCTATTCCCCATTAACTGTATTTCTTGTTTCCTAGTAGCAAGAACAATGCTCAACAGTTGTTCCTAAAACTTTGAGTTTCAAATTCTCCCCATCCCTCTCCCCCACCCATTCCCTTTGGGAAGTCAGGCAATTCAATATAGGCTATATCTGTGTAGTTTTGCAAATGACTTCGATAATAGTTGTGTTGTGTAAGGCTAACTATATTTCCCTCCATCCTATCCTGCCCCCCATTGCTTCTATTCTCTCTTTTGATCCTGTTCCTCCCCAAGAGTGTTAACTTCAAATTGCTCCCTCCTCCCATTGCCCTCCCTTCCATCATCCCCCCCACCCTGCTTATCCCCTTCTCCCCCACTTTCCTGTATTGTAAGATAGATTTTCATCCCAAAATGAGTGTGCATTTTATTCCTTCTTTTAGTCGATTGTGATGAGAGTAAGCTTCATGTTTTTCTCTCAGCTCTCCTCTTTTTCCTGCCACAAAAAGTCTCCTGCCTGCCTCTTCTATGAGAGATAATTTGCCCCATTCCATTTCTCCCTCTCTCCTTCCAATACATTTCTCTCTCACAGCTTCATTTTTTTAAGATATGATCTCATCCTATTCAATTCACTCTGTGCTCTCTGTCTCTGTGTGTGCATGCATGTATGTATGTGTGTGTGAGCATGTGTGTGTGTGTATGTGTAATCCCACCAATTACCCAGATACTGAAAAGTTTCAAGAGTTACAAATATTGTCTTTCCATGTAGGAATGTAAACAGTTTCCACTTTGGTAAGTCCCTTATGACTTCTCTTTGCTGTTTACTTTTTCATGCTTCTTCTCATTCTTGTGCTTGAAAGTCAAATTTTCTTTTCAGTTCTGGTCTTTTCATCAAGAATGCTTGAAAATCCTCTGTTTCATTGAAAGACCATATTTTCCCCTGAAGTATTATACTCAGTTTAGCTGGGTAGGTGATTCTTGGTTTGAGTCCTAGTTCCTTTGACTTCTGAAATATCCTATTCCACGCCCTTCGATCTCTTAATGTAGAAGCTGCTAGATCTTGAGTTATCCTGATTGTATTTCCACAGTACTGAAATTGTTTCTTTCTAGCTGCTTGCAAGATTTTCTCCTTGAGCTGGGAGTTCTGGAATTTGGCCACAATGCTCCTAGGAGTTTCTCTTTTTGGATCTCTTTCAGGTGGTGATCGATGGATTCTTTCAATACTTATTTTGCCCTCTGGTTGTAGAATGTCAGGGCAGTTTTCCTTGATAATTTCATGGAAGATGATGTCTAGGCTCTTTTTGTGATCATGGCTTTCAGATAGTCTCATAATTTTTAAATTGTCTCTCCTGGATCTATTTTCCAGGTCAGTTGTTTTTCCCATGAGATATTTCACATTCTCTTCCATTTTTTCATTCTTTTGGTTTTGTTTTATGATTTCTTGGTTTCTCAGAAAGTCATTAGACTCCATCTGTTCCATTCTAATCTTGAGAGAACTATTATCTTCAGTGAACTTTTGAACCTCTTTTTCCATTTGGCTAATTCTGCTTTTGAAAGCATTCTTCTCCTCATTGGCTTTTTGAACCTCTTTTGCCAATTGAGTGAGCCTATTTGTCAAGGTATTATTTTCTTCAGCATTTTTTTGGGTCTTCTTTTGTAAGGTATTGACCCGTTTTTCATACTTTTCTTGCATCTCTCTCATTTCTCTTCCCACTTTTTCCTCCACCTGTCTAACTTGCTTTTCAAAATCCTTTTTGAGCTCCTCCACGGACTGAGCCCACTGAATGTCTGTTTAGAATGTTTGGGATACAGAGGCCTTGACTTCTGTCTTTCCCTGATGGTAAACATTGTTCTTCCTCATCAGAAAGGAAAGGAGGAAACATCTGTTCACCAAGAAAGTAACCTTCTATGGTCTTATTTTTTTTCCCTTTTCTGTGCATTTTCCCAGCCAGTTACTTGACTTCTGAGATTCTTCTCCACCCCTGCCTCACTAATGCTTGGTGTCTGAGATTCAAATGCTGCTTCCCAGCCTCAGGTCTTTCAGCGGGGGGGGGGGGGGGGGGAGGGGGCGGACTGCTATTTAGTATGAGATTAAATTCAGGTTCTCAGGTGGGGGCAGGGCCTCCCAGGCTCTGTTCCCTCAGGGGGTTTATGAGGAGATCTTCAACAATGGATCTGAGCTCCCGTCTGCTTTGGGAGCTCCTGTCTGCTGCTGCCTCTGCCACTGCCTCCCGAGGGGGCCTGAGTTATGGAGACACCCCGCTCCCCTCTTGGCCAGCCCAGAAGTCTCTCTCACTAACCTGTAGTGCCTGTGGGTTTGAGGGAACCTTGGCAGCCGCCAGAGATTCCATCCCTGAAGCCTGCTTGGATCTGCTCCTCTCGATGCCGTGCGGCCAAGGCAGGGCTGGGCTCTGCTCCAGGTCCAGTGACACCAAATGGACCTTTGATGTCAGTTTTTTAGGGCTCTCTGGAACAGAAATCTCCTCCACTCCATTGTTGTGTGGCTTCCACTGCTCCAGAATTTGTTGGGAATTCCTCTTTACAGGTAATTTATGGGCTGTGGGTTCGAAGCTAGCATATGTGAATCTTTCTACTCTGCCATCTTGGTTCCTCCCCCATTTACTTGATTTTCAAAATCCTTTTTGAGTTCTTCCATGGTCTGAGACAAATTAACATTTTTCTTGGAGGCTTTGGATGGAGGAGCTTTGACTTTGTTGTCTTCTGGTTATATATTTTGGTCTTTGTTGTCACCAAAATAAGATTCTATAGTCTGATTTTTTTTCTGTTTTTTGCTCATTTTCCTGACTTTTGAGCTTTTTGTCAAGGTAGTTCTATGCTTTCAGTGGGGGTGTGGGGTGTAATGTCAGTTTCTCAATTCCCCCAAAATCTCCAGGCCTAGAGCTCCAGAAACAGTTGCTGCCACTGCACCTGCTGCTGCTGCTGCCACTGTCATCTCCTTCACCCCTTCTGCTGTGCTGGGGCTGGGGCCTGACCATTCCATTCTCCCACACTGGTCCCACAGGGTTTTTCAACTGACCTTGCAATTTATCCTTTGCATTTTGGGATCATGAAGTCTGGAAACACAGGTGCCCAAGATTCAGTCCCTCCAAGGCCTGCTCAGATCCTGTCTGTGCCAGTGTGGCCTATGCTGCACTGTGCTCTGTTCCCACTTCCCAGTGATCTTCCAGGCTGTCTTGGGCTGGAGATTTGCTTCACTCCACCGTTCTGTGGGTTCTATAGCTCCAAAATTTGTTTAGAGTCATTTTTTACAGGTATTTGGATGGATTTGGAGGGAGAGCACTAACAAGTCCATGCTGTTATTCTGCCTTCATGGCTCCACACACCCCTCCCCCCCCCCACTCCCCCATATAGTGTTTCCTTGGCAAAGATACTAGGGTAGTTTTCCATTTACTTCTCCAGCTCATTTTACAGATGAGGAAACTGAAGGAAACAGGATTAAATGACTTGTCCAGGGTCACACAGCTAGCAAGTATCTGAGGCCAAATTTGAACTCCTTACTCCACACCCACTCCACCACTTAGCAACGAAAGAGTTGTTTATTTTAGAAATGGTCAGAGATGGTTACTAACTAGTTATAAAACTGAATTCAGCTATTAAATTTTTTTTAAAATGTTTGAATCTAGCTGTATTTAAAAGAAAAAAAGAACACAAAACCCCATGGTATTTCAATCAGATCACCTACATACTATTAGATTATTGCAGTCATTACTGTCTTACATTTTTATATGCTTTGGAAGAATTGGCTAAGGGAAAAAAAAAAAGCAAAACAAGATGTAGGTGAAGAACGATGCAGTCTCTGTTTCCTGAAAGCCAAGAGAGGCTGATTGGAGCCTTGCTAGGCCTCTACATCTTGCAGCTCCTCCTATCTTGGTGGAAATGCAATAAGATTTGTTACCTTCCAAGATGAGATCTGGACTCTCCTAGGATCATTCAGTCCAAAGTGTAAATGGACTCCCATTTTAAAGAAAAAACAAAATTTTAGAATCCTGGAATTTATGAGACAGCTTTGAGATCACCTAGGACAGCTCTTTCATTTTTCTGATGAAGATTTTGTGATTCAGACGTTTAAGTGTCTTAGCAAAAGGTCAACCCAGCCAGCAAGCACTCTGGATGACAGCCCAGCTATCCTTGGTGCTGGTCAAGTATGATGCTACTCTCCAGTGGTGAGGAACCTGTGGGTCTCTCTAGGTCCTCGAGAACAATCCTTTGACTGAATTCAAACTTCACAGGACAAATCTTTTATTAAGGTGGGATTTGTACTGTGAAATTTGTATTCAGTCACAGGGCTGCACTTGAGAATCTAGAGGGCCATATGTTGCTTGGAGGCTGAAGGCTCCATACCTCTGTTTACATTCTAAAGAGTACGGGAATTTATTAGATGTTTAGTCACAGTCAGATTGTGCTTGCCTTTTGTTGCCGAAAAAGACCAGACAATCGGAGAAATGATGACATGACTTGCACTTGGTTTTGTTTTGAGTGAGGGAGGACTATTCAAGGTCACCAGACTCACTTGTCCTCCAGAGTCATCTGAATTCAGTGACCAGATATTCATCAGGATGACTGGAGATGATCCAAGATGCTCTGGGAGACCTTGACTCCTTTAGGCCACTTAGGATGAGGTAACACCCATTCATTGAATAGGCCTGTTTAAGAAGTAGCCAGGGAGTGGCCCCTTTACTGAGGCAAAGAAAAATGAAAACATTAGGCTGGTAAGGAAACAGTAACAGTTACTACTGATAATCACACTGAAGCCAAGAGGGTTCAGAAAAGCCCTTAGGCAGGTATTACCTTCTAATGGAGGAGACTGTATATGACTAGGCACATATAAGACACATGCACAATTGTTGGAAGGTAATCTGAGAGAGAAAGGCATTAGCTAGTTGGGGAGGACCAGAAAAGACCTACTAAAATAAATGGCATTTTATTTAAGTCTTGAAGGAAACTGGAGAAACCTCTGAGGGGAGAGAGTACTCCAGGGATCCAGACAGTCAGTGCCAATTTATGGAGGGGAAAGCTGGAATGTCATATTGAAGGAACTACGAGAAGGCTAATATGGTCAGACTGTTGAATGCATGGGCAGGGGGGTGGTTTGGGAGGAGAGATAATGTAAATGAAACTGGAAAAATAAGAAGAAGCAGGATGTAAAGAGTATTAAATCATAAACAGAGATGTTTAAGTTTTATCTTGGAGCTCTCAAGCCTCAGTTTCCTGATCCGCAAAATGAGACAATAAAATATAGCACATACCTCATAAGACTAAGGACTAAAATGAGACAATGCAAAGCATTCTGCAAACCTTATCATGCTATATAAATATGAACTATTATTGTTGTTAGTAAAAAAATAGTATTTTAGATGGAGTTTTAATAGCAGTATTTAAATGTAAATTCTACTAGTATGGTTATGAGGAAGTAAACAAGGAAAAGGCTTTTAGATTTTCCTTCATGTCATGTATTTTCTTTAGAAGGAAATGTTCCAAGAAACAAGGTCATGAGACACCCACACAGATATTGGCAGAAGCATAAAGAAAGATTTATCTGGTAGGACTTGAAGATTTTTTTTTTTGCTATTGGATAGGTCTGTCCTGACCAAGTTAAAAATACAGAATCCTCTAAGAAGCAAACACCATCTAAATCTCAGCATACAGATCCATTCTCTCCCACCTTCCTCCCTTTACCACACCCTGTTCCTTCTCAAATTCCTCTTCCGTCATAGCCAATTGGGGCTGCCGACTCTTCTCCATGGCAGTGCAGGGCTTGGGCCTGGGAAGGCCACCCAGAACTTGTTTGTCAAACCTTTGGACTGGTTGTGCATCAGGTGGAAAGTCACCTCTCTGAAAACCCAGAGTAAAAGGTAGAAAGGAAGAAGTAGACAATGTCCTACCTGCCCATCTCCTCTGACTAGGCTATCCAGTGGGTCTGGGAATTGTGTTATGAAGAAGGAGGAACTCGAAGAATGCAAAGTATCCTCATGGGTTTCCTTGCCCACTCTTTTACATCTCCCATTCCAGATTAGTAAGGCTTGTGGCACAAAATCATTCAACCAGTTTTTTGTTTTCTTAATTATTTAAATTTTATTTTTTAATTAATACAAATCTATTTTCTCTCCCTTTAACTCCTTGTCTTATTGGAAAAGAAAATAATAACAACAAAATCCTTGAAATTAAGATGTATAAATAAAGCAAATTTCTTCAATGGACATATCCATAAAAACCCCCCCAAAACCCCTCAAAAACTCTGCATCATTTTGGATACTGAGTCAAGACAGAGTTATCCTGCTTCATCATTGATCCTTTGAAATCAAAGGCAGTAATTAGATTAAGTTCTTACAGCTTTCAAAATTATTCATTTTTATAATATTGATATTATAGTGTTCTCCTACTTCTGCTCATTTCACTCAGCATCAGATTTTGGGTCTTTCTTGTTTCTCTTTGAAATCATCTGATTTCCTCATTTCTTATAGTACGATGATATGCAATCACCTTCTTCTGCCCCAGTGTGTTCAGTCACTCCCTAACTGATGGGCATGACCTTAGATTCTAGTTGTTGGATTTTTGTTATGTTTTGTTTTCCATTTTTGTTACCACAATACGAATGGCCATCTTTTAGTCATAGGACTCATATTGTATTCTGCAAAATGCCCAATTCTTCAGTTGTCTTTTCTTTCAAATTGAGTTTTTATGTCTCAACACTTATTAGCCTGCCTGGTTGTGTTATCAAAGTTCTACTAATCGTTCAAGTAGGGAAAAAGGAGACTTAAAGACTTCAATTAGAATGTAAATGCATTGAGGATTGGAGCTATTATTTTTTCTTCTTGTCCCCAGGATAAGAGACGAGGGGCTTGGAGCAGAATGGAAAAAAATGATCAGGATTAGGGAGGAGCCAAGATGGTGGAGTAGAAAGATACACATATGCTGGCTCCTAACCCACAGCCCATAAAATACCTGTAAAGAAGAACTCCCAACAAATTCTGCAGCAGCAGAAGCCACAGAACAATGGAGTGGAGGAGATATCTCTTCCAGAGAGACCTGAAAAACTGACAGAAAAGGTCCATTGCACCCTGGACCCAGAGCAGAGCCCAGCCCTGCCTTGGCCTTGCAGCACCAAGGGGAGCAGATATGAGCAGGCTTCAGGGGCAGAATCTTCAGGTCGAGCAGGTCCCTCCACCCACAGGCACCAAAGGTCAGTGAGAGGGTTTTTTCTGCTTGCCGAGAGGGTAGGGGGGTGTCGCCATAACTCATGCCCCCTCGGGAGGCAGCAGTGGAGGCAGCAGCAGACAGGGCTCCAAAAGCAGATAGGAACTAGGACCCATTGTTGAAGGTCTCCGCATAAACCCCCTGAGGGAACTGAGCCCCGAGTGGTGGCCCTGCCCCCACCTGAGCAGCTGAACTTAATCTCACACTGAATAGCAGCCCTGCCCTTGCTGAAAGCCATAAGGCTGGGAAGCAGCATTTGAATATCAAGCACTAGCTGGGCAGATCTGGAGGCGAGGTGGGGGTGGAGAGGAAACTCAGAAGTCAAGTAACTGGCTGGGAAAATGCACAGAAAAAGGAAAAAAAAATAAGACCATAGAAGGTTACTTTCTTGGTGAACAGATATCTCCTCCCATCCTTTCTGATGAGGAAGAACAATGCTTACCATCAGGGAAAGACATAGAAGTTAAGGCTCCTGTATCCCAAATATCCAAAATAAATATTCAATGGGCTCAGGCCATGGAAGAGCTCAGAAAGGATTTTGAAAATCAAGTTAGAGAGGTGGAGGAAAAACTGGGAAGAGAAATGAGAGAAATGCAAGAAAAGCATGCAAAGCAGGTTCACACCTTCCTAAAGGAGACCCAAAAAAATGCTGAAGAAAATAACACCTTGAAAAATAGGCTAACTCAATTGGCAAAAGAGGTTCAAAAAGCCAATGAGGAGAAGAATGCTTTCAAAAGCAGAATTAGCCAAATGGAAAAGGAGATTCAAAAGCTCACTGAAGAAAATAGTTCTTTAAAAATCAAAATGGAAGAGATGGAGGCTAATGACTTTATGAGAAACCAAGAAATTACAAAACAAAACCAAAAGAATGAAAAAAATGGAAGATAATGTGAAATATTTCATTGGAATAACAACTGACCTGGAAAATAGATTCAGGAGAGACAATTTAAAAATTATGAGACTATCTGAAAGCCATGATCACAAAAAGAGCTTAGACATCATCTTTCATGAAATTATCAAGGAAAACTGCCCTCATATTCTAGAACCAGAGGGCAAAATAAGTATTCAAGGAATTCACCAATTACTGCCTGAAAGAGATCCAAAAAGAGAAATTCCTAGGAATATTGTGGCCAAATTCCAGAGTTCCCTGGTCAAGGAGAAAATATTGCAAGCAGCTAGAAAGAAATAATTCAAGTATTGTGGAAATGCAATCAAGATAACACAAGATCTAGCAGCTTCTACATTAAGAGACAAAAGGGCATGGAATATGATATTGCAGAAGTCAAAGGAACTAGGACTCAAACCAAGAATCACCTACCCTGCAAAACTGAGTATAATACTTCAGGGGAAAAAATGGTCTTTCAATGAAATAGAGGACTTTCAAGCATTCTTCATGAAAAGACCAGAGCTGAAAAGAAAATTTGACTTTCAAGCACAAGAATGAGAAGAAGCATGAAAAAGTAAACAGCAAAGAGAAGTCATAAGGGACTTACCAAAGTGGAAACTGTTTACATTCCTACATGGAAAGACAATATTTGTAACTCTTGAAACTTTTCAGTATCTGGGTAGTTGGTAGGATTAGACACACACACACACACACACACACAGAGCACAGAGTGAATTGAATAGGATGGATCGTATCTTAAAAAAATGAAATGAAGCTGTGAGAGAGAAATATATTGGGAGGAGAGAGGGAGAAATGGAATGGGACAAATTATCTCTCATAAAAGAGGCAAGCAGGAGACTTCTTAGTGGAGGGAAAAAGAGGGGGAGGTGAGAGAAAAACATGAAGTTTACTCTCATCACATTTGACTAAAGGAAGGAATAAAATGCATACTCATTTTGGTATGAAAACCTATCTTACAATACAGGAAAGTGGGGGAGAAGGGGATAAGCAGGGTGGGGGGGATGATGGAAGGGAGGGCAATGGGAGGAGGGAGAAATTTGAAGTCAACACTCTTGGGGAGGGACAGGATCAAAAGAGAAAATAGAAGCAATGGGGGGCAGGATAGGATGGAGGGAAATATAGTTAGTCTTACACAACACAACTATTATCGTAGTCATTTGCAAAACTACACAGATATAGCCTATATTGAATTGCTTGCCTTCCCAAAGGGAATGGGTGGGGAGGGAGGGATGAAGAGAAGTTGGAACTCAAAGTTTTAGGAACAACTGTTGAGTTCTGTTCTTGCTACTATGAAATAAGAAATACAGGTAATGGGGTATGGAAAGTTATCTCACCCTGCAGGACACAAGAGAAGATGGGTACAAAGGAAGGGAGGGATGATAGAAGAGAGGTCAGATTGGTGATAGGGGCAATTAGAATGCTTGGTGCATTGGGATGGGGGGAGGGGACAAATGGGGAGAAAATTTGGAACCCAAAATTTTGTGAAAGTGAATGTTAAAAGTTAAATAAATAAATTTTAAAAAATAAATAAATGATCAGGATTATAGTCTTGGTATGGACTCCAAATAATGATAGCTAGAATTTATATTGTTCAGAAAAAACTTGCAAACTATTTTACATATATTATCTCATTCGATCCTCAGGTCCTAAAGTAGAGCTCTTAGAGTGTCTGAGACCAAATAGCTCTTATGTATGATGAAATTGAGGCACAGAAAGGATAAATTATTTGCACAAAGTCACATATGATCAGGATTATAGTGCTGGTTAACCGACTCTAACTTACTATCGTTGAGTTTTAAAGCTTGCTAACTTTTTTACCTGGAAGGTAGGTGCTATTATTTCCATTTTATAGATGAGGAAACTGAGGATGAAAAGTTATAAATGGTCTATTAAGTGTGGCATCTGGGAACCAGTCTAATTTGGTTTGGAAAGATTCATCACCAGAGTGGGACTGTAGGTAAGGAATCTCTTTACTTTTGTCTGCAGCTCCTCTTGAAAAGAGAAAACTACAAAATGGCCTTTTGTCCCAGGTACCCTTTTTGCCTTCTGTGATGGTGACAGAAGATGCCTCCCAAGCCATTCTCTAATATTAATTTAACAGTTGGTGCTCTCAACGTGGGATCACTTTCCACCCAACAATAAATTGGCACACTTCTAGCCAAACTGACATTATCTATACTGACATTCCCTTGGTCTCATTGAGTCTGAGCCAATTCACTGTCTTCTGTAGACTAGAACTAACTAGATTCCTTGGCATCTGGGGAGTCATAGTTCTCTGGTTTGAATAAGGACATTCTCAGTGCAGTATGGTTGATGTTTCCACCAATGGTACCTCTAGCCTCTGAGAGATCAACATATTTGGGAGGTTCTTCCACTTTTAAAATACAGAAAAACATTTATGTATCTATTGATCAACACTTCTTTTAACTAAATCATAAAGCTCCGGAGACAAAAAAAAATGATAGAGATTACAGAGGTGCATAACTACATTTCAAACTCTGTTCCAGAAAGTATTAATCAATAATTTAGTGATTATTGATTTTATTTATTTATTTATTCATCTATCTATCTGTTTGTCTATCTAAGTACATATTGTGTGCTGGGCATTTGGGATCCAGATGTGACAATGAAACAGTCCCCTACCTTCAAGGAGCTTAGACTCTATTCAGAAGAGGGGAGGAATGAACATCTAAGGATGATATTTGAATAAGAATTAGAGCAACTCAGGGTGGAGGCTGTCATGTGACACAGTAGAAGTAACACTGGAGTTGGAGTCAGAAATTTGTATTCATATCCTTCCTCAGTTACTTACTGGCTAAGTGATCCTGGGCAAGTCATTTACCATCTCTAGGCCTCAGTTTCCCCATATGTAAAATTTTAATAATAATATCTACTTCACAAGTTTGTTGTGAGAATCATATAAGATAACTTGGGCAAAACACTTTGCAAACCTTAAAGTATTTTACAAATGTTAAGTTTAAAAAAATGTAAGAATGCTCAATAAAAGTTGGGTGTAGACAAATACAAAGTATTAAGCTGAAAATATCATAAGAATATAGATTTAGACTTTTTATGATTTCCTGAAATGGACATTACAGCCCATCTAGAAAGGAAGAAAGGAAGAAAGAAAGAGAGAGAGAAAGAGAGAGGGAAAGAAAAACTCGCCAGTTCTCCAGTGGGACAGCTCTTGTTGTTTGATGTTGCCTAAGTCAAACTGAGTTCTGGGAAAGACCTTAGATTTAAAAGGCCAAGGTCTCCACTATATCCAGGGGCCACCTCTAGTTGTCCTGATGTGTAGCTGACCACTGGACTCAGATGACCCCAGAGGGGAAAGTGAGGCTGGTGACTTTGCCCAGCCCTCCCTCACTTGAATCCAATTTCCTTGCGTGGCTCAGTATCACCTCCTGATTTTACGGCCCTCTTTGAGAACAACGGACAGATAACAATCTGACACATATTAAGCACTTAATAAATTTTTGTTTCCCTCATTAGTGAAGAATCAATGATTCCTAAATTTCAAAATTTCAGTTTGGTTGCAGCTGCTTAGCATATTTGCCAGCACAAGTCCTCATATGTGAATGGATTCCAAGAATTTTTAGAAAAATATATTCCTTTGGTTTTTCTAATCTCATTGTCTTTTTTTTTTTTTTAAGATTTACATTCCTTTGCTGAAGAACCTAATAAATCCATATATCCTCTACTGAAGTCCTGCTATAATGTCTTATCATATCATGAAAGTGATTTCAGGCTTTTTGTTGTAGCTCCTTATGCTAATCAACTTTCTTCCAGGAATGGAATTCACATTATATCTGCATGCTTCCTCCTTTGCTCTTGCAAAAAAAAGTGTATAAACTCTGCCCCCTCCCCTTGCCCCATCTCAGAGTAGTTTATAGATGTTGCACCTAATGATTTGCCATGGATGGGACCTTATTAAAGGGGGCAGAGTTCCTCCAAAAGAGAACTCTTCTCTCCTCATTAACTCATTGGACCAGCAAACTCTGTCTAGAGGAGACCCTTGTCTTCTTACCGGGTTCCAGGCTATATCTTATTTTTTCTTTTTCTTCTTCTAAACCCTGAATGATTGTGCTATTGGGGTAATAACCATAGTCATGACAGATAACTTCTTTATTGGGGAAAGATGAGTAACAATGACTGCAGCACTGATATCATACTTAAAACCTGAAAGAGAGAAAAAAAAAGGTGATGGTGGATATTACATAACACTTGTCCATAAAGCTGATGATTCATCATTCCCTGAGAGTTCTGCAGAGATAATACATTCATTGTGTCATGGCCACCAAATCTTCCCCGGTTTAATAGCTGCTGCAGACCCATGGTACAGTAGAAGGCTCTGAATTAAGATGATTCAGTGGGTTCCAATTCATCCTAAATAAGTGGCTGTCTAGATAAATGAAGTCCATCAAATTGCAATGAATACCATCTAACAACCTTGCTGGGATTGGATGCCCCTGGGACATGGACCATGGCTTACTGCGCTATGCAGCAATTCCCATACTGGGGCTTTGCAGCTGGCATTAAATAATAACAATATGACAGAATATTTGCCCGGAGTCATTTTTTTTAAAGCAGCAAAGTTAATGCTTTAACTGCATCAATTAAGTCACTTAAATTCAATGAAGTAATGAAAAAGCACCCTTGTGAAATGCAACCTTCATTATTTTTTTTAAGGTACAATAAAAGAAAAAAAAACAACCCTCATTTCCAATTATATTTATCTCATTCAATTCATGATGTTAAACAGCAACAACCTAAAAAACAACCAATCATTCAGATTTGGCCTTGTTTGCCAAATATATATACCCCTAAAATCCAGGTCTGACTATGTCCACTCCTTTCTTAAGGAGCTCCAATGATTCTCTCTATCGTCTCTGGGATTCAAAACTCAACTCCTGTATTGAATTTTAATGTCCTTTGCAATCAGTTTACCTTTCCACACTTGTTACTCACCTTTTCATGTGCTCTACATTCCAGCCCAACTGGCCTATTTGCTGATATCAATACACAGTTTCTTATACTCTATTTCCCTGACTTTAGACAATCTCTTTCCAATGCCTATCATGTCCTGTAATGCAAGTTAAAAATCTTCCCCCATCCATGAATAGGTCTCACTCAGGTGGAGTCCATTAAGGGAAGCTTGATTGGGGAGGCTTGTTTTGTAGGAAGGACCACACTTTTTGTTAATTTCTAATGAAGCACTATGTCACCAGGGTCATGATATCCTCTGGTTTTGAAAAGTGTATATATACTCTGAGATGAAGTTTTGCTTTGGGGACTTGGAAGAAAGTTCATGTGCCAGATAAGACTCCGGGTAGCTGTTAATGACCCAGAGGCTTTGAAAACTCAGATGTTGGTGCTTCTCTCTCTGGTAACTATGTAAGGATGAAATGGTCAAACAAGTGGATCTGTCTATTGATCTGTGATGTATGTATTGCTTATGGTCAGATAGTTAGAAGCCTTGTTGTTGGTCTTTCTTTCTTTACTTGTATTTTCTCTGTTGGTGTATGTGATTAAAGAAAATTGTTGACCCCTCAAAAGTTGCTTTCCTTTTAGTAAAGCAGATCTAAGAACCTCTGCTAGTAGGCCACCATGGATGTGTCAGGGTACTTGCTGCTACATGCCCTATTGTCTCCGCCATGTCTTTTAGAATCCTGGTTTTTCAGATTTTTTTCTTTCTTCAGATCTTTCTTCACATCTCAGCTCAGGTGCCACTTCCCACCTGAGGTTTCCTGATTTTCCTAGTTGCTAGTGTCCTCTGCACCCTGGTCCTTTATCAAATTTATTTATATTTGCTCTGAGGAGATTTTACATTTCCTTATCTGTGTACAGTATGTCAGAGGAGGGATTGTTTCATTTTAGCTGTCTGTATTTGTTATCATTTTTTGGTCAACTCTTTGTGACCTCATTGGACAACATTTTGGATACCTTCTGACTGGAAGGGCTCATCTTCTAATTAACATTTTAATACTGTCCATGAAGAATTATCCATAGGGTCTTCTTGGCAAAGATACTGGAGCATTTTGCTATATTCTTCTCCAGTGGATCACCCCTTGTCAGAACTCTCCACTATGACCTATCCATCTTAGGTAACCCTGAATGGCATATGTTATAGCTTCCTTGAGCTACCAAGCCCCTCCACCATGACAAGGGAGTGATCTAGGAGGGGTTGACTTTATATACCTAGTGCCTAACACATAGTAGATGCTTAATAAATGTTTGTTGAATGAATGAGTGAAATGAATGCAAATCATTGCAATGGATGTTTAGTATCAATAAGATTTCCTCTCTCAGGAGGATATCAGAAGATGTCCTAGCAGATGATATCAATGGGTTGTCACAGTACCTTTTCCCTCAAACACATGGAAAAGACTTTAGGACACAGAACCACTGCAAGCAAATATTCTGCACTTCAGAAATAGCAAATGCCTTTGGCGGGGTTATGGAGGGGGTCAAGGGAACTGCCTACCTGCCACCTAATCCCATGCCTACCCAATAACTGTAGGTTGGAGATCAACTATACCCCCATCACAAAGGACCCTTTACTCTAGGCAATCCACTATATCACTGCTGACACACTCTCCTGTGAGGCAGTAGGTTTCCAACTCAACACTACATTTTGACATTATTCATATTCCCATGAGCCATTAGGGTATTGCTACTAAATCTTTCCATGTCCTGACTTCTCTTCCAACAGATAAGAGAATGATCAGTGCTGGTATTTATTTGTGAGGTAAAGACTAATCTCACCCAGTTTGTTTTGCTTTACTCGTTATGGGCACATATGTGGGCTCTCCCCCTGCTGAACTATCTATTCAGTACACAGGGGTCCTAAGGATAACTCTGTGGACATCTGATAGCTCAATGGTTCTGTGGTTTCTGTCCCAGACCGAAGCAGGAAGTAGAAGTTCAGTCATTTAGTAACCATTGCTTTCATTGCTTCCTGGTCATATATTGCTTGCCCTCTAAGATATCAGCATCTCATTTAACCAAGATTTGATTGGTGTCTGTTTACTTCTTTGATAGGCTTTAGTTTTTTAACTTCAAGACTTCAAAATGCCTCTTATTTCAGAAAGAAAAGCTCCATATAGATCAAGATTATCATAACAGCTTTTTATGATAGCCAGAAAGTGGGGGAAAAGTAGATGCCCATGAATTTGGAAATGACTTAACAAACTGTGATATATGAATGTAACAGAATTTGCAAATAAAAAGAATTCAGGAAAAAAAAAACAGGCAAAGACATGTAAATGAATATAGAATGAAGTAAGCAGAACCAGGAAAATATATAATACAAATGAAAAGAACAGTAAAGTAAAGGTATCAGTAAAACATTTTAAAGATAGAAATAACTATGGTTTCATCAATGTAGGTATTCCCTCCACTAACAAAATCATAACTCTTCCACATCTTAGTGGATGGCTTCACGAGTTAATAATCTATATGAAATATTCATTGCCTGGTAGCCAACTTTCTGGCACCGAGCCTCTACAAATTTAGCCAGGATGGTTCTCAGATGATATCTCGTTGCCAGGACTATAATTGAAGCCAGGTTGGTCAGAACTGCCAAAACTCATCTCTATTGTGGCCTTTTTTAACCTTGGGTCATCCCCAGGCCCTAATGAGTCTGTGGAGCAGGGTTTGAGTGGTCTCTACACTGCTTTAAAAGGTAGGGGAGTGGTCATGTTGGTATGAGGGAGACATGATGTGGTGTATTGGGAAATGCATGGGATTTGGAGTTGGGAGAATCAGAGGACCTTGGTTCAAATCCTGACTTACTACTATAGGAAAGTCACTCATCCACCCTGGGCCTCAGTTTCTTCAGTGTGGAAGATGGAAAGTGTGGATGCAATATTCCCTAAGGCTCTTTCCAGTGCTATGTCTATAATACTATGACCTTGCTCATTTCCAGCCAAAATAACAGGAGATCATTTCTTGCTGGATTGGCAGAGCACTAAAAATTTATAACTGAAAAAGCACATGCAAGAATTTAAAGATAACCTTCAGTGTCTGTCGATCATTATAATCAAGCTGTGACTCCCAGGAAACTTGTAGCATCTCTTTTCTCAGGGACTCATTGAGTGGATTTTATGTAGTTTCTTTGGCTCCCTAGGTAAAGGAAGATTGGATTGAGTGTTGGGGTAGAGTCAGAAAGAACTGGGTGATGATCACAACTGAGATTTAGTAGTTGTGTAACCTTGGGAAATTCCTTAATCTCTATGTGTTAGGGAATTCTTCTCTGCTGGGTAGTAGAAGGGTTGTGATCTATGCTGGGGGAGAGAGTTTCCACCTGGGAGTTCCTTTGTTGATGAAAACATAGCTCCTCCCTGTATCTATCTTGTAGAATAGCTCATAGACTCATAAAACTGGAACAAGTCTTAGGAATTATCTATCCCAAACCTTGATATCGTAGGTCATGACACCCAGACCCAGAGAGGTCAAGATTCTTATTCATGATGCCAGTTAGTGACAGATCTTTAACTCAAGCCTTTCCTTGTTTAGGTTTTGATGGGTTAGAATGAGAGTAAATAGCAATTACTTTCTGTTCTGGCAAGAGACTTTGAGGGTCTTCCCATCCAAGCCTTGTATTTTGTGATGGTAAATTAGCCTCTTTTGTCTCAGTTCTTGCTTAGCCTTTAGTCATTGAGTGGGTGTTGTCTCAGACAGACTGAGAACTGGGAAAGGACCTTGACTGAGAAAGGCCAAGATCATTTACTGCATTCTGAACTATTGCCAATCACCTTGACTTTTGTCTTGCCATTAGACTTTGATGACTCTGGAAGAGAGAGGGAGGCTGACCATTTTGTATAGTTCTGCCTCACTTATACCTAATTCACTACCCCGCATATACCCAAGTGGACTCTTCTTCAGCCAGGTTTTGCCTTGGTCCCTCCCTTGATCTCCCCAGCTGGGAAGTCCCAGGGTTAAAAGTTGATTTAAGGACACTGTTGTGCTGTTGTGGTTGTGGTTGTTTGCAGTCATTTTGTAATGTTTTTTCCAGCCACCAGAACTGCCAAATATAGTTCTGCCAGATTATCACCTAGATTGGGATGCCTTACCTCTTCTGTGACCAATGTGTTCAAGAGGACTCTATACAGTCGTTGAATCATTCATTTCAGCAACATACCTAAAATCCCAAACCATCCCTGTGTGTGTGTATGTGTATGTATGTATGTGTTTGTGTGTGTGTGTGTGTGTGTGTGAAGGTGGGGATGGTGATGGTGGCTATATGGGCTGAGATATGCTGGTATAATCCTACTTCAGAGAATCCATTGACCCCTTGGTGTAAAAAGTTCTTGAATAGAAATAGATTGTGACTTCCCCTGGTGGTCTGGTGATGAGTCTCATCTGGTACTGGGACAACAGTCCATCCCTGAGTTCATGCCTGAAGCCTTTCCAGCTTCCTACCAGAACCTATTCCCCACTGTCAAAGCTGTAAAGGCCCCAGGGTCACCTCAACACCATTATTAGGCATCAACGAAGGGCCTAATCATATGCCATTAATATCACTTGGAACCAAAAGGATAGATAGTGCACACAAGTTGCATGCTAACACACAGACACTGAACATCTTTTTCTCCCTTTCCCCAGTATTTCCTTGCACTCTCTTTGCAAGGAGAACTGTGAGTTTAGGGCCCCCTTGTCTCTCACACAGAGCACTTTCAAGTGGGCCACTCCCTGCCTACCTGACAGAAACAGAAATAGAACACTTTGAAAGTCACCATGACTGTCAATATCAGAGACATCAAATGCTGTCACTCGGCCAGAAGGCTGGTTTGGAGGAATCATGCAAATGTATTATGACAGACAATCATCTGCAGTGGTAACATTAAAGATGAAAGGCAAGGGCTTGTGCAAACCCCAGAGCCATTAGCTAGAATCCCGGGACCAGGTGGCTGAAGAATTTCCCACCAAGTTCAATATGGTCTCAGCACTGCGTGGCAGAGGGCCCTTGCATGTACAGGCTCTTTTCATTCAGGGATGAGTGTGTGCTTGCTTAGAGCTTGGCATTCTGGAGCTCGCTGGCCATGTTGTCTTCTCAGTGTGGATTGGGTGAGAGAAGTGAGAAAGCAAACAGCAGATTCTTGGCAGCTGAAGACAGGCAGAAAGCTGAAACAAGTCGAAGAGAAGACCTGTCGGGGGACTGTGAGGAAAGTCATGCATCCCTTGTGAGATCTTTGCTGCTTCTCTCAAGCATCCGTCTTCTCTTTGCCAACATCGCATCAAAGTGCCAAGGGCAGGATGGAACTCCATGGATGGAAGAGAGATCAAGAGGTTGTCTTATCTAGCTCTCTGTGTGTTAGTAGAAGGAATTAATTCAATTCAACAAATATACATTAAGCCAAGAGAGGCAATGGGGCTTAGTGGAGGGATGGTCAGACATGAAGTCAAGAAGGCCTGGGTTCAATTCCTACTTCTAACACTAGTTGTTGATAAATCCTTCAGTCTCTTAGCATCCCTACCCAAGGCTCTAAGAATGTAAGATGGAGATGGTGGAGGGAATTTCTTTCATTGGGAATTCCTTAAACTGATGAAACAACAGATCTAGACTAAAAACTCCAATCCCAAATATTTTTAATATACAATAATAGAAGAGGGAGAGTTAGGAAGCCTAGCTTCTGGTCCTGGATGTACCACCTCAGGCAAGTCACTTGGCCTTCTCTAGGTTTCCTACATAAAATGAAGTGGTTGTATTATCAGGGATTCTTCACAAAGAATCCATAAACATGACTTTTTAGATATATTTTGATAACTGAATTTCAAATTAATTGGTTTTATTTCTAATGCTATGTATTTTATATTATACATTTACTAGCATTATTCTGAAAAGGTTCTTCCATAGGAACCAACACATTGCCAAAGGGTTCTTTCTATGACACCAAATTTTTGTTTGTTTTCTGGAGGCAATTGAGATTAAGCGACTTGCTCATAGTCACACAGCTCGGATTTGCGACTGGATTTGAACTCAGGTCCTCCTGAGTCCAGGGCTAGTGCTCCATTCACTGTATTAATTGGAATGCCTAGTTGCATTCCAGCTGCCTAGTTGCCCCAACTGCAAAAAAAGAAAACCAAAAAAGAAAAAAAAAATCCTTGGACCAGATGCTTTTTCATCTCTAACTTTGATGATTACAGTGCTTTACAAATTTTTAAAGCAGTATTGGATCCCAATTCCATGCCACCACCCCATCCCACTCCCCAACAAAAGAAAATAGACCAGGTAAGGTCCTACTGAGTTTAGCCTTGTCTTCAATTCATCAAGCATTTATTAAGCACTTAATAACAGTGTTAACAATAATTAACATTTATATCGTGTTCTCAGGTGCCAAGCACTATCTCGTTTTATCTTCAGAGTTGCCCTGGGAAGTAGCTGTTATTATTATTTCCCTTTTCCAGATGGAAAATCTTTTCTGGCAAGAAACTTGGAAGGTCTTCCTCTCTAGGACTGATATTTTTGCAATGGCAAATTAGACTATCTTTTGTCTCAGCTGTTGCTTAGCCCTTAGTCATTGAATGGGTGCTGCCTGAGACAAACAGAAAAGTGGGAAAGGACATTGATATAGAAAGGCCAAGATCATTTACTGCATCCTGGGCCATTGCCAGTCACCTTGACTTTTGTGTTACCATTAGACTTTGTTGACTCTGGAAGAGAGAGGGAGGCTGATAATTCTGTGTGACTGCCTCATTTAAATCCAATTAACTTGCAAGTCAAGATTTTCCTGACTAAAGAAAGGGTGAATATTGAACATAGCACTTAGTTTGTAAAAATAGTTAAAATGGGAACTTAAATGATAAGGTGGGAACCTAAAAAGCTGAGAAAGGAAGAATTTCAGTGACTTGCCTAGAGTCACAAAACCAGCGTCTGAAGCCATATTTGAACTCAGGTCTTCCTGACTCTTAAGTTCAGTGTTTTACTCACTGTGCTTCCCAACTTCTAGGTACTATACTAAGTTCTGGAAACAGGAAAAGGGCAAAAACCACACAGACAATAACCAAACTTAGTCCCTGCTCTCAATGAACTTGCAGTCTAATGGTTGAGACAATAAATAAATGACTTTGTATAAATAATATGATAGATGCAGGTATAGGTATAATGAATAGAAGATGACAGCTGGAAGAGTCTACCATTAAGGGGCATCAGGAAAAGCTTCCTATAGAAGGCAGGATTTTAGCTGAGAAGGAAAGATAGCCAGGAAAGCCAGGAAGTGGAGATAAGGAGGAACATTTCAGGTCTAGAGTGTCTTGTGCAAGGTATAGCAAAGAGGCCAGTTACTGGATGGAGAAAGGGATAGGGAAGTAAGGTATAAGAAGACTGGAAAGCTAAGAAGGGGCCAGATTATGAAGGGTTTTCAAAGCCAAAAAGAGGATTTTATGTCACCAATATTTTCCAATGGGAATGCTTTTAGGAACAATTTTTCTTGAAATTTCTAATAGCCTTTTAATGGCCACTGGCCAAAGAGTACTAACTGTTGAGCAATAGACAGTCATCTTTCTTGCTTGACAGGGGACAAGCCAGGCTAAAGCCATCTATGGGTCTAAGGCATCAGAAACAAAATGAGGACTATTGAAGTAAGAGGAAATTGATTGAACTTTGTACAGAACTAAATCTCACCTTGCCATTGTGCCAATCCTTTAATTCCCACCCATTGCCAACTGATCCTACACTTACTCTAAACCGATATCCAACAGCAGAGATCTATGGGGAGATCCATAAGTATCTGTACACAATGATGCATTAACCTAATTCATTAAAAACTGGCTTTTAATTAAGAAAACAAATGAACAAAAAAAATTTCATGAAGCAGTAGCCTTGATTTATTGTCATTTTCTTTCCTTTTTCTTTGGGTTTTTTTCTCACTCACTTGCAAATTCTCAAAATTCAATAATCTTCATTGGGTGCCCCAGTCATTAGTATGAATTAGCAAGGCTCCACTGTAATTTGCCAGAGACCAAGTTTTGATAAATGGAGAAAGAATTTTAAAGGCAATCATTGCAGGAAAGCCAAATTGTTGGAAGAGCCATGCTCCCCACCTTGTTCAGTATTTCTTTTCTGGGCATCCCTTTCCCAACCCTTCCCACTTCAGAAATTGAAAAGAGAAGAAAATAATAAAGAGAGTCTTTACAAAAGTTAAACCAGGACTTAATTAATACCTGAGTTATGTAGATTAGCACAAGGACTTGAGATATGATCATGGTAATAATTGCACTGGCTGTTTATTTTCTTTTCATTTGCTTATACAGAATGAAATGGAAGATGAATTCTGGAGACTCACACAAATATAAATTAAAATAATGGCTTTCATGGATGATTTTGCATAAAACAATCAGACACCTGAAGTGAATAACATTGAGTCACAAACACCATCATTTAACATATTCTTTAATTCTCTACCTTGAAACCACACTTTTATCACACTGGATATTAACCATGACTTTGACAAACACTTTATTTTTCTAAATCAAGCATTGATTCTAACCCATAGGTTTTCAGTAGTGTTTAAGTCAAGTGAATTCTCAGGCCATTCAAACTTGTTTATCTCCATCTCTTAGATAAATTTCTGAACCTTTCATGATGGATGGCACAGTACAAGTTTGTTTTGAAGTATTCCTTCTCCACTTGGGAATTTCTATAATTCTAGAACAATTATGCTTCATAGTATGTCAATATATATATATATATATTATAGTTCATCATTCATTCCATGGGAATGAGGTATCCAGGAACAGTGGAAGAGGAGAGCAATCTCTTCAACTTTCTTCTTTTCCAATAAATATTTTAGTCCAGTAGATGCCTGGATCTTAACAGCTCCTCTGGATTTTTTCTGACAATGGTTTTGAGAAAGAATGAGTTTCTTTAGTTAAAATGACTTTTTTTTAATTGTCATTATTTTACTCTTTATATGTCTTGCCCATAACAAGCATTTTTGCCCCCTCCTCCACAGCAACAACTAGCTCCTGTTTTTATTTTAATTCATCTTCTCGCTTTTCTTTCAACCTTAGGAAATTAATAACAACCCATTTAACTGTCACTTCCCTCTGAATGTCTTTGATTCTTTTCTGAGGATAGATCAGGCTGTTTTGCAACAATAATCTGTCAGTCTTTGGTCTTTCCCACACTTTGTTTTGCACTCTGGGGTGATTGATTGTGCTGAGCGATCCTTGATTTGCCACCAACAGCCACTACAATATCTCTAATTGTCACTGAAGTGTGCTCTTTAAGAGTTACAATTTTTGCATATCTTCTTTGAGAAATATCCACTCTTTAAAAATCACAGAGTTGGAAGTACAACAAAAGAGAACAGTAAAACACATATGCATGGCAGGAAATCTATTGCTAAACTGACAGAGAACTAATTAAAGTTGGGGAAACCATCTCAATCTGGTTTTATGTGGTTAGTCAGAAGTCTTAAAGTAGTCTAATGTTAATAAAAGAAACATTCCTAAATGACTATTGCTGTCACAAAATAAAACAGTATCTAGATTATTGCTTCTTTCAAGTAATTCACATGCCACTATAGTGTTGGGTCTGTTAGATAGTAGTTACTAGGGAGCTTTGATCCAAATTATATGTGGTCGTCATTACTTCATAATATATTGTCAGTATTTTGTTTGGTTCCCCTGTTGCCTCAGTACTATCCCTGCATGTGACTTTTATTTTCTCTGCTTTGTGGTATAAAAGGTTACCCTCACAGTCAATCTATCCCACTGCGTAACTGAGTCCCAGTGTTATTCAATCCTCAATGACATCGTAAAAGGTATATTCCTATTGGATTTGCCCAGGACTAGTGGATGCCTTTGTGAGCAAAGTCAAGCTCACTGTTTAAGTAACACTGCTGTGGAATCTAATCAAAACTTTGCCAGGCTCTTCCCCAGTTCAGCTGGGTGACAGTGTTTGAATGGTAGATAAAGCCCCAGCCCGTTATCTGCATAGCAGCTCTTAAATGGCATGCATGGACATGCATTCCAATCTGAAAACTCTTGGTTGTTCGTGACATTAAAAATGCATTTTCTCACATGCCTTGACCCTTGACTAAAAGAGGTCCAAGTTTTGAACTATTTCCTGAAAGATCAACTTAACTTTAGGGGTTGGAGGGGGGGAAAACATAACACCTGTGTGGAAAAGCTAGTACGTGTGTCACATTCAAGGTTGGAGCCATCATAAACTGCAGGGCTGTTAAATTCAGAAAATCAGGGCTTGTAAGGGAATGCCTTCTCTGCTGATTGCCCTGTAACCATTGCAGCAGTAATAGGCTCCAGACACCACTAGAATAGCAGATCTCTGTGTGCGACTACAGAGGAATATATAAGAAAGAAAGAGACAGATGGTATACTTAGGTACACTTAAGTCTGATTGCATGAGTTGATAATGAATGTTTAAATATGGTACTCCCATAAAATCAGATACCTGTAGATAATGCTGGAACAAGTCCAGACTTACTAGGAGGGAGAAAAAAAATAGGAAAGGAGACTCTGGAATCTAGTATTGGCCAACATTATGATTATATGGTATTTATATGAGAGTGTTCATAATGTTTTGATAGTTTATGAAAATAGAATCGGTGATATTAGACTTTTAGAGTTGAAAGAGACCTCGAAGATTATCCAGTTAAAACATTGCTTTTACAGATTAGGAAACTGAGCACTTGAGAGATGACATGATTTTCCCAAAGACACTGACAAAGCCAGAAAAAGGATCAAGGTATTCTGATTGCCAGGTCATAGTCTCTCTAGCACATTTTGCTACTTCTCCACCATGATACTAAAAAATGATGTCTTAACTAGCAATTTTTATATTGGGGAAAATGCTACAGACTGTGCCTCAGGAAAGAAATATATATTGTTCCTCACCTCATTTCAATGCATGAGGTTGATGTTGCCTCATTAGGAAAGATAGAAACCCCAAGATACTGGCATGGGAACAGTGCTGTGGGGGGCTGGTGGAAGGAGGATTGAAGGAAAGAGGGAGATCAGGGAAAGATGAGATAGGAACTCAACTCATCCTGCCTTCTAGTAACTTCCTATTTTATCTAATTTTCTCTTTTTATAAGTATAGTAAGTGGTAAACTCAATTGTTTCTCTGCACTAAGAACTGTAAGTGCTATTAGTACCCCCTAAATTCAGCACCCTAGTACAAAGCTCTGATTACCCTGCCCTAGTTATGGCTTTGCCAAAAACTGTAATTTAGATTAGGTTTTTTTTTTTAGCCTGGTGCACATGAACTTTAAAAAATAACTAAATTTTTCATATTTCCTTTACTTTAAAGTCCCCCCTCCCCTGGAAAAGGGTCCATAGGCTTCACCAGACTATCAGAGGGGTCCATTACACACAATGAAAGGACTACTGACTTAGAAAAATTCCACCACTCGTGCCAAAAAAAAAAGTGAAAAGAGTGTTTGAAAAACAAATTCTTCCATAAAATAGAAGGAAGTCAATTCACACAAGGCAAGTAAAAAGATGGTTAAACAAAAATAAAGACAGTCTGATTTATATGGTACTTTGACTACACAGTTGCTTTAGTGTAAGAGCAAAAAGTGTTCCTTGGCCTTTAAATGTGAATGAAAGGCAGCCTTTGCAACTGTCAGTCAGCTTTACCCAATGAACCCAATTTTCAGACCTTCCTGGCATATGTTGAAGCTACACTCTTAGCTACCAACTGTCTCAGTTAGCTTTTCCGTTTTCCCGTTGAGACTTCTAAGAGCAAAGGGCTTGCAATTGTTTCCAGATCTGCCACCAAAGGGATGATCTTGGGACCAACATACTCACACTTCAGATGGCTATAGGGATGATGAAGGAACAGAAAGGAGGTATTCTAAATCTGAAGTACATGCTCCATGTAGAAAGGAGACGTCGATCATAAGCTGTAAATAAATTGGATCTGGCACTTTAAGTGCCTTAAATGTTTGAAGCTAAACCTCAAATTGCATCCTTCTTCTTCAAGGGAGCATGTGAGTCTCCCATTGAGGAGACTGGTAGCATAGTCAAAATGAGTGATATTGCTGGAAGCTGAAGAGCCTTCTCCGCCATGGGCAGAATCACACTGCCCACTCTAGGGAGCATTCAAAAATCTGGGTGGAGAAAGACTTGAAAAGCAACAAATACTGACAAGTAGAGGGTAGCCCTGGGGATATTGACTGAACTACTTGTCCAATCACCATCTGAAGTCTTACTGTAGCTGCTGTTCTTGCTTCTGTTACCAGGGTATAGAGGACTCTGAAAACTTGACACCTTAAATTCAGTGTTCCAGGAAATAAATTGAAAGGAGAAGGAAGTGGATATATTTTCTGAAAGAAATGAAGGAAAGAAAGAAATAGGAAGGAAGAAGGGAAGGAAAAAAGAAGGAAGGAAAAGAAAAAAGAAGAAAGAAAACAGAGGGATAAAAAAAGAAGAAAAGAGAGAAAAAAATCAGCAAATGGTTTCCAGGGTTGCAAAATATTTTGTGAGATAAGATAACTCTGATGAAATGAAATCTTTTACATTTAATTTACCCTCATGGATGTTGGGACAGGCATAACTGGAAGACAGCAAAAGCTGACATGAGACAAGGAGGACCAGGAAAATTCTGCCATTGAAATGACTTCCCCATTGTCAAGCATAGCTTTCTTGAGGTTGTGTTAGACACTACATTTAATTATGTGAAAAAGGATGCTGGACAGCTGTAGGAAGGGTGATACATTTTGTCATCTGGAAAAGCAAGAGAATGAGCAAGAGATCCAGTGGGAGATCATTCTAATGAAATGGTCTGGGCAATTACAAGTAAATAATAATAGTGAGCATTTATATAGTGCTTGAAGGAATTTTAAAAAATGGTTTATGTTTGATCTTCACCATGACCCTGTGAAGAATGTACTAGTATTGTACTCATTGGACAGATAATAAAACTGAGACTAGAAGAGGTTAAGTGACTTATCTAGGGCCACACAGCTAGTAAATGTCTGAAGCAGGATTGGATTTTAGGTCTTCCTGACCCTGAGTCCAGTGTTCTATTCCCTGCTCCACCTAGTGGAAAACAGATGTTGGGGTGGAAGGCAGGGTGGGATGGGAGGTGAGTCTCATGTTACTTAGCACATAGCTGCTACACTTAAAATATCACCTTTTAATTAAAGTTATTTATGGATATGTGCATTTGTTATATTAAACTGCAAACTCCTTGTGGGTAGAAACTATAGATGGATCTATTCTTCACAGGACTGAGCACATATATAATATATACTTAAGAAATATTTGAGGAAAGAGAGAATGAAAAAAGAAAGGGAGAGAAGGAAGCAAAGAAGGAGAAGATAGAAGGAAGGGGATGAAATGAAGGTAGAAGAGAAAGGAAAGATAGAATAGATAGACAGATAGATGCATTAACGGATAGATATTGCCTTTATTGACAAGGAATCTCGTGTGTGTGTGTGTGTGTGTGTGTGTGTGTGTGTGTGTATTCTTTCTAAAGTCAGCATATGCCATGGGAGTGATAAAAGACTATCTGAATATAGGTAACAAGGTATTTTTAAGAAAGCGCCTTCACTTAATGGAATAGATGCTTCTTAGGAATGCTGCTGTTCAGTAGGCATTCACTGCTAACCTCCCCAGTGATAGCAGTGATCTGAAATCAGACATCAAGCCAGGATGAAACCCACAACTAAGTTCTAGGGGTTTTGAGGCTGAGTCTGGTGCTTAAGATATGTGAGAGCACAGAAGCTCACCATGACTGCTATCACTCCTAAACGATAACAGTTCAGTACCAGAGAATCAAGTTGAGTCATCAGTTTCTGAAGAATTCAGTTGGCTGTATAACTCCAGCTTTGATAGCCCCCTTTTGATAGTAAGCCATCAAATGATTCTTGCTTTCCATCTATCCTTTAGTTGAAGTGTCTCTGCGATGGCCCATCTCCCTGTGCCACTAATGTCATGTTTGACTTTCCCTTGTGTATTCACCATTGTCAA
The DNA here is from genome assembly GCA_023548195.1 of Bettongia penicillata ogilbyi. Classification (NCBI taxonomy): domain Eukaryota; kingdom Metazoa; phylum Chordata; class Mammalia; order Diprotodontia; family Potoroidae; genus Bettongia; species Bettongia penicillata. The sequence continues at coordinate 8,130,897 of JAJHZJ010000378.1, read as the reverse complement.
CCTGGATAAAGCTGAAAATCCTATGATGCTTCCACTGGGCAATATGACTACAGGGAACCATGCAGCTCCAAGCCATGAGGTATTTAGGGAGGACAAAAAGAAGCTTTCTCTTGGAAATGCATCAGCTGACTCAGCTATCTGTCCTATTCAAATTGTGTTCCTAAATAGAGTACCTGAGAACAGTTCTTCCCTAGGCTGTATAATCTTAACTAGGTGGATTGTGTAATAGTGAAAAGTAGCTCTGATGTTCTGAGGAAATGTACATCCCCTTGGCCCAAAGTGCCTCCTGAGGGAATCGAGTCAAAAGACCACCTCCTAGTGATTTGAACAGCCTTTCTCTTTGTGGAGAAACACTCTCTTCCTGTGATCTCTTTGGTTCCCATGGTTGCTTTCTCATTTTATCCTATCTAATAATCCTTCTCCCATATACTATGTGGTCTTTAGCACATTGTCTTGGATGTTTGAATTAATTAGCCATGTTGGCATAATGCATTATAAGCCACTGGTTGCTGGTGATCTGTACTCCATCATGTCTGCCTTGCTCCATTGTTTCCTTTCATATGACCTACCAATGATCTGCTTTGCCCAACTTCTATTCACACTATTCAGTGTTGTTTTCTTTTTTCTTAAGAATTTGACTAAGACATTTCAGCTATTTATCATGGAGTCACAGGATTGTTTTGCATAAACAATCCCCTGACCTCCTCAGACTCCCTCCCTACTTAGCCCCTCCATCAACGCATAGAGCTGTCTATGACATATGGTTCTATCCACAATATTACAATTCACTGCCTACAGAGATTCTCCAGGTCAACTCGGAGAGACAGTAATTACTCCTTGCATTAAAGGAGCTATTTTTGGCAGAGGGAGCTTATATAATTTATGGCTCCTAATCCAATGATACTCTAGAAAACTACATCTTGTTTAAGTATCCCTTGCTTCTTATTTTTATAAACACCTGATATCTAATGATAAATTTAGTGCATTTTTAGGATGGCTCTGGATTCAAGACTTAATAATGACAGCTATCTGTTGGCCAAATGGGGTTTCAGGCATCTATGATAAAGAAATCACATTTAAATTATTTATGATTTTGAAATCACATCCAGAAATTGTTAAGTAGCTTCAGCGTTTGGATGCTATCACAGAGTTCACATTTCAAGGAAAAGCATTTTCTTTCTTAGGCTTTGAAGATTGGTCTTTTCATTTTGAGGCAAAGCACCATCTCATTTCAAGATATTAACACTCAGAAATGCCAGTCATTCCCACATCTTTATAATAGGTCCTTGCACATTCTACAAGACTTTAGACTCCTAATAACTGTGCACATTGAAATTATAGGGGAAGAAGCTTAGTTGGGCTAATAAGAGTGTGGAGAGAGAAGTTTTCAGCATGTACTCAGCTGATAGAAGACCTTATTTGAAGAACATTATAGCTAAATTGGAGAGAGCATAGGGCAACAGAAATGATAAATGGAAAGGAAGGGATTATAGAGCATATGAGAAGAGATTAAGAAAAATGGGGTTGTTTAGTTTTGAAAGAAGATGAGTCCAAGGTGAATTGATGGAGGTATTTGAGCTAGTTAAGGGCCACAATGCAATTAAGTTTGATCCCTCTGAAGGAACACCTTTAAGCGGAAATGTGTGAAAGGAGAATTAAAGATTGTTATTTTACAGAAAAGGGTGGTGATAAGCACAGAAAGGCTTTGTAAGCAGAGAGGTAAAATAATATAGTGTCAGTGTGTTTGCAAGTATTTTTATTGGCTAACTGAATTCTCTGCCAGACGTGGGATTAAGCAATAGCTAACCTGGGCTAGTCCTGCTACAAACCCAGACTTGAACTCACTGGCAAGTTTCTTCCATTTACCAGTTACTACTAGAGACTGCATAACTCCACCCTCTGTTGGAGACAGCTATGGAGAAGGAACAAGGAGACCTGTATTCAAGTGTGTCAATAACCAGTTCTGTGACTTTAGGCAAAGTCATTTCACTTCTTAGCCTTGGATTTCTTATCTTCAAAGGGTGACACAAATTGGTAGGTAGCATGGTGAAGTGGAAAGAGTGATAGCTTTGGGGGCAACTTGTGTGACCTGGGCAAGTCTTTTAATTTCTCTGGGCATTAGTCCTCTCATACATAAAATGAGAAGATAAGAGTAGCCGACCTCTAAAGTCCCTCCCCGCTCTCTGTCTAATCCTTCGGTCCTATGATTTGCCAAGGGTATTTCACTGGGAGAAGGGCTATGGCAGAGAAGGGAAGGGAGGAAGCAGGAAATAAAGATTGCGTAAGAGTATGTGAGCGAGCTTGGGAAAATGATGAACTGGAAAATAGTAGATATTAGTGATATTTTATATCTATTTATTGTTATTAAAGAATCATTTCTTATTTACAAATATAGGATGTTAGAGACAGTATAGCTAGTGGATAGTGAGCTGAACTCAGAATCAGGAAGATGTGGGCTTAAGGCCCATCTCTAAAACAACCTGACTGTATGAACTTTAAATATACTATGTAGACAATTTTCAAGCTATATGCTGCAGGAAGATATTAATCTACATGGGTAGAAACCATTCCTCACTGGGAACTTCCTATGCCAATGAAATCACAGCCTGTATCCTATTATCATTCCCCTCCACTCTCCTATCCCAAATATAATTAAATATATTTGCAATTATAGAACCTTAGCATCTCAGAGCTACAAGTGACCTCAGAGGCCACTTAGTCTAAAGCAGGCTTGCACAACCTGTGGCCAGTGGGCTGCTTACAGCTCTCAGGTTGCTTGGAGTTAGGCCAAAGGATTTCTGGCCCATGAAAAATATAGAGGAAAACATCCTTTTTATATAGAGGAAATCCTTTGATGTTCTGCAAATGTCCCAGTCAATGAGTCACAGGTTTTTCAGATCCTGTCTAAACTTTACCTGAATAAGAATCCCTTCTACATTATACCCAACAAATGGTTATCCAGTTTTACTTGAAGACAACTAATAATTTTATTGATGAAGAGAGATCTTTCTACCTCCCAAGTCAACTCAAATCAAGTCAACAAGTATTCATTAAGCACCTACTGTGTCCTGATGTGCCAACCTCAGAAAAATGAAGGACAGTCCCTATTCTCAAGAGACTCAGTCTAGTGGGTGAGACAATGTGGAAAAAGCTATTTTGAGACACATTATAGGTAGGATAAATTGGAGATAATTTTAGTGGGAAGGCACTACCATTAAAGGAGACTGGGAAGGACTTTTGTACAAGGTAGGATTTTAGCTGGGATATGAAGGAAGTCAGGGAAGTCAGACAATGGAGATGATGAGAGAGAACATTAGAGGTACTAGACTTTTTTTTAATATGGTTTTTATTTTTTAAACAATTTTTCCTTCTATCATGCTTAAATTTGTTTCTTTCCAGCCTCTATCCATTGTTCCTGGTTTTGCCCCCTTATCATGTTGATGTGAGCTTTTCATGTGTTCAAAGGCAATTCTTATTCTACCCTATATCTTTTCTTCCCAGGCCTTTCTTATGTGAGTTGCCCTCCTCTGGATGATTTCTAATTTATTCATGCCCTTCCTAGAATGTGATAACACAGAACTGAACTAAATATTCCAGATCTGATTTGATCAGGACACAACTCAGCAAAAATTATTAAGACTTACTGCTTGCCATGAACCAAGATAAGCACTAGAAATATAAGTAGAAAGACAATCCCTGTCCACATGGAGATCACATTCTAATGGGGGAAAGCAACACATAAAAAGGAAATGAAAAGGGTGAGAAGGGTGAAGGTGCTTGATTTGGAGTGAGAGAATGGGGGTTGGGGGTGGGGACTGGTAGAGAAAGTCCTATGGGGATAAGTCAGCAATGTAGCCTGAATAGCAATGAAGACATGGCTGTTTTGGGCTTTCTCTTTACATGGGACTCTCTGGGAAGAACCAGTGAATCAGAGGGAGAGGGTACCACCAATGTGAAATGGAGTTCAGGGGAGGAGTGAGCTTCCAAGCTTAGGAGACTCCTGTAGCATAGTAGAGAAAGTCCTAGGGAGATGAGGCAGCATTTCAACTTGGAGAAGAATCCATATATCATCATTTAGCTCATATTGAGCTTGCAGACAACTAAAAATCTCAGATATTCTTCAGAAAAATTACCACCTATCCACACTTCCTTTCTTTGAAAACCTGATTAAAACATAATTTTGCTATTTAAAGATGTGCTTTTTTTTTTTAGAAGAGACAATATGACTAGGAAATCAAATAATCTTGACTAGGGCTTAACTACAACTTATATAGTTATGACTAAAGTATATAAAATATATTATATATATTTATACATATAACTATATATAGTTATATGGCTATGACTATAACTACTTATGTACTGATTCTTTCTATAAGTAGGCATCATCAATTATTAATTGGCAGTAGCTTAATAACTGATTAAATGTTTTTATATAAGGACCGTACAAAGAGCACACATTCATTCTTGGAGTCCAGGGTTTGGCATACTCTAATACTTTTTCCCTTCTGTAGGAACTGTGGGAATTTTCATTGATAGTCTGTTTGACTGCCATGTTCCACAAAGGCCAAATGGACAGAGCTACTATTTCCCCTTCCCAGGGATATGATGTCTAAGGCCTATTTCTGGACTACTCTCTGGCTTGCATTTTTATATATGATTCAGTGTCCAGCACTAGGCCCCATACAGAGTAAGTGTTGAATGGATATTTATTGAATGAATTAATGAATGAATGAAAGACCCTACCTGAGCTCTCCAGTTTCTCTGCCTTTCACATCCTCTTCTTTTCAACATAATAATATGAATTATTCCCTTCGTAGAAATGATACCCTGAACTATTCTGCCCTTTTAGGTAGCTTGCCAAGGCAGAGTCTATCATGTCATCTCCAAAATGCACATGCCAAGATACAAATGTGAATGGCCCTGCACGATGTTTAAAAGTTAATGTTAATAAAACAGAAAGACTGAAAATTGACTCCACTAATTGACTAGAATTGGCTCTTGACTCCCTGGAGAGTTTATTGGTATTCAGCGGACAGCACTTTGTAATCCCACCGAATTTTAGGGAGTTATTTGGCTCAGGGTTTTTTTGTTTTGGTTTTTTTTTTAATTTGTTAACAATGCTATTTTCTCATCTTCTTTTCCAACTGAGAAACATCTCTTGGCCAAGGAACATTTGAAATGCCAAGATCAGAAATAGAGTCACACAGTTTAATGTCTTTTGAAATAGCTTGCTGTATAAACCTCCCTTGCCTCCTCCGCCCCCTTCAGAATAGATCTACCCAATGTGCTTCTCTATGAAAATCTTGAAAATTTTCAAATGTTGGAGACACGTCTGGTCCACTGGCCAGCAATATCACCTCCTGGAGTTCCCCCACCGAAAATAAAGTGGTTATCTAAGTGTAACATTCCTGGGATTTAGAAACCATACAGCTGAAATTCATATGAATTGTCAAAGGGCAAGGTAAAAAGGGGGATACATTTGGATGACCACAATAATGAAAAGTTGAAGCAATAAGCATTTATTAAGTGCTTATTATATACCAGGTACTGTGCTAAGTACTGACAATAAAAATACAAGCAAGAAGAAAGATAGTTCCTACCTTCAAGGAGCTTATATTCTAATGGAGGATAAGAGCATTAAAAAGGAAACTTAAAGGAAAGTGGGATGAAGAAGTTACCTACAGAGGATGTAGTATGAAAAGAAGTATGAGAAGTCAGGAGTAAAGCCTGGAAAGGAATGAAAGAATGACAGTGTCTGGCCTAAGTACTTTCTTAAAATGGAATTTATCAATCAGAAGAAGGGGCCACAGGGTCAGAGGGATCCTCTAGGGTTAGAATGATGCTGGCATATGGTGGAGAAATATGTCTGTGGATCCTAAAAAGAAATAAAGGAGGAGAGAAAAGAAAAAAAATATTACTGAAAGGCTTTATATGTTTGTAGAACAGATGCTTGGTCTATTTGGACTGGAGTATGGAATAATTAAGTAATATGAAATAAAACAGAAAAAGTAGATTGGAACCACATCATGGAGAGACTTAATTGCAAGATGTAGGGTTTGTATTTTATCATAAAAATCAGCAGATAGCCACTGAAGATTTTGGAACAGGTCAGGAGTCAAGAGGACAATGCCATGGTATTCCCATTCTTGATACACTAAGGTCAAGAGGAGGGGATGAAGGAAGGAAGTGAACTGGATTTCGAGTGATGGGTGAAGACTCTAGACTTATCATTATTGTAAGCCTTACATATCTCATCTCCTCAACGATACTTTTGTGTGTGCCTGAGCTGAGACAGTAGGTGATGGTACTTCAAAGAATCATAGTCATAGAGTTAGAAGGGACCTTTGGCAGACATCTAGTACAAGCCGAAATCCTGCCTACAGGATCCCTGACAGGTAGTTAACCACTCTTTGAACTCTTCTAGTAATGGGGATTACATGATCTCCATTGGTGGTCCATTCTATTTTTGAACAGTTCTCATTTATATGAAGTGTTTCCTTATATCAAATCAAAATTCACCTCTCTGTAGCTCTGTTGTGCCCTCTGGGATTGAGCACAACTACTCTAATTCTCATTTCACATGATGTACCTTCAAATATTTGAATACAACTATTATTTATCTCCCCCACTCCAATTGTTCTGCTTTTCAAGGCCAACTTTTTCAGTTCTTCTTATTAACCTTATGTGACATAGTTCTAAGACCTTGGACAATCTTGATTGTTTGCTTTTGGACAAGTGCTAGCTTGTCAATGTCTATTCAAAAACATGGTGCCCAGAACTAATTTAAAATAATGCTGTACCTGAGGCAAAAAGAGGACAGTGCTCTGGACATTATTCTTTCAGTAATGTAACTTTGGATGACATTCCAGTAGAATATATCTCTGAAGTTTCATCATAGTTTGGAAATGGTCTTTGGTTCTTCAATACTTCACTAGTAGAACTGGAATTGGATCTCTGGCAGGTCTAATCAAGATGGAATGATTTTAAGTAGGGGTTGATCAATAAATTAATGTCCAAGCATTTAATGTTTCTATGTAATGTATACAAGAAGAAGAATATTTTAAAGAAAAAGTAACTTTTAGAGATAGAAGAACTCTGAACGATGCAATCATGGTTCAAGTAAATTAATGATAAAGCATGCTTCCCACCTTCTGACAGAGAGATGACAGAATCAAAGTACAGAATGAGACATACATTTCAAACCATTGCCATTGATGGAATTTTTTTTATTGTGCATGTTTGCTAATGTTTTCCTTTTCTTTTTCATTTGTGGGGAGTTAATCAGTCAATCAAGCATTTATTAAATGCCTACCATGTGCCAGAGACTGTGCTAAGTATGGGGTGGGGGGAGAATACAAAAAGAAACAAAAGACAGTGCCTGACCTCAAGGAGCTTACAGTCTAATGGGATTTAAGTAGAAAGGAGAGAAGGAAAACTAATAATAAGAAACTAAGAAAAGAGAGTCATTGACACATTTTTAAAAAAGAGATATATAGAAGAGAAGAAAAAAAGGTCTAAGGAAAACACAAATAAACAGAATAGCTTTTGAAAGTTACACATTGAATTTATAATATACTTAAAAGAAAGCTAACTGCATGTAATAGAAATTCACAGCATATGCGACTATTTTTTCTGTTCTTTTTTGAATGTGAAAACCCTCTATTTAGTGCTTGTTAAATTCAGCTTTTTCTTAAAGTTAAAAAAAAAAAAGATGTTCATTAAGGTGTAGACTGTTGTGATCTGTGTTGGTGGCTATGAAAATAATCCATCCATTTAGTACAGGCCCTCTGCTCCCAAATGTGTCTCATCCCAGATAACTAGGGTTGGTTTAGATCTTTTGTTGACTTTAATTTGTATATCCATCCAGTACTTCCTGTCTGTGAGGAATCCAATGAGCAGAGCTTGTTCTTCTTGGTCATGGGCCATCCTATGTCATGGGAATTGCCAACTGAGGCATGGGCACTCAAAGTCCTCTCTCTCTCTCCACGCTCTATTTCTGTCAATTTCTTGTTTTCAAATATGCAAGCCAGTTAGGAGTGATTGTGAGGAGAGGCACTCAGTGTGACCTGGTTGCAATGATATCTCAGATGAAGGTAGATAGTTGTCCTTATTGTGTCAGGCATAAGTAAACAGGAAAGGAACAAGGAGAGCATCCTATGACAGTCCATTTATTGCTGCAAGTGGAGACTAGATACAAAACCCATCCTGAAAATCACTCCAGCATACAATATAAAACTCAAACTGTACAAAATGCCAAGAGAACAAAGTCCAAAATGTTGTACTACTCACTCCTTCTGTGTGTGGATAACAGAGAGAGTCTCAATGGAATTATGTTGGGTATTTTTGTGCTGGAGCATTTGGTGCATTGTGAACCTTCAATGGAAATAGCATGAGTGGTTATGAGAATGAATGATAAGAGGAAAGGATCAACTCTGAACTCTGCCTGATATTTAGTTTTGGTTTATTTGCTTGCTTGGTTTGGGTTTCAGAACTAGAAAGATATTGTTTTTTCTTTCTGGTTCTGAGCATTTAAGACCATACACTTGATCCAAAGGATACCAGTAAGTGCCATAAGAGAAGTGCAGCCAGGGAAGAAATGGCAAAGACTTTAGCCTATTGTTTATGCGATAGAAACCACTTACTGAAGCCAAGCACATCAATGAGATATATGGACTGCCAACTCTTGGTCTATCACTAAGCACTCCCCTAGGTACTGGAGGAGTTGAGGTGAGGAAGAACAATACAGAGGGAATAGAGGACAAAGAAGGAGGGAAGCACTGAATCTGGACCCAGCCCTCCTGGATTTAAACTCTAGATCTTTGTAACCATGGTCAAGAAAGACATACATTTCTGAGTTTCAGTCTCATAATCTATAAAATGGAGATAATACTACTTTCACTACCTACTTCATGGGTTCATCATGAGGAATGTGTTTTATAAACCTTAAAGCACTATATAAAAGTATAAAAATAATCATTTCTTTCCTGTTATTCTTCTTTTATCACCACCATTAATTAGCATTAGATAAGAATCTCACTGAAACAATTATGAAATTTAGGAAAGATTAAGGATATGAAATAAATACACATAAATCATTAGCCTTTCTGGTGTATCACCAAGGAAACCCATTAGAAGGATGTAGAAGAGAAATTCTATTCAAAGTAACTACAGAATTTGTTAAATATTGTGGAATCTATCTATTAAGATACATACAGGAAGTATGTGAATCCAACTATAAAACACCCTTTGCAAAAATAAAGAAAGTACAAAATAAATAGAAAAATATTAACTGCTCGTGGGTAGGTTGACCCAATATAATAAAAATTATATCTAAATAATTTACTTAGTACCATATCTCTCAAATTACCAAAGATTTATATTATAGATCTAAAAAGACACAATGAAATAAGAAGCAAAAGGGCAAGAATCACAAATGATGAAGAAAAGTAAAAAGGAATGATGTTCTACTATACCAGATCTCAAATTATACTACAGAGTAGCAATGATTAAGACTATTTTGTACTGGTTAAAAAATAGAGAGGTTGATCAGTGGAACAGACAATGTGTATAACATGCAGAAATATACAAACCTCACCACTTAGTTGTAAAAACACCGACTTTACATTGTAAAACCTCACCAAAAAAATAACAACAGCAACAAAAACCAAAAGACCTCCAATACCCCAGGTAGTAAAAACTCACTATTCAACAAAAACTTCTGGGAAAACTAGAAAACAGATGCACCAAAAGATGTTTACCTTCTGATTTTAACTGCATTACATGTGTAAAAATTTTGAAGTAGTCAAAATTGTCCATTTTATCTTTTATTATCCTCTCATTTTTTAACCATGAATTCATGCCTTTTCAACAGGTCTGAAAGGTGATGTCTAAGTCATGTATCCATCGGAATTTATCTTTATACACAGTGTGAGATGTTGGTCTACACCCAGTTTCTTCCAGATGACTTTATAGTTTTCCCATTAGTTTTTTGTTAAAGAGTGAGTTTTTTGTAACTAGAGTCCTGGAGTCTTTTAGTTTCCTAAACGCTAGTCTTTTGGTTTTCCCAAACCCAAATGAGGTCCATTTGCTTTTATATGTTCTGTATCTAAACTGTCACACTGATCAATCCATTAAAAAAAAAGCAATACTGCATTGTTTTTGTGATGACTTCTTTGTAGTAGGGGAAAGCAATACTGAGTTTGGAGTCAGATAACTTAGACTTGAGTCTTGGCACCAACTTCTTATTACCTTTGTCAATGTAAGCTCTTTGAGGGCAAGGACTGCTTTATTTTTGTCTTTGCCTCTTTAGCACCTAGTACAATGCCTTGCACATAGTAATCATCTAATAAACATATGTTGAACTTAACTTGTGGGATCTGTGACCTTTTAGGTCTCTATGACTTGGTTTCCTTATCAGAAATCAAGGAGATTGAATTAAGTGATCTCTAAAACACCTTGAGTCATTGTAAATAGGATATGTTTTTACCCTGACCACTGTTTGTCACACACACACATATGTACATAGATCATAATTATATCTTGCCAGATACAATTAGAGTTAACTTCTCAGTGACTATAATATAGTTTGCATAGAAAGACTAGAATATATCATTATTCTTTCAGGGACACCCATTATTGTAAAATCATAGATTTTCTTCCCTCCAACATTTTGGGCTCAACAAAAAAACCCAAAACAGACATTAACAATGGCATCCAGAACCTTTGTTAGCTGCATCTCTCTAAGGAGAAAGATATTTGGTGTTGACCTTTGTACCTTCCTGGGTTTAATAGTACTTAACATGCAGGTGGCACCTCTTCCTTTCCAACTGAATTCTCATTAATTACTTATTTCTCACAGGGATTCCTGGGAGGCAGGTTCCATTTTACAGACAGAGGAACTGAGGCTCACAGAGGTTAAGCTCCATCCCTGACACACCACATTAAATCTTTGTTCTCTGGAAGGAACTGGGACACAGAGTTCCTGATCTCTTCAGCCCGCTAGGCCCTACTGCTTCCCTACTGGCTCAATTTGTTTCCAAACAGAGGAATGGATGTTCATGCATTCATATTAGGATCATCCCAAAGTACATTTTTAAACAAGAACACAGGCAGTGCCTATAGACATAGAATAATCATTTTTCAGAATTCACATCAGCCAGAACAAAGATGAAGTGTAAACACAAATATACTTGAAATAATAACAGATGAACAGGGGGAGTGTTGCCTGGATAGTCACAAAATAGGGAAAGAACCAGAGTATGTTGGGTACCCAACATATTGAATTCCCAAATACACGAATACCCAATTCTGAAATGCACAAATTCTCAAATGTGCAAAAGGGTATTTATTAAAAAAAATAACAACAGCAACAAAAACTACACACACATACACATACATTAATGCAAGTGCATCTCTCTAGTCCAGGAGTAAATTTTCCCCTCTAACACTTTGGTTCCTGAGGAGAGACATAAATGATTATGACAAAGAATTCCCCTCACCATATTCAGTTTTAAATGTGGCATAGCTGATGTACCATCTTGATTCCTTGCTCTCAGATAGCATCTTGGTGTCAATTCCCCCAAAAAGGTATATACCCATCAGGAACTAGCTTGATAATGATGCCCATTGGAGTTGCTCCTACTCTCAAAGATGGTTTCTCTGACTGCACCTTCTGCTTGTCTTTCCTCTTTATTTAGGAGCAATGTGATGGATCCAGGACTTAATCTCAGACTTCTTGACTCTTTTTTCACTCTACTGACATACTTTATTCTGCCCTTTTTAGAATCCTTACATGAGACTGTTTTGCTGGCATTGTTTCACTGAATTTTTAGGCACCGACTTTACATTGTAAAAAAAAATCTTTTGCAATTCTGTATGTCAGTGTTAGGGAGGAAATGGGGTGATGTTCCTTTTTTTTAAAGCTTATAAATAAAACTTGTATAAACATCAAAGCACATCAAAGACAACAGAGTCAATCAATCAATAACTGTTAAATGTCTCCTATATGCTAAGCTTTGGGTGCTGAAGAATGAGGAAACAATTTACACAATGACAACCCCAATGTAAATGAAAGGAACCCTAATACACGCTAAATATTATGCAATTGCAATCACCAATCTTGCCTCCAGAAAGGTGATGAGAAAATGTACTTTCATCCTTAGAGTTCTGGGGGCTATGGATACAGAACATTACATAGGCTATATATAGGTTTTATACACACACACTATATATATATATATATATATATATATATATATATATATATATATATATATATATATATATATATATATATATATATACTTATATATATACACATATGTTGTTATAATCGATCCATTTTACTTTGTTATAAGGGGAGGCTCTCTAGGTAGACTGATAGAAGTGGAAATGACTGATGTAAAGACAGAGAGCACCAATAAAACATTGACTTTAAAAATATAGACTTCTAGCACCAGTCATAGTCCTACAATTTCAAATTGTAAAACTGCACATCTAATACATATTTAAATGGTTCCTTTTTGTTTGTAGAAGCAAGATTCACTGTGCCATACTGCTAATAATTTCAACAAAAGTCATACACACATTCCTGGAGATCTTCCCATGTTCTGGGGGAATATGTTCCGTCTGAACCTTCTCTGCCATTCTAAGTCTACTTTTTCATTAATTGGGAAGTCAGAGAGCCTTCTTTTCTTGGCAAGAATTATAGAATTTAAAATCCCCCCACAACTGACCTAAGATGAAATGTTCTAATTGAGCTTCTTTTATGCACAGTCAGTATGTAGGCACATCCCAGTCAGGGTGCACTTACATTAGATTTTCATAGTACATTTTAAAATAATATTTTTCCCATCAATGTAATTATCATCAGATTGACTCCTACCACTTACCATAGCCAGGGAACTTCCCTCTGGTTGAATCCAACATAGTTTCACCATAGAGAAAAGCAGGTTGCTTATTGGACGTAGAAAATCCCAGATAAAGACAGCAACTTTTGGATTATTTCCCTGTTGCTTTCCAAAAAGATTGTCAAGGCCAAATTGATGAAAATAATGGGAGTCTAATTTCTGCCTTATGACTCTAGGTCCACTATGTCATAAATGTCAAGCTGAAAGCCACCTTCATCATTCTTTCTCTTCTTTTCCTTTGGATGCCATCTAGTCCAACACTATCATTTCACAGACCAATAACTGAGGCCAGGACTTGTTAAGTGGTTTTCTGAATGATAGAGCTGAAACTTGAACCCATGTTTTCTGAAGGCAGTTCTATCTAGTACAGTGGTAATGTCAGTTTTATGCATAAAATAGAGACCAAGAGGAAGGCTTCTAGCATGTTGAGTTAAATCCCCTTTTGACTTGGATGAGAATCATCCAGAATGAAAAGATATGCATAAATCATGATATGAATCAGTGGAGAGGGGATACCCACATCAAAGAGATAATAACAACATAATATTGATTATTATGATGGCATTTATAGAGCTCTGTAAGTTTTGTAAAGCACCTTATGCATATCATGTTGTTTTATTCTCACTACAATCCTGGGAGGTAGGGCCTGTTATTATCCTCCAAATCAGAGATCAATCAAAGTATTACTGTAATACAAAGGTAGGCCTCCTTTTGCCCTTGCCTCCATAACTTTCTTAAGTCCCTTATCATTTCTAACCAAAACAAAGGAAGCGTAGTTTATGGAAAAAGCTATGTGTTGGATAGCAAAAAGCCTGTATTCTAATATCAATTATGCTGCTAAATTGTTGTGGAACCTTGTGTGTGCCACTTAATTTTAGGGCCTCAATTTTTCCATCTGTAAAATCAGAAGATTTGACTAGATGAAGTCTAAGGTTGTTTGAAAATTTAATATTCAATTACCATTTCAGTGGTGAATGCTGTGAAACTGATTTGTAAACTTGTCACGTTTATGACCGTCAAAACTGATGCTTCCTATATGTATATAGCTGACTTTGCTTGAGAAATATATATGTATTTTTAATCATAACCAATGTTCTGATGCGCAATCCTATCATTGAGTTTGAGCCTCTGGTTCATATTACATCAGCATGCCATGATGTTAGTTTAGTTATAAGGTAAATGCCCTCTCACCACACACAAATGAACAACTCAGCTTTATAATTGCTTCAGGAGAAACGATTGCCCATTTTGTGTCTGCTCGAGGTACCCAAAGGAAATCTTCCAGGGGCCATTGAAAATATTAGAGACCACAGATGGAGAACATAACTATAAGGTAGTGGCTGTATATTTAATATACAGCGGATAGAAACTGATTCAAAGGAGAGAGCCAGGATTGAAATTGAATGCTTGATTATAAGGGTTGACAATAATAAAGGGGCCAATCTGTAGGAGGCTATTTTACTCAGGCAACAACTGGCATAGGAAAATGTATTTGTTCTCTAAAAAGAGGTAGAATCATATACTGGTTAGAGCACTCATCTTAGCCTATAGAAAAGTACTGGATGAGGAAAATCCCTCTATCAGTGCAAGTTGGCACCTACCATTATAGTTTTAGAGAACTGCCTAGAAAGCATTGAGAAGTTAAATCACTTGCCTATGCTATATCAGATCCAGGACTCCAACTCAGGTTTTCCCAGCTCTGATATCGGCTCACTATTTATTATTCCCCACTTTCTAAAAAAGTTTCTAATAGGCTTTATAGTAATACTTCCCATATCATTTGTTAAGTGTTTCTTATATCTCTTCTCTCAGTTATACTATCTAGGGGACCCTAGGCAAATTTCTTCCTTCCAATGCACTCAAGAGCTCTCTAAGATTCTGAAGAGGCAGAACGGTGGATCTGCATTGGTAGAGAGGAAGTCCAATGGGACACAGCCTGACCAGATAGTCCCTACTTGGGTTAGGTGCAAAAGAAGTTAAAAATGGCTTTGTGAAATAGGTAGTAGAAGAGGGGGTAGTTCACTCAAACAGAATATTATAGTAACAAGACACATTTTCCCCCTTCTCATCCTCAAGAATCATATAGTTTTCTGATGAATGGTTTCAATGTCATTGAAACCACTGAAAGCATTAAAAATTATTTGGGATTTTAAGCCCCAGTGCACCATGCCCTACTCAGGTCTAATAACTTGCTGATCTATCAATCTGCAAAATGAAAGCAGCTTTGTGCTTTGATTTAGCACAGTGCTATGAGGACTCAAATCTAAGAACCTTTATATAAATACCTGCACATTTCCTCTTCCAATTAGAACAACACTAGAGTGTGAGATTCTATCACAAGGATTGATCATCAGGTAATTGGACAATTTCATGACTCAGTTATTGGAATCAGTGATAAGATTCTTAGAAATTCTTACCTTTTTGACTCAGTTGTCAGACTTGAAGGATCTTGTCTACCTGGCTCTTCCTCTTACTAATTTTCTCTGCGCCTCAGTTTCTTTCCTTTTTTTTGATCATTTATCAACTGGGGAATGGCTCTTACTTTTTGCTTCTGATTGCCCCCTCCCCCAATCTGCTCTTTCTTCTGTCATCTCACACCCCCTTCCCTTGCCCTTCTCTTATACACTTCCCTTTCTACATTCTTGTAGGGTAAGATAGATTTCTATACCCAATCGGGTGTACATATTATTCCTTCTCTGAGTCAATTCTGATGAGAATAAGGTTCATTCATTCTCCCTTACCTCCCCCTTCTTCCTCAACACTGAAAATATATAATCCCTTCAACTATCCAAATAAGGTTCATGTAGGAATGTAAACAGTTCAACTTTATTAAGTCCCTTATGATTTCTCTTTTCTGTTTACATTTTCATGCTGCTCTTGATTCTTGTGTTTGAAAGTCAAATTTTCTTGTCAGGTCTGGTCTTTTCATCAAGAATAGGTGAAAGCCCTCTATTTCATTGAATGACCATTTTCCCCCGGAAGGATTATACTCAGTTTTCCTGAGTAGGTGATTCTTGGTTTTAATCCTAGTTCCTTTGACTTCTGGAATATCTTATTCCAAGCCCTTTGATCCCTTAATGTGGAAGTTGCTAGATCTTATGTTATCCTGATTGTATTTCCACAATGCTCAATGGACCTTTCCTGCTGACTCTCCACATTTTCTTGGGCTGGAAATTTGTTTTTCTCTACAAGGAATTCCTACAGCTCTAACTACTTTCCCCACCCCACTTGTCCATCAATACCTTCTTGTCACTATTGCTTACATTTTTTGGAAGAAGAAGAAAAAGAAGAAGAAGAAGAAGAAGAAGAAGAAGAAGAAGAAGAAGAAGAAGAAGAAGAAGAAGAAGAAGAAGAAGAAGAAGAAGAAGCAGAGGAAGAAGCAGAAAAAGAAGAAAAAGGAGAAGAAGAAAGAGGAGGAGGAGGAGGAGAAAGATGGGAAGTCCCAATGAGTGGCTTCAGTTTTTCAGTAAAGTAAGAAGCAAGATCCTCAACTGGGAAAGGGGAGGAGGAGAGAGTGAAAGTTTAAGAGGAGAAAATAATGTATGGAAGCTTCTGTGGTGAATCAATTAGACGGGAATAAAGGGATTGTCTTGGAGTAGTGAGAGTCATAATGTGAATAATCCAGCATGGAGGTTTGTCAAGAGATGGGCAGCTTTAGGACAAGGCATTTGAAAGCAGAGGACAGAGTGGAATTATCCCACCCTAGGATTAAGACTGGAGAAAAAAGGAAATGAAGTTAGAGCAGAGGTAATGGCCTGATAATGTACTGAGGAACAGAGAAATTAGTGGTCTTGGTAAGGGAAAATAATGACTTTAAAGAGGGATGAGACATAGGGAAAGATTGAATAATAGAAGATTATGTTTATATTGGGAATGTCACAGATTTTTATTAAAGTGGAATACTTGCAGGTAATGGTGAAATCCTGGTTAGGACCATCCCCAGGTGTGGCAAAAGTGGAGTATAAGGGAAGGTTATAGATCAAAGAAAAGGGAAGCCCTGGACCTTGGGAAACATATGAACAATACCCATCCTCCAGCTATGTAACAGTTATTAAACTTTCTTCTAGATAGACATTATGATAGATTCAGAGGCCCTGTAGAAGAAAATATTTTATTTGACAGATGCATTCCAGGAAACAGGGTTTTAGAGCCTGAACATACTTTGGAGATTTCCTAATCTGATTTCTTCATTTCATTATTACAGAGGAAAAATGATGAAGAAAGCTTCCCACTTCTTTAATGAATAATTTAATGAGTGGGTTTAATGCAATTTGGGAATTTTATTGAGATATTCCTATGCTTTGGAGTCCATACTTTGAAAAATTAGTCATCAAAATCTTTCATACAGAAGATATTTGTCACAAAAAAAGTGCTGGAAAGTAGAAAACCTGGTTTTTACTCCTGACTCTATAGGTAATGAAGGGTTCACTTAAGCTCACCTGACCTCAGCCTACTCATCTCTAAATTGAGGGTGTTGAATTAGATGGTCTCTAAGATTCTTTCCAGGTTCAATTTGTATTTCATTAGATTCATGATTTCATCAACATGAGTACTTTTTATCAACAAGAGCATTTCTTTCACCAATGGAAATCGTTACTAATCTACAACATCTCTTCCAATTATATTTCTCTTTGTCTTTTAACAGTCCACAATCTATCCAGTGTTAAAAGGCCTTTTTCTTCCAGTATTTTGTGGATACCAATTCAGCACTCAAGCTTTCCTCCTATTATCCTTCACATTTACCACATGGCCAGCTCACCTCCCTCTTTGCTGGTCACACATGAGAATATAATTTATACCATTTTTTGAAAATACGTATTTGGTAAAATGATCAGGCTACTTATAATTGCAATGTACCATTTCATTAGCATTGGGTAACCTGAAATTTTGTTTCCTTTTGGTATTGTTGTGTTTTCTAATGCATAGTCATACTCACACTGGCAAAACCTTGGTGTTGAGATCACAGAACATACCATTTAGTTTCTCAAGCAAAGTCTAGTCCAATTTCATCCTCCTATTGATCCTAGACCCATTTATTGTTCATCTGTAGTGCGTATCCCAGATACATATGCCACAAGGCATGTATGCAGAAAATCTGTACAACTGAATGTCATACAAGCAGTATGTAGGCTTCGCCTACTGTGCTTTTTCAGCTGTGGATGTCTAGGTAAATAATCTCTTTTGAGAAATAGTAAATGTCATTGAGGGTGCCCTGTGGTGTTTTCAGGCCTCTGTATAGACAACTTTGTCATCTGTACATAAGAATGTCTAAAGAACTTTTTCAATAGTGGCTCCTTTGTGGACTTTGTTCATTAAATCCTTCATTGCACTAGTAATGATCAAAATGGATAAACAAGTCTTCCTCTATTTTATACCTCCTTTTATGTTGATATCCAGATGATTACTGGATAAAGTTGTCTCTGTGGTGCATGTGTCATGGAACCTTAAGTGATATTAACATTTATAGAATATATTTTATTTAAGGTTAGTTTTTAAGGCTGAATTTTGTTTCCCAAGTCAAATGATTTTTATGAAATCAGCCAATACACATAATGCTTCTTTGTGCATGACATTTTTCAGCCATTCTGTGAATGTGAAGAAAATTATTTGTGAAATCTGCCAGCCTGTTCCTTTCTCCTATGTTCATCAAGGATACCCTCTGTGTAAACATAGATCATTCCTCACAGATTTCAATGATAAGAAATTCCGCTTATGGCCAGGTAATTTGATGTCTTCTCGGATTTTTTTTTTTTGTAATCATTTTCCCCATGATCTCTCATATTTGAAACAAACTTTTGGGACAGTTGTCAAAATCAAATTGATGTGTGTTCACATCTACCATGGACAGCGGAGGCCTTTGGACCCCAAAGCCAGTACGTTTTCTCCTGTTACACACTGTCTCTGACTATAGGACTATAGAGAGGTCCTGGTATGATAGGTATAGTGCTGGACCTCAAAGTCAGGAAGATCTGAGTTCAAATTCTGACTTCAGTACCTACTAACTGTATGATTAATGACAAGTCACGTGAGCCTTATTTTCCTCATCTATAAAATGAGATAATTGGACTGAATGATCTCAGAGGTCCCTTCCAGTTCCAAGTATATATATTTCTATGATTTAAAATTCCACATATAGTCTAAAATGCTTTCCTTATAGGCAAACTGTGACATCCTTAGACTGACCAAAAAGCCCTCCCTTTACACTCTCTATATCCTATATTTAAGACTCAGATCCAGTTAGTAATAACCCATCTCCAGAACTCAACTGCCAGATAGAGTATGATATTGGAGGTGATCAGTGATAGCCTCATTGTTGTTTGATTAGCTCTTTTATTATATTTTTAATGGTATGGCATTGGTGCTATCGGTACAGTATCTTTCTTAGTGGAGACCAGTGAGAGGAATTGCTGGAGAGTCTTTCTAAAGAACAAAATGAGGGTGATTACTTTGAAGTAGTGTTATGTGCTCAGGAAAGTAAAAGAGAGATAAGATATCATAGCCTTTTGGCTTATTCCCCAACAGTATCCTCAAGGCAGGCCAGGGGAACAGATCTAATATTGAATTTGAGGTCAGGAAATATTGTTTTGCATTTCCACCTTCAAATGCTTAGTAGTGACTTTGTCATCTTGGGCAAGTCACTTAAAGTCTTTGAGTCTCAGTTTCTTTGTTTGCAAAATGAAACCAATAATAGCACTTATTATAGAGGATTGTTGGGAGGCTCAAATTTTATATATATTTTTATGTATGCTTTATATATATTTTATATATGTAAAGTGCTTTGCCCATCTTAAAAGGCCAAGTGTTGGATTTATTATTTCACTGGTATGGAAATCACCTGAGGGAGGAAACTCCCTTCACCAATGCAAGAGCATGTATTCTCTGAAAACTGTAGTCTTAGAGGGTATGATTCGAGCATCAAGTTTAAATGACTGGTCCAGGGCTGATACATGTCAAAAGTAAAACTGGAACCCAGATTTCCTGTAGTGTTCTCAAGCCTCTGAGGGCTGAGAGCTGGCCCACTGGAAACTTCAAACCAGTATATAAATTTGAGCTTCCCCTCCCCCTTATATTATAAAGACTGTATCATAACGTTGATGTTCACTAAAAGGCAGCATGGTACAATGGATGGAATACTGGAGCAGGATATTATAGAGAGAAATTTACATTCTGTCTCATGCTGTGTGACCCTGGGCAAGTCATAGGATTTTAGATGGAAGAGACTCAGAGGACATCTGGTCCAATCCATACCTGAAAATCATCCCTACTATACGATATTGGATAAATGGTGATCCAGCCTCTATTTAAAGGTTTCTGATTAGTGGGAGCTTCCCACTTACCCCAGAAGTCCATTCCAAGGTAGGATGGTTCTGCTTATGAGGAAGTCTTTCCTGTTAATATGACATGCATTCATAGGAATAGAGGATCATAGATCAGGAACTGTAAGATGGCTCTAAAGTCATCCAGTCCAACTCTTCAATTGCTTTCAGGAGCCAGAATGCAATTCCTCTCCATTGTGACAGCTTCTCTTGGATTTGAAAGGCAAGTGTCTTTTCCCTAGCCTTCTCTAGGTTGAACATTCTTAATTTCTTTAACCAAACCTCATAAGGCATGAGCCCAAGGGCTTCCAACATCCTTGTTGCTCTTTTCTCAATGTTTTCTAATTTTTATTCTTGCTTCTCTTAGTCAGGGGCTCCTAGAACTCACCACAATATTCTCAGTATCTGAGCAGAGTAGAGTGCAGAGTAAATGCCACCTCCTTACTCCTGGAAGCTACATGTAATGGGCCAGATACCTTAGCTTAGAAACGTTAGATTATTTTTTGGCTGACTACTCACATTTGACTCTTACAGAGATGTTGTTTTACAAAAACTCCTAGATTTTCTTTTTCAGGCAAATGGCTGTCTAACTCTGCCTCCTATATTCTGTAGTTGTGAAGATGAATTTTTTTAACTCAAGTGGTAATTCCCATTACAGAAAATGCAGGTCATTTTTTGTGGGTGGGGGGGTGCTGTGTGTGTGCATATGCATATACATGAACTGGGTTCAGGAGGCTATAGTACCTTCTTCCAATAAAAACCACAACTTTGGATTCACATAGGCTGGATTCAGTCCTGGATGAGCCTAGACTATAAAGAGTGGCATCAGGCTTTTTTTTGTGTAGTCTCTATCTTTTATATCCCTGCTCTGAAGCCCTGGGTAAATTTATTTTTAAATGTTTATTTATTTATTTTTAGATTTCAACATTCATTTCCACAAAATTTTGAGTTCCAATTTTCTCCTTATCTCTTCCCTCCCCACACCCATAATACCTTGCATTCTGATTACCCCTTCCCTCAATGTTCCCTCTTTTCTATTGCACCCCACCCTTCCGTTATCTGCAACTTCTCTCTTTTCTTGTAGGGTAAGATAAATGCCTATACCCCCATTACCTGTACTTCTTATTTCCCAGTTATATGCAATAGCAATTCTCAACATTCATTTCTAATACTTTGAATTCCAACTTCTCTCCCTCCCTCTCTCCCCACCCATCCCCACTAAGAAGACAGGCAATCAATATAGGCTATATACCTGTTGTTTTGTAAAAAACTTCCATAATAGTCATGTTGTATAAGACCACCTATACTTTCCTCCATCCTACCCTGTCCTTATTTAATTCTCTCATTTGACCTTGTCCCTTCCCAAAAGTGTTTACTTCTAATTACTCCCTTCTCCTATTTGCCCTCCCTTCTCTCATTCCCCTCACCCCACTTGTCCCTTTCTCCCCTACTTTCCTGTAGTGTAAGATAGATTTTCATACCAAATTGAGTGAGCATGTTATTCCCTCCTTAAGCCATATGTGAAGCGAATAAGCTTCACTTTTCCTCACATACTTCCTCCCTTTTCTCCTCCATTGAAAAAGATTTTTCTTATCTCTTTTATGAGTGATAATTTGCTTCATTCTATTTCTCCCTTTCTCCTCCCAATATATTCCTTTCTCACCCCTTAATTTTATTTTTTATAGCTATCTGCCCTTCTGATTCAACTCAGCTTGTGTTCTCTGTCTATATGTGTGTGTGTGTGTATAATTCCTCCACCTACCCAAATATTGAGAAAAGTCTCAAGAGTTACAAATATTGAACAGTTCAACTTTATAAAGTCCCTTATGATTTCTCTTTCCTGTTTCCCTTTTCGTACTCCTCTTGATTCTTGTGTTTGAAGGACAAATTTTCTCTTCCGTTCTGGTCTTTTTTCAAGAATGCTTGAAAGTTCTCTATAACATTGAATGATCATTTTTTTCTCCTGAAAAGTTTTGTTGGGTAGGTGATTCTTGGTTTTAATCTCAGTTCCTTTGACTTCTGGAATATCATATTCTAAGCCCTGAGGTCCCTTAATGTAGAAGTTACTCGATCTTGTGTTATCCTCATTGTATTTCCACAATATTCAAAGTTGTTTCCTTCTAGCTGCTTGCAATATTTTCTCCTTGACCTGGGAAGTCTGAAATTTGGCTACAGTATTCCTGGGAGTTTCTCTTTTTGGGTCTATTTCAGGAGGTGATTGGTGGATTCTTTCAATGTTTATTTTGCCTTCAGGTTCTAGAATATCAGGGCAGTTTTCCTTGATAATTTCATGAAAGATGATGTTTAGGCTCTTTTTTATTGATTGTTGTTTTCAGGTAGTCCCATAATTTTTAAATTGTCTCTCCTGGATCAGTTTTTCAGTTCAGTTGTTTTTCCAATGAGATATTTCACATTATCTTCTATTTTTCATTCTTTTGGTTTTGTTTTGTAATTTCTTGGTTTCTCATAAAGTCATTAGCTTCCATCTATTCCATTCTCATTTTTAAAGAACTATTTTGTTCAGTGAGCTTTTGAATCTCCTTTTCCATTTGGCTAATTCTGCTTTTTAAAGTCTTCTCCTCATTGACTTTTTCGACCTCTTTTGCAAATTGAGTTAGACTATTTTTAAAGATGTTATTTTCTTCAGTATTTTTTGGGTCTCCTTTAGCCAGCTGTTGACTCACTATTTAGCTCTTCCATGGCCTCAGACCATTGCATATTTATTTTTGGAGGTACTGGATGCAGAAGCCTTGACTTCCTCTGACAGTATGCACTGTTCTTCCTGATACAAAAGGATGGAAGAAAATGCTTGTTCACCATGAAAGTAACCTTTTATAGTCTTATTTTTTCCCCTTTTTGGGGCATTTTCCCAGTCAGTTCCTTGATTTCTGAATCCTTTGTCAAAAGGAGGGTCCTAGTTCTCCTCCTTACCTCAGGACCTTGCTCAGGGCTGAGATTAAGATCAGTTGCTCAATTCCCTCAGGGGCTTTAGAGGAAGGGCAGGGCTGCCACTCAGTGTTGATATTCAGATCAGCTGATCAATTACCCCAGGGGCTTTAGGCAGAGTGCTTCACAAAGCAATGCTGGAGCTGCTGCCACCACTACTGCTGCCACCTGGGGCCAGTGCTAGGGCGGACCCTGCTTCCCTCTTGCCCAGTTGGAAAAGTCCTCTAGCTGTCCTTTGAAGCTGTCTTTGGCACTTGTAGGTTGAGGAATCTGAGACCCTCCCTTGCTACTGGAAATTCTGCCTGAAGACCTGTTCCTCCTGTACTGGTGCCATGCAGCCAAGGTGGGATTCCTCTCCATTCTGCATCTCGTGCGATAGACCTTTCCTGTTGGCCTTCTAGGTTACCTTTGGCTGGCAATCTCTTTCACTTTGTTGTTCTGTGGCTTCTGCTGCTCTAGAATTTGTTGAGAGTCATTTTTTACAGATATTTTATGGACTGTGGGGGAAGAGCTAGAGTATGTGCATCTTTCTACTCCACCATTTTGGCTCTGCTCTCAGGTAATTTTTTTTAAACTCAGATTTGGCTTATACCTAGGGTCTCCCCAAAAAGCATCACTAATGCTCTTTCTAGAAAGACACTTGGTAAGCAAAGCAGATCAGATATAGGACAACTATTTATTTTCTCCATAGAAAAGAAATACTTGAGACATGTAAGTCCTATAAATATGCAGAAGAAAAAAAACTTAAAAATATGAAATAGCACACTTTTGAGACACTATACAGTAGCTACATGATGCACTTCCCTTTGGGCTATTAACTCTAACTGAGGAGCTCAGAACTCCTGAGGCAGTCACTTAGGAAAAGTTCATCTCTCATAATTACTCTTCGGTCAACTGTGCTCAAAGAAAGAAACACAAGACAGAAGAGGTACTTGGGGTTCTGAGGCTCAAGCTTAGATTTGCTTTGACAAATATGTGCTCCTTGTGATGTATAAGCAGGTTCCACAGTTGCCAGTTGCCAGTGATTGAAGAGGAGGCCCTCCACTCTCATCATGAAATGTCCAAGGGAGAACTCTCAGCATCCTAAGCAACATATGCAGAAGGGAGGAAGAAGAGAATGAAAGGAAAAGTACCTCCCTTTACAATTTACTGGAAGTTCCTACTGCTTAGTGGTTGAATCTCTTCCACACAGTGTTCTCCTTGCCACCATCATGAGGACCAAGGGACCTAGGAATAATACTCTGGAATTACTTCATTATCCCAAAGTCTTTTAGCACTGAACTAAATACTGACATTTCATATTTTGTGCTTACATTTTGTTCTTTGATATACTTATTATTTGTATTGGAATTACTTTATTACCCTTTATCATTGAGCCACATTTGTCATAGGAAGCAGCCCAGGAAGCTCAGCTCTGCTCTACTCATGTTCTGTGGAATGAGTTCCAACCCAATCCTTGCTACACACCTATGACTCCTTTGGTATGGGGAGCTCCCATTGAGCAATTTCTTCAATCAGAGTAGGTTGGTACTTTCTCTGAAATTGAATAGGTTTGGAGAGTTACCTTGGGGAACTGAGAGGTTCCATGACTCGAGCAGGGCTATCCAGCCAGGAGTTGTAGGAGGCAGAACTTCAACTTGGTGTTGTAATTGTTCAGGCATTTCAGTTATATCTGAATCTTTGTTGACCCCATTTTGTTTGTTTTTTAGCCAAAATACTGGAGTGTTTTGTCACTTCCTTCTTCAGCTCATTTTTTAGATGTAGAATCTGAGACAAATGGGGTAGGTAACTTGCCCAGGATCACACAGCTAGTAAGTGTCTGAGGCAGCATTTGAACTTGGGTCTTTCTAACTCCAGACCCAGAGCTCTCTGCACTATGGTGCCACCTACCTGCCCAAGACTTAAATTTAGGGAATGTAAAAACTGGCTTGATGTTTAACATAACCCCTGCCCTCCCCCTGCTCCCTCAAAAGAAAGACACTAAGATCTTGGCAATGGGTCCCATCACTTCCTAGTAAAGGGTAAAGAAATGGAAGTCATGTGAGATTTTATGTCTTTGGGCTCAAAGATCACTGCAGATGGCAACTGCAGTCATGAAATTAAAAGATGCTTGCTGCTTGGAAGGAAAACTATGAAAAATATGAACTGCACACTAAAAAGCAGAGGCATCACCTTGCCGACAAAGGTTTATAGAATCAAAGCTATATCAACAATGTATGGCTATGAGAGTTGGACCATAAGGAGAGCTGAGCACTGCAGAATCGATGCTTTCAAACTGTGGTGCTAGAGAAGACTTTTGAGGGTCCCTTGGACAGCCAGGAGATCAAATCAGTCAACACTTAAAGAAATAATTTACATCAGATTATTATTATTATTTTATTATGTAGCAAATTGTATTCATCACATCAGGTTATTCACTAGAAGATTAAATACTGAAGCTGAAGCTTAGATACTTTGGCCACATAATGAGAAGACAGAACTCACTGAAAAAGACCTTGATGTTGGGAAAGATTGAAGGCAAAAGGAAAAGGGGATGGCAGAGAATGAGATGGAGAGATAGTCATGTAAGCAATGAACATGAGGTTGGACAGACTTTGGGAGGAAAGAAGGACCTGGAGTGCTATGGTCTATGGGGTCATAGAGTCAAACACAACTGAATGACTGAACAAAAACAATTCCTCCTAAATCTGAGGCTGGTTCTTTATCTAATATACCAGAATGCCTCTCCACCCCAGCTCGACATTTACAACATTTGTGTCATCTACGCCTATGCATATATTTACACCTACACCTGCATCTATACCCACACACTTGTTAAAGCCCAAGGAGTATCATCAAATCTGGGAAATGAATTTGATTCAATTGACTATCAATCTTATCAAATATCTTTATGATGGAAGAGTTGTAGTTGCCAGAGGAGGGGAAGGAGGAAGGGAATACGTGTGTACCTAAGTACCTAATATATGACAGTATAAATATATAAAACATATTTATATAAATATAAAAATATAAAACACAAATTAATATATAAAAATATATTTACTCTGTAAATATTGTCTCATTTGATCCTCACAACCACCTTAGGAGGTAGTTGCTATTATTATCTATCTCCCTTTTAAAACTGAGGAAACTGAGGCAGACAGAATCATATAACTAGTCAGTATCTGAGGAAGGATTTGGACTTGTCTTCTTGATTCAGGACCCAGCCCTTCATGAGTTGTGCTATCTAACTGCTTGGGCACACACAGAACACAATTAAAGAGGTAATGGGCACAGAAAGTAAAGGTGTAGGGTGAGTCTTTGCTGTCTTCAAAGACCATCTTTGCATAAATATGCTTTTAATTATCTAGTTATAGAAAATTAGAAGTAACATGGTGGAATGGAAAAGGTCATTTGGAACTGGGAGTCAAGAGATTTGAGCCCTAGAACTGCTTCTGCTACTCAACAACTATGGGCCCTCCATCAATCTGCTCTAAAATGGGAGGATAGAAATAGATGAGGGGCCAAATCACTCTAGGATATTTGGAGATGCTTGATGTAGATAGAGGATTGCTCTTCTCTGTTACTGAATAATTCACATTTATGCATCCTGTAACTATTTCCAAGGCTCCACTGGTACACATTTCTTGCTTTTAGCACTGCTTGTACCCTCCCACTCATCTCTACTATTTTGTGTCAACAAGCTTACCTCTTCCCTTCCTTTGTGCATACTAAGGGACAGTATTTGAATGGCACTGGAACCTGTGATTTCAGGAAGATTTTAAATAATAATCAAAAGCTACCCCCAAAATTGTTTTAGTGCATTTTAAAACAGGAAGTCAAAGGAACTGATCACCTTTGAATAGAGACCAGAGATACTCCATGAGCATTTGTTTCACCCTTTTCTCCCTAAATCTTCATGTTGACCTAACCTTAGATAAGTTATCTGATGGGCAAACATATTTCTCTCAATAAAAGATTGGTGGTAGAGAGAGATTAGACAACAGCACCAACCCATCACTCTCAAGGAGGAAGAGGGTGGTAGTAGCATTCTAAGGTGATGGCTATAAGAGCTGTTTGTTTGCTTTGCTTAGTGTCCAAGTGGGGTAAGCCCTGTTACCCAATCTTTTCCCCTCCCTCTCTCCTCCTAAGTGAGTGAGAGTTGCAGGCAACAGCTCTCAGCGGAACAACCTCAGGGATAAGGTCACAGCCTAGGGCTCTGGATGACAGAACACATTTGCCACCAAGGCAAATACCCAATTCTGTTGGCTCACCCAGATTCTACTTCAGCGTGTGTTAGTAAGGCAGCCAATATTCTCTATCTCTCTCCAATTCACGCATTTGTATTAGGGAGAGGTCCAACAATGGCATGTTAGACAACCATGTCATTGCCTTTTGCAGAACTTTGTATAATCATCTCTTTGCATTTATCATTAAATGAAGCCCTATGACTTTTAATTTTAATCCTTTCCAAAAACAAATGTTTACTTTGTCCTTGTCTAATTTTCTCTACCACTAGACTATGGAGGGGTGGTGGTAGAATTTGTTCTGCAGAATTTGGATTCAGTCAAAGGTCCTCAAGTGGAGCTCTTTGACTGAATCCAAACTTCAGAGACCAAATCCCCTTAATAAAAGGATTTATTCTGTAAAACTTGCGCTTGAGTACCTAGAGGGCCACTTGTTGCCTCAAGACCGGAGGTTCCCTACCCCTGGACTATACCATAGTTGACCTCTTTTAGTTTCCCTGTTCCACTCAATACCATACCAGTCTATCCTTTGTACTACTTGCCTAATGTTTCTTCTTATCCATTTTGCTGTTAGTGGTCATTTTTCAGTTATGTCTGACTCATTTTTCTTGGCAAAGATACTGGAGCAATTTACCATTTCCCTCTAGAGCTCATTTGAAGGATAAGGAAACTGAAGCAAACAGGGTTAAGTGACTTGCCCACAGTCACATAGCTAGTAAGCGTCTGAGGCTAGACTTAAACTCAGGAAGATGAATCTGATGCCAGGCCCAGCCCTCTATGTGCAAAGGCACCCCCTTTACACAGATCTAATCTCCTTCCTCCTTTGCTCCAAAAGTTTTAATTATTTCTTCTTGCCTACAAAGGAAAGGAAAACCCTAAAAAAACCCTACAGCATCTGATACCATCCACCCATATCTCAGATTAGTTTCCTAAATATCCTCTATATTTCTGCCCTCTAATTATACCTATATTTTCCTACTTGTGCTCAGGTATTTCCAATACCTGGAAGGTAATCACTCCTTCTTTTTGTACATCAGATTATTGCCTATCCTTTAAAGTCAAATGCTGCTTCCTGCAGGAAGACTTTCTTGATACCCCCAGTTAGCACTGACTTTCCAGATTGCACAGACAATTTCGTTTTGCAACTCTGTAGTAGACTTCTCATGCTCTTCAATAGCAGGTATTTTATTCTCACTGCCTACCACATAGTAAGAGCTTAATAAAGGCTTGCTGGTTGTTGATTAGGTAATATTGTGAATTATAATTATATGAGTTTGTGTCATTCTTTTCTAAATCATAAGCTCCACAAGGACCATAACTGTCAAAATATATTTTTCTGCATGCTTATCTGTACACAAAAGGTACTTACTAAATGTGCATTAAATACAGAGGCTTGATTAGTATGTTTCAGTATGGCAGGCACCCAGGGAATGTTTTAGAAAGCTGAATAGTTACTGAATATTTCATTATAAAGGATTTTATTTTTATTCATTAAGAAAATGAAAACAGCTAAAATTAATATTTTAAAATTAAAAAGTAAATTTCATTGAAAATTCTAAAAAAAGATGAGATGCAAAATATCTCCTAATTTCTTCTAAGACTTTAGTTTATGCCTGAACCTAAACATACTGTTTATATGTATGGCATTGAATGAATAAAGGATAGCTTTTTTGAGGACGAAATAAAAGCAGGTAAAGAGTAAAGCTTGAAGCACTATGTGTTTTCTAAAGTATAATCTCCTTGAGGGGAAGGCACTATACTGCTTGCTTATGTTTGTAGCCACAGATTTTAGCTCAGGATATGGCATATAATACGTACTTGACCAACGCTTTCCTATCCATTCAATCATTCTTGGTGGCATTCTACAAATGCACTAGAAATGTCACCTGTTGACATCACTTAGCCTTCTGCTCAGTCCTCTTGGTTCCCCAGCATTCACAGAAGGTGTCATTAATAACTTTGGCCCTGGATCTCATTGAGGATTACAAAATAGGGGCTCTAGATGTCTTAGTTCCTGCCAAAAGAAGCATCTCTTTGGGTAGCATGCTTGTAAAGCCTTGTTCTTGATAACTATGAGTCCTGGTGAGGAATCCTAGAGAGAAACATTTCTTTCACAATACTTTGGCTACCACAGAACCTCTCAGTTTTTGTTTGGGTAGGCCTGTGTATGCCTAAAGATATGATGTGTCTTAAGTAGGAAGTTACAAATGTTTTCCTTATCTGCTCCCAGAGAGAAGACACCTATACACATCTATCCTAAGGACATGCTGGTGTTGATGCTCTCTCCCTAGGCAGAACATCTTTCCTAAGTTTTTCCTTTGTAAAACAGAAGAACATGTTTCTCCCTTACATGCATTTCCATGTTGGGTAAAAAAAAAATAAGATCCATTACAGTCCTACTTTGGCCAAAGTTTTAAAAAATATTGAAAAGCACTTGCACAGTTATAGATGGTAGGCCTCAGGCAGTACCAGCTTCTTGGACCTCAGGTTGGTTGAAATAGAATCTGGTAACCGTAGTCAATCACACAGTTCTGATTTGTATCCATTTTCACACTGACACCCATGGTTTCACTAGAACTCTCCAAGTTCAATATGACATGACCTAAGTAGAAGCAGTATTCATTTGTACATAGTTGCTTGCATGTTGTTTCTCCCATTGGACTGGGAACTCCTTGAAGAGCAAGGATTATCTTTTTGCTTTCTTTGTACCCCAACCCTTAGCACAAGGACTGGCATATAATAGGATCTCAAACAAATTTTTGACTTACTAATCTTTCTTATCCTGAGGTTAGTTGAGGTGTGTGCTAAAGATATCTGTCATAAAATGCTTGGAGCATAATTGTACTTGGGATCCATTCTACAGTGTACCAGGAATCTCTATGTCCTCTATGTCCCTTTGCTCTGCAGAGGTCTATGAGTCCAGATGAAAAGAACCCAGAGTAGTTTTTTTAAGGATGACACTCTGATCTTTGGGCCTATATCCCTTGTTTCTGTTTCCTAAGGTTAGGCTTGTGGACTTCAGTGTAAGACAGCAGAAAGAACACGAGAAGCAACATGCCAAATTGGTTTTGAAGCATGTCTTTGCTACTTTACTGTGTGTGTGACCTTGGGCAAATCACTTAACCAGTTGGGGCTTCCTCTAAAAAATGAGGAGATTGGATTAGATGGTCTCTCAAGTTCCTTTTAGTTCTAAATCTATGAACTTCTGGTTTCTTCTCTGGAGTACCTCAAGCCTTCACATGGCCATTTTAACCACAGTTGTCACAAAGACCAATGGTATTTATTGCACAGTGTTACACTCTTTATGAAACAATTCATTTTATAAGTCAACAAACATTTATTAAGCATTTATTATGTGTCAAGAAATTTGTAAACACAAGACCATAAATGCAAGTAAAAAAGAGACTGTACTCTTGTTCTCGATATTCTATTAAGTGAAAGACAGGACATGAGAAGTTAAGGGGAGGAGGAGGAGGGCATAGAAAAGAAGTCAGGAAAGTCAGAGTCAAAGTCCAAAGAGGAGTGTAAAATAAGTTTGTCTCTTCTAGACACATTCTCAAAACTGGGAAGAGTTAATTCCTCCAATAAGAGGAGGGTCTATAAGGATATCAAGGTTAACTTCTGATACCAAGCGCCTTTGCACTCCAGAAAAGGTCACTCAGCAAATTGTTTTGTCTTAAATCTTGGCCAAAGCTTCTTTAACGAGGCCTGCTTGAACTGAAACTGTATATCTTTTTGACTCAGTGGCTCATAAGTGGGGATATACTCCATGGCCATGTAGGGTTAGCGCACAGGTTGATGGCATTAAAAAAAAAAGAATAAAAAATAAACCTGATTCACTTCCCCCATCCCCTTTCCCATACACAAAGTAAGTACCACACATTTTTTTTAGTTGGGTTACAGTCAGTTACTTTCTTTCATTTCCTGTTATGCCTTTAGCAAGTAGCATGGAAGTCCTGCAGATTACCTTTAAGCTTCTGTAAGCCCCAAGGAGACTTATTAACATCAGAGGGGAAGAACCAGAGCTGTAACCTTTACCATGCCTCTTCACTAGTACAGCAAAGCTTCTTAACCACCCTATACACATGTTCTGTTGAGTTTTCCACATGTACTTGCTGTCTTTCCATTTAAGCTAGGAATTTCTTTTTCTATATAGTTGAATTTTAGTTTTTAGCATTCATTTCCACAAAATTTTGAGTTCCAAATTTTCTCCCCATCTCTCCCCTCCACCTACCCCATAATGCCTTGCATTCTGATAACCCTTTACCTCAATCTGCCCTCCCTTCTATCACACCCCTGCCTTCCCTTATCTTGATCTTCTCTCTTTTCTTGTAGAGCAAGATAGATTTCTATACTGCATTACCTGTATTTCTTATTTCCCAGTTGCATGTGAAAACAATTTTTAACATCCGTTCCTAAAACTTTGACTTCCAACTTATCTCCCTTCCTTCCTTCCCACCCATTCCCACTGAGAAGGCAGGCAATTCAATATTGGCTATATATGCGTAGTTTTGCCAAAGACTTTTATAATAGTAATGTTGCATAAGACTAACTGTATTTCCTTACGTTGTATGCTGCCCCCCATTTATTCTATTCTCTCTTTTGACCTTGTCTCTCCCCTAAAGTGTTTATTTCTAATTACTCCCTCATCCCATTTACCCTCCCTTCTATCATAACCCCCACTCCACTTGTCCCCTTCTCCCTTCTCCCCCACCTGTAGTGTAAGATAGATTTTCATACCAAATTGACTGAGCATATTATTCCCTCCTTAAGCCAAATGTGATGAGAGTAAGCTTCACTTTCCCCATTTACCTCCTCCCTTTTCTCCTCCATTGAAGAAGCTTTTTCTTGCCTCTGTTATGAAAGGTAATTTGCCCCATTTCATTTCTCCCTTTCTCCTCCAACTATATTTCTCTCTCACTCTTTAATTTTACTTTTTTAGATATCATCCCTTCTTATTCAGTTTACCCTGTGCTCTCTGTCTATGTGTGTGTGTGTGTGTATAATCCCTCTAACTACTCAAATGTTGACAAAAGTCTCAAGAGTTACAAATATTATCTTTCCATGTAGGAATGTAAACAGTTCAACTTTAGAAAATCCCTTGTTATTTCTCTTTCCTGCTTACCTTTTCATGCTTCTCTTGATTCTTGTGTTTGAAAGTTAATTTTTTATTCACTTTTGGTCTTTTCATCAAAAATTCTATATCATTGAATGAATATTTTTTCCTGAAGCATTATATTTACTAGTGCTGAGTAGGTGATTCTTGGTTTTAATTCCAATTCCTTTGACTTCTGGAATATCATATTCCAAGCCCTGAGATCCCTTAATGTAGAAGCTGCTAGATCTTGTGTTATCCTGATTGTATTTCCACAATACTTGAATTGTTTCTTTCTAGCTGCTTGCAGTATTTTCTCCTTGACCTGGGAACTCTGGAATTTGGCTACAATATTCCTAGGAGTTTCTCTTTTCAGGTCTCTTTCAAGAGGTGATTGGTGATTTCTTTCAATATTTATTTTGCCCTCTGGTTCTAGGATATCAGGGCAGTTTTCCTTGATAATTTCATGAAAGATGATGTCTAGATTCTTTTTTTGGTCATTTTTTCAGGTAGTCCCATAACTTTTAAATTATCTTTCCTGGATCTCTTTTCCAGGTTAATTGATTTTTCAATGAGATATTTCACATTATCTTCCATTTTTTCATTCTTTTGGTTTTCTGTTGTAATTTCTTGGTTTATCATAAAGTTATTAGATTCCATCAGCTCTATTCTAATTTTTAAGGAACAATTCTGCTTTTTAAAGCCTTCTCCTCATTGGATTTTTGGACCTCTTTTGCCAATTGAGTTAGACTATTTTTATTTTTTATTTTTTTAAAATTCAATATTTATTTATTTATTTAACTTTTTACATTCATGTTCACAAAATTTTGGGTTCCGAATTTTCTCCCCTTTTAACCCTTCCCCCCACCCCAATACACCAAGTAATCTAATTTTCCCTATCTCCAATCTGCCCTCTCTTCTGACATCCCTCCCTTCTCTTGTCCCCATCTTCTCTTTTCTCCTGTAGGGCCAGATGACTTTCTATTCCTCATTAACTGTATGTCTTCTTTCCTAGTAGCAACAACAATACTAAACAGTTGTTCCTAAAACTTTGAGTTCCAAATTCTCCCCATCCCTCCCTCCCCACCCATTCCCTTTGGGAAGGCAGGCAATTCGATATAGGCCATATCTGTATAGTTTTGCAAATGACTTCCATGATAGTCGTGTTGTGTAAGACTAACTGAATTACCCTCCATCCTATCCTGCCCCTCATTGTTTCTCTTCTGTCTTTTGATCCTGTCCCACCCCGAGTGTTGACTTTAAATTGCTCCCTCCTCCCATTGCCCTCCCTTCCATCATCCCTCCCTTGCTTATCTCCTTCTCCCCCACTTTCCTATACTGTAAGATAGGTTTTCATACCAAAATGAGTGTGCATTTTATTCCTTCCTTTAGTCAAATGTGATGAGGGCAAACTTCTTGTTTTTTTTTTTTTTTCTCAGCTCTCCTCTTTTTCCCTCCACTAAAAAGTCTCCTACTTGCCTCTTAAATGACATATAATTACCCCATTCCATTTCACCCTCTTTCCTCCCCCTACCTTTCTCTCTCACCATTTACCTTAATTTCTTTTAAGATATGGTCCCATCCTATTCAATTCACTCTGTGCTCTCTGTCTCTGTGTGTGCGTGCATGTGTGTATGTGTGTGTGTGTGCATGCATGTACATGTGTGTGTGTGGTCCCACTAACTACCCAGATACTGAAAAGTTTTAAGAGTTACAAATATTGTCTTTCCATGTAGGAATATAAACAGTTCACTTATGGTAAGTCCCTTAAGACTTCTCTTTGCTGTTTACTTTTTCATGCTTCTTCTCATTCTTGTGTTTGAAAGTCAAATTTTCTTTTCAGCTCTGGTCTTTTCATCAAGAATGTTTGAAAGCCCTCTGTTTCATTGAAAGACCATATTTTCTCCTGAAGTATTATACTCAGTTTTGCTGGGTAGGTGATTCTTGGTTTGAGTCCTAGTTCCTTTGACTTCTGGAATATCCTATTACATGCCCTTTGATCCCTTAATGTAGAAGCTGCTACATCTTGAGTTATCCTGATTTTGTTTCCACAATACTGGAATTGTTTCTTTCTGGCTGCTTGCAAGATTTTCTCCTTGACCTGGGAACTCTGGAATTTGGTCACAATGTTCCTAGGAGTTTCTCTTTTTGGATCCCTTTCAGGTGATGATCGATGGATTCTTTCAATACTTATTTTGCCCTCTGGTTGTAGAATGTCAGGGCAGTTTTCCTTGATAATTTCATGGAAGATGATGTCTAGGCTCTTTTTTTGATCATGACTTTCAGGTAGTCCCATAATTTTTAAATTGTCTCTCCTGGATCTATTTTTCAGGTCAGTTGTTTTTCCCATGAGATATTTCACATTCTCTTCCATTTTCTCATTCTTTTGGTTTTGTTTTGTGATTTCTTGGTTTCTCAGAAAGTCAGTAGCCTCCCTCTGTTCCATTCTAATTTTGAGAGAACTATTCTCTTCAGTGAGCTTTTGAACCTCTTTTTCCATTTGGCTAATTCTGCTTTTGAAAACATTCTTCTCCTCATTGGCTTTTTGAACCTCTTTTGCCAATTGAGTGAGCCTATTTTTCAAGGTGTTATTTTCTTCAGCATTTTTTTTTCTCAGCTCTCCTCTTTTTCCCTCCACTAAAAAGTCTCCTACTTGCCTCTTAAATGACATATAATTACCCCATTCCATTTCACCCTCTTTCCTCCCCCTAACTTTCTCTCTCACCATTTACCTTAATTTCTTTTAAGATATGGTCCCATCTTATTCAATTCACTCTGTGCTCTCTTTCTCTGTGTGTGCGTGCATGTGTGTATGTGTAATACCTTTACCGAGGTATTGACCCGTTTTTCATACTTTTCTTGCATCTCTCTCATTTTCCTTCCCAGTTTTTCCTCCACCTGTCTAACTTGCTTTTCAAAATCCTTTTTGAGCTCTTCCAAGGCCTGAGCCCACCCGACAACCCCCTGGGATGTCTGGGATACAGAGGCCCCGCCCTCCACGTCTTTCCCTGATGGCAAGAATATCTCCTTGTCATCAGATCCGAAAGGTGGGATCATTTGCATCTGCTCAAAAAAGCTCTCTATAGTCTTATTTTTCTTCCCTCTTCTGGGCATTTTCCCAGCCAGTTACTTGACTTCTGAGATTCCTGTCCACCCCTGCCTAGATCGGCCCAGCTAGTGCTTGGGGTCTGAGATTCAAATGGGCTTTCTGCAGCAGGCGCGGCTGCTATTCAGTGTGAGCTTTAGTTCTGGTGCTGGGGTGGGGGCAGGGCCACCTCCCAGGCTCAGTTCCCTCAGGGGCTTTATGCAGAGACCTTCAGTAGTGGAGCGGGTGGGGCAGGGCCGTCTTCCAGGCTCAGCTCCTTCAGGTGGTTTATGCAGAGACCTTCAGTAATGAAGATCCTGCCTGCTGCTCGGGGAGTCTCGGGGGCCGCTGCTGCTGCCTCTGCCACTTCCTGCCCCTGCCTCTGCCTCCGCCACTTCCTCCCGAGGGGGCCCAAGTCACAGAGACACCCCGCTCCCCTCTCGGCCAGCTCAGACATGTCTCTCACTGACCTGTAGAGTCTGTGGGTGGAGGGACCTTCCCGGCCACCAGAGGTTCCATCCCTGAAGCCTGCTCCGATCTGCTCCTCTCGGCCGTGTGGCCAGGGTAGCGCTGGGGTGGACTCCGCTTTCCGGGGCACGACGGACCCTGGGGACGGCTCTCCAGGGCTCTCTGGAATGGAAATCTCTTCCACTATGTTTCTGCACACCATGCAGTGATCCAGAACTTGTGGGGAGCTCTTCTTACATTAAATCTATGGGCTGTCCTAATATTTCTATATTATAAATAATACTAACTTTTATTTCAGATAAATGCTTCTGGAGGGAGCTGTGTAAGATACTTCTGGGTTTTCCTTACTCCTCTATTATCTAGACTATTTTTAAAAGGAGGGTTATTTTCTTCCGCATTTTTGGGGTCTCCTTTAGCAATCTGTTGACTCACTTCTCAAGATCTTCCATGGCCTGAGACCACTGCATATTTATTTTGGGGGTACTGGATGCAGAAGCCTTGACTTCCTCTGATAGTATGCATTGTTCTTCCTTATCTGAAAGGATGGAAGAAAATGCCTGTTCATCAAGAAAGTAACCTTCTACAGTCTTATTTTTTGCCCTTTTTGGGCATTTTCCCAGCCAGCTATTTGAATTTTGAATCCTTTGTCAAGAGGAGGGTATACTCTGGGGAACTGAAAATTCTCAGTTCCTCCAAGGTGGCACAATCAAGGGAGAAGGGTTTACTCCTCTCCTGGCCTGTACCCTGGTTTGGGAGCAACCAAAAGTTTTTCTGCCCAGAATCTGTGAGTAGTAGAATTCCCTCTCCATACTCCTCCTCTTCACCCCAGGGCCTGGTTCAGGGCTGAGATTCAGCTCAGCTGCTCACTTCTCCCAGAGACATTTTATGGAAGGGCTCCAACAATGGACACTGCTACTTTAGTGGCTGCTGCTGGTGTGGGTCAGACTGTGTTCCCTTTCCCAGATTAAAAAGCTTTCTCATTGACTTTTGAAGCTTTCTTTGGTGCTTGTGGGTTGACGGATCTGAGAGCCACTGCTGCTATTGGGGATTCCATCTCTGAGGCCTGTTCTGGTGCTGTTCCTGCCTCTGCCAAGCAGCCAAGGCTGTGCTGGGCTCTGTGGGCTGTGATCTGCTCTGTACCCCGTGCAATAGACATTTCCTGGTAGCTTTCCAGACTACCTTGCGCTAGAAATCTCTTTCGCTCTGTCATTTTGTGGCTTCTGCTGCTCTAGACTTTGTTTAGAGTCATTTTTTGCCAGTATTTTATGGACTGTGGGGGAATAGCTAGAGTATGTGCTTCTTTCTACTCTGCCATCTTGGCTCCACCCCTCCCTAGAAATTTCTTAAGAAGGAAAGATTCAGTCTCCCCTTTTCTTGACTTCCCTTTCACTACATCCACATCTCTGCATCAATTACAGTATTCTATACCTGTTAGGTTCTGAAAAAGTGTCATTGGACTAAGGACAGACAGGAACAGAAACTTCTGGGCAGTTAAGAGCTCTCTGGAAACCCACAATAACATGACTTGTTCTAGTGTAGAACTAGACATGAGGTGAATTCATCTTGAACCACATCCAAGGCTGCTGTTGATTTTTAATGGAGAACTTCCTGGTAATACTACTTAATTGACAGTATTTACTCACATAATTACCTCTCCCACTACCATTAGAGGGGATATTTTGACCTCTAAGATGGAGGGTTGAAGTGTATTATGCAGCCAAATAGTTCTCAGGTGTTTCTCCTACTGAAAAGGAAAACAGAAACCATAGCTATGCCATGTAACAAAGTGGAATATCCCTTACCCCTGGAAGGGCTTCTGTGGGCTTACTCAGAAAACTTAATTGGTGGTAATATGTTCTGAAATATTCTTTCTTTTATTTTCAGCACATGGTATCAATCAAAGCCTTTCAGTTACTCTGGGCTTCCCATGGGCTCTTGTTGATATTCATGATCAGAGCTATGAGTGTTGGAGGGAGGGGGAAGGGAGGAGGTTTTGGATCATAGCTCCTCTTCAGAGCTGTAAATCTATGGAAATATTTGGGAGGGAGGAAATGTGGGGAATATATAACTCTAACACCCCAAGCCATATCTTACAAACACATTACAATGAGGATACAAGATTCCTCCATCTGCTTCCCTAAGTATGGGGTTTATTGAACTTTGAAAGAGGGTGAATGTCCCTGGGTGTGTTTAGGGTTAGGATAAGCATTTCAAAATGTCTTGGAAATGGTTGTTGTCTAGAGAAGGTAAAGGATACCTTTACTTTCCCTCTTTATCTTCAAAGTCATGTGGATTTAAAGGAAACCTAGTTGTTTTTCCTTTAATGTTTTTTTCTTTTTTCTTTTTTCCTGGTACATGGGAGTCTGTGCTGAACAAACAAAGAAGTCCAGGAGTGATAACATTCTCTGCTTGCATTTTTTTTTTTTGATTCCACAAAGATAACTCAGTTCTGTGCTTGAACTGAAATTGGAGCTAAATGCTGAAATTTACTCTGGGCCAACATGTGCACATCCTAATGAACTAAGGGAAGAGATAAGTAGGTATTTCAGGCTAATATAAGCATGAAATTCTCCCCCCATCATCCTCCCAATGAAATAAACAAAGCAAAACAACTTAGCATTGGCTGCCATACTGAAAATCTTTAAGGGAAAAAAATTAAGCAGCAGGATTAACAGAAATCAGATGGTGTTCACAATGAAAATTTGATATGGTATTAATAAAAAGAAATTCTCTATAACTTCTTCTCCTGTATGAGTCTTCTTTCATTAGATTTTCATGGGCATCTACCTTTGTGAATGCTCCCTGCATTTATTTGATGCAAGGACATGTATTTGACATAGACAAGTATATTGGACATAGGCAGATGCATCACTATAGCAGAAGCTGAAGTTCTCTTAATTTACTGATTTGGAGATCTGTAAAAGTAGGTGAGAAAGAGTGACTGGGGTATAGCAGATAGACTGGTAAATAAAGTTTGAACTAATGTGAAATCTGTGGTTAGCTAGAATTTTTATGAGTCTAATGATTTTAGACAACCCTTTGAAATGTTTAAGTGGATGAGGGGTTCTTAATCTTGAGTCCCATGACCTCATTAAATTTTTTTTGATTACTGTATTATTCCAACAGGATTGATTTCCTTTGGAATCTTATGCATTTTGTTTTATGAATGATAATGATAGCTACCATTTACATGCTGCTTTAAGATTTGCAAAGCTCTTTACAAGTATTACCTCATTCGATTCTCACAACAACCTGGGGAAGTTGGCGCAATTAATTTCCCTCATTTTACAGGTGACAAAACTGAGGCAGACTTGTCCAAGGTCATATAAGCTATCAAGCATCTGAGACTGGATTTGAACTTGTCTTCCTGATTTCAAGTCCAGGACTCTAGCCACTGTACTATCTCACTGAATCTCAAAATATTCTGAGAAAGGATCTATAGGCTTCAGTAGACTGCCAAAGGAGTCAGAAAAAGGTTAAGACTTTTATCCTACTACTAACTTTTCTAAAAATATCTCTGGGACACCAAGCATTTTATTCTTGGTTCACTTGGTATGGTCCAATAAAAAGTACGAAGATTGTACTTTAAGTAGGTGTTTTGATTTATGATGGTAATTATTTTTGTGGTGATAGGGTTCACTTTCCTATGAAATATTCACAAATAAAATTACAGGTATTAGAGGGGGCAAACCTTAGTAATTCACATTCTGTGAATTTAGAATTTGCAAAAGGATCTAGGGATCATAGATTTAAATCTGAAAGGGAACTACAACATTCTTATTTTACACATGAGGAAATTAATTGAGACTCAGAGAGGTTAAATGACTTAGGTCATTCACAAAATGATGTTTCATCAAGGTGCAGAAGGGACCCTGAATAGATGAAGCCTAGGTTGACTGAACATAAGCTCTGGCAGGTTCTGCCAAACTAAGAAAAGGACTTGAATGAAGTCCCAGTTTATGGTCAAAGATCAGCCTAGCTAAATACAAAGAATGTCATCACCAAAAGAGTGGCCAAAAAGTTATTGATTACTTATGCCATGATGACCCATGGAACAATGGAAAATCCAGAATATAACATATTCAATTCAACAAGCTTTTATTAAACTCCTACTACAGAGTACTGTCCCAGGTGCTAACTAATCTCTCAGTCCTATACTTCAGCAGTGAAATTGGGAGACTGGCAAAAAATGTATCAGGGAGTCAGCTCCTGGCAGAGAGGAGATGAACTTAACATCTAGAAAGAGATTTACATTTTCTAATCTAATGTTGGGATTTTCTTTGGAAGTTTCTGAATGAGGATAGTGGAAGGCAGAGTTTAATTAAAATACTTAAGAGAAAGAAATAGAAAATGGTATAGAACATGCTAAGAGTATCATAGCATTAGACTACTTATAAACATTAACTTTACTGCAGGTACTCTAGATATGAGATCTGCCCCCACAAGCAACATACTGAGTGAGTGAACCACATAAAAATTGTCATTCTCAGTATAAATATAAACTTAAAACCTAAAGCAGACAGTTCACAAATATTTCCTTGGAGAGAAAAATGAAAAAAAAAAAACAGTGGAGTTGCCTTCTTCAAAGAAAGCAAGAAAATTGTACTAGAAGCTGTTATTTCAGAGACAACTTAGAGGAGTGGATAGAGAGTTGACCTTGAACCTCAGAAGACATAGGCTCATATTCCACCATGGACATATGCTGTTTGTGTGATCCTGGCTACCTCATTTAAACTTAGTGGCCTAAGGAACTCTGTAACACTATAAGTTTCAGTGCATTGCTGCTTTCCTCACTGGAAGTTCCCCCAAACCAAATAAATCATGGCTTTTCCCATCAAAAATAGAAAGAAACTTAGTTACCACACTCTGCAAAGCAAAAAGATGACCACGAAGGTAACTGCAGTTTGTGTGCCAACATCTATCACAGAGGATAAGGAACAGGAAACCAAGTCATTGTAGGCTTTGATATGCACTCATTGACTTCAATGAAAAGTTGGTTGCAGGGGAAGATGGTGAAAAATGCATTGAGAATCTCAACCTGTGGTGAAAATAATTTATTCCAAAGGTTTAAAGATTTTTTTTCCACTAAGAAATGAAAGAATACCAAGTTTTGTATTCAGAAGTCATGTGCCTCAAAGTCAGAAATACTTTCTTCAAGAAGATAAACAGACACGGCAAGCAATGTACACAATTAAAAATGAGAAATTGACTACCTTGACAGAGATGAAATATCTAGTTACTAAGCAGTCATTTGTGTAAAGTCATGCATACATGCATACATATACACGTATACCCTACATATATGCGCATGTGTACACACACATACACACACAATTTTATTATTATGACAGTATGCATTTGTGTCTTGTCTAAAAGTGATGGAGTATTGTGAATAGGTAAGGAAAGGAAGTATATCCGCATAATAGAATAAGGAAACGAGCTATTCACTGCTTGCTTCTACTTCCTGTTTCCATGGTATGTACTGGAGAATTAAAATTACTCAAAAAAGAGGGAAGCAATAATCAGACAAAATTATTTCACCTTGAATTTCCAACCTTTGAGGTCTGGTTCAAGTCCCCACTCCTCCATGAGTCCTTCACTACTCACTCTAACTTGGTGATCTCATAGTGTCTGCACCATTCATTTGGCACTTGGTCATAGGTTTCTTGGCATTTTATCTGTCCATCTCTTGTCTCTCAATAATATGAAAAACTTTTGAAGGACAGGGATTGTGTTTCATTTTCTGTTTCTTTTAAAGTTGGAATGACACCCAATATAGAGGTATACTGAACTCAGTAAGCATCTTTGAGTTGAATTTTCTAAAGTGTGTTGTTCAGTTGTTTTTCTGTCATGTCTAACTCTTTGTGATCTCATTTGGGATTTTCTTGGCAAAGATATTGGAGTGGTTCATCATTTCCTTCTCCAGTCCATTTTAGAGATGAGAAGACTGAGGCAAACAGGGTTAAGTAACATGGTCACAACTATTAAGTGTCTGAGGCCAGATTTGATCTCAAGAAGATAAGTCTTCCTGACTCTAGGCCTGTCACTCTCTCTACTGCACCACCTAGATGTCCCTTAAAGTGTACCCACTTGAAAATAATCAAATTTTTTTAAAAATCTACAATTTGGACTTCTCATGTATTCAGAAGTAAAAACTCCCTACTTATAAAATTGTGAAAATTGACTATACTGCCATTAAAACCACCCTCTCACCATTCTTTTTGCCCCTTTACCTGACATCTGATTAAACATGGCTTTTAGGATTTGGCTATACCTGCTCTAATCAATGGGTTTTATTGCATGTTTTTCTTCCTAACCCAGGTCATTGCGTATTTCTCTTGAGAATCACCCTCAGCATTATTTCATTCCTTTTACAGTTCATTATTTAATAGCTGTGGTCTCTTCCTTGTGTTTGGGGTCATGTTTACATGTCTGGTTAAATTTTGGATGGTCATTTTCCAAGATCCTAGCCTCTCCACATTTTTTTCCCTTAGAGATCAGTATCTCAAGTCTATAACACTATCTCTGGGTGTGTTCATCATTTTGTCCGAATGAACTTAATGATGCCCTAACGAAAATGGAAGATGTTCAGACCAGTTTGACTTTTCCATTCTTCAAACAGAAAGGCCCCAGTATCACTGATTTTCTTCAAGGTCTTGTAAGATAATAGCCTGAGATTGAAAGAGTGGATTGCTTATTCTGTTGAAGGTCTGGAAGAATGTACAATTTGCAGAAAGTTTCTGACAAAGCTTAATGCTTCTCCAAACTGTCAGGATGTCTATGTCCAGGAGCCCTTGCTCACACCTCAGGGGAAAACTGCACAAAGGAGGAGGGGGAGACCAGAGAAAGTAGTTTGGAATGTTTGTGGAGGGATGAAAAGAGGGTAATGGTGGCAAATACACATTAAAATGTGGCATTGCAAAGAATATTGCAGTGAGAGTGTCTGGTCAGAGACACCCAGAGAAACTGGACAAGCAGGATTAGACCTGAGCTATACCACTGCAGAGATCACAAAGAGTTGTCAAGTCCTTGTTAGAGCAACTGGTTTTGGGAGTATTTGGGGGCTCCTGTGACTATCCACAGAGCTGTTTATTCTTCTTCCCAAATTCCAGATTTCAATCTTATAATCCTTGATCACTGGAGGCAGGGTAGTGCAGTGGATAGAGAAAAGAATTTGGAGTCAGATGACCTGGATTTGAATCCTGCCACATATTGCCTATGGGACCTTGGATAAGTTATTTATCCTTTCCTCAGTTTTCTTATCTATTAAATAAGGGGGATGAACTACAGTGGGGTTCTTAAGATAGTGTCTTTGAACTTAATTTAAAAAAAATAACTATTTCAATATTTAATTAGTTTTCTTTGTAATTCTATATGTTTTGTTTTATTTTGGAAAAGAAATCCAAAAAAATGTCCATTGGCTTCATCAGATCACTAAAGAAGTCCATGATACATGTGGTCTAGAGCAGGACTTCTTAAACTTTTTCCACTTTCAACCCCTTCAGCACTTCTTAAACTATGGGTCATGATTCTGTGTGACCTCCAGACTCTAGAAAATCCTCTCTAAGGTCCTTTCCATTCTTAAATCCTATGATCTTTGAATTATGGTTTATAATCCTCCACCTTTGCCCTCTTACCCAGCCTCATTGTGATCCTGATTGACCCTGACCTCAAGACTGCCTGTCCCACTTAATATCTGCCCCTTCGTCACTCAGGCTGGCATCCATGAGGCTGCTGGGTCCTGATCCAGCTCTGTCAGTAGGTTGGTCTGGATACCACAAGTACTTCAGTTCTGCCATTGGTTACCTTTCTCTGTTACACAAACAGTACTCTGGTACTTGAGAGATGTGTGTGTTCATCCTTTGTTGCCAAAGAAGACCATGCCATCAGAGAAATGATGACATGACTTGCACTTGACTTTGTTTTGAGTGAGGGAGGGCTATGCAGGTCACCAGCCTCACTTTTCCTCCAGAGCCATCTGAATCCTTGAACAGGTATTCATCAGGATGACTGGAGATGACCCAGGATGAGCTATTGGGGTTAAGTGACTTGCTCAAGGTCACACAGCTAGTGAGTGTCAAGTATCTGAGGTGAAATTTGAACTCAGGTCCTCTTGACTCCTGCACTGGTGCTCTATCCACTGCACCACCTAGCTGCCCCCTACTTGAGAGATAAAGCAAGGTTGGATAGTGATAATCTTCTAGTTCACATATTCTTAA
Source organism: Bettongia penicillata ogilbyi (assembly GCA_023548195.1). Lineage (NCBI taxonomy): Eukaryota > Metazoa > Chordata > Mammalia > Diprotodontia > Potoroidae > Bettongia > Bettongia penicillata. The sequence continues at coordinate 8,086,631 of JAJHZJ010000378.1, read as the reverse complement.
AGTTTTTGTGTCATGGACCTATCGCAGAATTCTATTCCTAAATGCATAAAATGAAATCTATAGGATTGTAAAAGAAACCAATGATATTGAAATAGAGTTAGCAAAATATTTTAAAGTTCATAGACATCAGATTAGGAACCCTGCTGCTACTTCAGACATGCCCACCTGGTTTTGGTTTACCTCTTTTCAGCCTTCCAGATGGCATCCCCCAGTTTTCCTATGCATTTGTATGTAGATTTTTCTAGTGCTGTACATAGATTGGAAAGGAAAAACAAAAAGTCTATGATGTCAAAACATCCCTTGGGGCTACAGTGAAACAACATGGAGAGTTGATCCTCCCATTTAAATGGACACAATCATTTGGTGAACCAAACTGCTGCCAAATATATGTGCATGTGATTCAGGTTGCACTTAAGTTATCTAAATGTTGTTTTCTGAGAGCCATTTAATGTTCAAGGAGCCTTATAAATAGGATCAGGTGATTCAAGGTGACTAAGTCAGAAGATTCTTTTCTTGTTTTAGTCTTAAATGCCCTGGAAGATACCCCATATTTAATGGTACTATCAATATACGCTGAGACTATTTAATCAAGAGTTCTCTCTTTGTAGAACGTAAGTTTTGGTTAATCTCTTCAATGAAAAAAAATTAGAAAAGACTTCAAAGGGTCATTTGCCGTCAGAGCCTTGTGATTGTGCTGGACACCAATATTGACCTGACAACATGATTCTCTTGGCCAAAATAGGAAAGTTTGTCTGTATGTTATTTCTGAGAAAAACTTTTTATGGGAACCAGTTTCTGACTCTACCTTTCCCCTGTACTGGGTAGAAGAGAGTGTGACCTACACATTCTCTTATATTTGCTGGGGCTGTATTAAAGAAGACCATACAACAGCATGAACTGAATGGGATGGAGTCTTATTTAATGAATATTCCCAAGCCTCCGTCTTAATCCTGTTTCCATGGCATTCCTTTTTCTGGCTCATTTCAATGTTTCAACTCATTATAGCTACTACTTCTATTAATTTGACCTAGGCTGTACTCTAAGACTTTTACTTCGTTTAATCCATTGTTGTGATGACCTCTGTCTCCATATTTCTCATGTGAGCCATAGTCTCACACTTGAATACTTGTTTTGCTTATCTCAACACCTAGTATCAAAGTCCACCTCTCTGATGCCACCTTTCCCAACAATCTGTTGAATAGTTGTTTCTGACTACCTGACCTAGTCTGGCTATTAGCTCTTGCCTGGATGATTGTTGTTGATGGATGTTGTCTAAAATGTTGAAGCTTTGACAGATCTATGATCTCTTTCATGTGAGTATTGCCTCTACTGAGGCAAGTCACAATTGATCCATACCTGATCATTATCTTGTGTCTTTGGTCTATGACTAGATAGATCTGTTGCAGGTACTCTGTCCAAAGCAGTGGGGAAGGAGGGGACCTGAGTTCGAATCTCACGTCAGACTCTTGACACTCACTAGCTGTGTGACCTTGGGCAGATCACTTAACCCCAAATGCCTCATCCTGGACCATCTCCAGTCATCCTGATGAATATCTGGTCACTGAATTCAGATGGCTCTGAGGAGAGGTGAGACTGGTGACCTGCACAGCCTTCCCTCACTCAAAACAAAGTCAAGTACAAATCAAAGTTTTACTTTGATTTATCATCATGGAAGAGAAGAAACCCCAAATCCTTGAAGGTTATACTAGGAAAATAAGATCTCTGGAAGGTCCTCAAAGAGCTTCATATCCATTCCTGGCAACAGTGTGAGTCTGATTTCTGAGGCTTAGTATAGGTGTCCTAGTGATGAATTATTTGGCTATGGCAACTCATGAGAAAAAGAAAAGAAAAATACACAATGTATTTTTGCATTCTCTGAAAGAATGAATGTAGTGGTGAAAAGTGGGACAGAGGATGATAAGTTTTAGACAATCTACAAATTACATGACACTCAAATACTGCCTCAATGGATCTTGGATCTTATTGATTAAGGAACTCTCTCCAAAAATGAATGTTGCAATCCATTCATGCCTTCCATTGAATGAATCCTACATACTGGAAGTCACCTTCATTTTCTCCTGACATTTCAGGGGTACTATGGGAACACTCTTGCTATGTGACCAATCTATGTCATATAATTCTTTGAAGACATCCTGTTCTTCTGAACTCTTCTTTAGTCATATGTTGTGGCCTGCTCACACCCACCACATGCCCTTTTATTGCCCTCTGTGTGATGTGTGTCCTTAGCTCTTGGGAATCAGTGGAATTCCAGGTCTTTCTGCCATATAGTGACACTGGTAAAATATTTGTATTGGAAACATGGGGGCTTTGCTGTTAGGAGAAACGTGGGGTGAATAACAGTGTTTTGCAATTTCCTCAAAGGAGTTCAGCCTGTTCTCTTCCTTTTCAGCTCTGGGGATATCTTACACTAATCTTTCAGCCTTATTTTCCTTTTTTCCCTTAAATAAATTCTAAACTTCAGCTCGTCACCATCCAGACCCCAGGACAACATTTTTAGTCACCACAAATCTAGTGGGGTGGCATTGAGTCAGAGGGCCCCCAAATCATGCCTCTGGCACATTCCAACAGCTTTGGACTCTTCCTTTACTATAAAGTGAAGAGGTTGAATTATATGACCCCTAAGATCCCTTTTTAGATATAAATATTATGATTCTGGGATCATCTACTAAATAAGAGAAGTTGTAATATGCCAGCTCAAGAAATTACAGGCCCTTAAAGTGTTGAATCAGTATTTATTATTTTCAGTGTCATTTCCATATGCATTTACTAAGTACCTACTCTGTACCAGACTCTCTACTAAACTCTGGAGACAGAAAAAGAGGCAAAAGATGTCCTTTCCCTCAAGGAGCTTAGAATCTAATGGGAGGGGGGATGACAACATGCCAAAAATGCATCAAATCAAGTTAACATCTTGTCAGATGTTAGACCCTTCCCCTCTCAGTAAAGTGTTGGAGGCAGCTCAAACCAGCTAGTGGGAGACAGTAGATTGGTAAATTTCAAAAACTGGCTATCACTAAAAATCAGGACTTGGTTTATTATTTTGTTGATTCTCCCAACTTAAGAGGGATGAAGAAAATGTTAATAAATAGTAATAAAAGTTAATAAATCATAATAAATAATAGATGCTAATAAAGCAGATTAAGCTTAAAAAGTGTATTATAGGTTAACTTTTTAGGAAGGAAAGTAATAAAGTATTTATCTGCCTACCCCTACCTCTAAAGTTATCTTCCCTCTACTCCATATGTATCTTGTAGGTATCTATTCATTCACATTCGGTGTCCCCCACTGGAACATAAGATCTTTAGAGAGTAAGGTCTATTTTTGCCTTCCTTTTTATTTCCCATAATGATACATAAGAAATACTTAATAAATGATTGTTGTCTAATATTCCCCAATATCAGGATTTTTTTTTTGTATAGAGACCACTCAGGAACAAGGATAGTCTCATGAAAAGCTTTTTTTTGGCAGCTAATCTCTTCCACTTTTCCTTGGTATCAGGTGCTTACACACACTGCCCTGATGGCCTAGGGCCCCCTCCTTTGCTGGACTCCATCTGGGTTTTCCCTGTCTAGTCTGAACCCCATGCTATGGACCTTTTTAATCCCTCTTGCCAATCAAAGCCTATCTGTTTGGTGCCCTGTCAGCATCAGAGACACTGACACTTAAGAAATGATGCCCCTGGATGTGTGCCTCCTTTGCGAGAGCCATGCTTGGCCTCAGATGATGCTCAGCATTGACTGGAAGTGGAGCTGCCACCCATATGGCAGCAGACTATAAATAATTGGCAAGAAGTCTCCTTACTCTCAAATGGTTTTTTTTCCTTTTTCTTTTGTAAGGCATACTTTCCCATCCTTTGTCTTTTTCCTGCCCAGCTGGTGAGATTATTGCCAAAGTGAGCATCCAATCATAGATTTCTGTGGGCAATATCTTCTTTGCAGGACTCTTGTACCTCCCTGACTCTTTTCTTATAATTGCTTAGTGGTCTACTCTATCTCTCCCAAGTAAGAGGTGATATGCTCTGATCTAGTCCAGGGGTTTCAGCCTCGGGTGTATTTGTCTTGTCTGTTCTCCTGGAACAGCAAGGTTTCACTGAAGAGTCCCACTAGGGTGTCTGTTCTTGGTGTCAACAAATTAATGAGAATTTATGATGTTTTAAGCACCCTTTTAATCACTGAGAATATAAGTAAAATGCAAGCAGAAAATGAAGATGGCCCTTGCCTTCAAGGAGCTTGAATTCTAATAGGGAAAGACAATACATAAAAAGAAACTGAAAGGGAAAAGGAAGAGGAGAAGAAGGAAGTGCCATAGTGGTGGTGGCAGGGGGAGCATTGCAGACAAAATCTGAGAAAATCCAGGATAGTCACAAGTGTAACCTGGAGAAGAAAGAAGATATGGTTAGTCTGGGTCTCCTTTTTGAAAAAGGAGTTTAGGAGAGGAACAAATGACCATCCTTACTTCATTATCTCCCAAGAAAAGAACTAAGAAGGTGGTTGAAGATGAAGCTTGACTCACCAGCTGGTCACAAAGATGTCACTCATTTCTGAGATTCCATCCACTTGTCAATATGGATTTTTAGAGCTCTGACACAGCTTGTCCTTTTAGGTGTCTGCTCTTTTCAAGAGAGTTCATCAAACCAGGGATGTCCATCTACTAATGATCGCTGAATTGCCAGTGCATTGTCCTGGTAATGTAATCTAGCAAAATGAGGGGAAGGAGCAAGTGATTCTGTTTTGAGAGTACTCCATTTCCAATGTACAGAAGTAGTATTTAGTTAAGGTACTTCAGGAAGTGGGAAGGGAGAGTATGGGCGCTGTTGTATGTAAACTAGTCCCAGAGTTCTGTTGTTTTAAGTCATGGTTGAATGCAGAAGGACTGCATTTTATTTTGAGTGACTCAAAACTTTGCCTTCCTTTTGTTGATACTGTTCCACTGGTAATCTCACTGCTGAGAAGAAAGTATCTGAGAACTGTTGGATTGGGGGATGAGAGGGGGGGGTGGAGGTGTGGATTAAGATGTATCTGTGTCTCCTCCCTCCTCATACCAGTCATTAGAGACTCCCACAAAAAAGTGACCATGGTTGCTACTTATGTCAGAGCTAGGGTTTAGCCTACTGCAGCTCAAAACTATAGAGCTCAAGAGATCTACTAGCTTTTGCTCTCCTAGTATTAATAACTTGGATTATAGATATATATTACCACATGGGGGGAAGCATTTATTTTAAAATAAATTTTGATACCCTTTATTTTTACACTACCAAGTTTTTACTTTGTATACTTCCCCTCTCCTCTTCTAGAGAGCTATCCTTTAGAAGAAGGAATTTTTAAAAAAAGGCAAAAAGAGAGTAAAACTGATTAACATATTGAAAAATCTGATATGTTCCATACCCATGAGATACCCATGCCACTATTTCTTCTAAAGGATTTGGAGAACTATTTTCTTATTTCTCTTCTTTGAGGCCAAACTTGCTCTTTGTAATTTTGCAACATTTGACCAGAAAGTTTAATTAGTTAGAAATTACATTATTCCATACCTGACCTCCATTAAGAACCACTGGAAAAATACTGGTTGTTTATAAGATAAGCCATTGTTTGGGGATAAATCTGAATTCATTAAAAGCTCTCTATCGTTTCCTAAAAATAATCCAATCTACTTTCCTGCTTCTGTTCATTATAGGTCCAACTTATTGTCTTGTAGAGTCTGGTCCAGATAAATATTCTGATGGACCAGTACTATGGGCTATCTTTCAAATGACAAAACCCAATCTATACAATAGATTTTCTTCATCTACTTGTTGGATCCACTTGTGTAGACAGGTCAGCTGGACTCTTAAAATAATTGTGTATCTCATTCAGGAGTCTCTTCATTGGTCTAGGGGGATGGGGAGAAGGGTAGTCAGTGCAACATCATCCACAGATAGGAGCATCTGAAGGACTGCCATCTATGGGGCATTAGGGAGAAAGGTCTTAGATATCCTTCAATATTTTTACCAAACATTTTTCACATGAATCTCTGAGGATCTTTTTAATATGAAAATTCTCTGTGGGTCTCTATAGTATATAGAGATTGGTGCTGCATTCCAAATGTCGTGGTTTCACTGTCAATTATATTGGAAAAGATTGCTACAGAAATACTGACAAATTAGTTCAATTTTCCTTCTCTCTGTTTTCTTCTTGCTGGTTTTATCTATGAATACTTTTAGGATGATATGTGGATTCTGAAAGTATTGAAATATATCTATAGTTTGATCTCTAGATGGTGATAATGATGATGATAGCATTTATATAGTATCTACTTTGTGCCAGACACTATACTATGAGCTTTATTAATATTCTAGTATTTAATTCTCCCAACAACCCTGTAAGGTAGGTGCTGTTATTATTCGCATTTTTGAAGTTGAAGAAATGAGGTAAACAGAGGTTAAATGACTTGCCCAGATTCACAGGACAATTCAAGTGTTTAAAGCTGGATTTGAATTCAGGGTGACCTGACTTCAGGCCCAGCGCCTTATCTCCTGTACCACCTCTCTTCCTAGATAGATTTAAACATGTATATTTATTAGTCACATCCATATGCGTGCACATAGAAATATGTACTCTATACCTATATATGTTAATATAGAGGCAACATGAAGAAGTCATTTAGGAAGTCCTAGGTTCAAATTCTGTTTTTGATACATACTGGTTGTGTGACTTTGAGCAAATCAGTTAGCCTTGGGAAACTGCAGGCTACTCCCTAAAAACAGAGTTTGTAGAATAGTTGGAGAGTTCCAGTACTAGAAAGAATTTCTATACCATGAGCAGCCTTCATGAATGAAATCTTGAAGGACTAGACCAAAGAAAAAAAATATGTGTTCTGTTTGTGTAAATATACATGTGTGCATGTGTGTATGTGTATGCATATATAATATTTCATTCTAAAATAGATTATGTTAACAAATTTATTCCATTTTCCTTCTATTAATTTTCTTCTTTCAGTTCCATTTTTTTCTTCCACTCTACCCATTTCTCTTTCGTCTATTTAATTCATGAAAGTCAGCACAGTATAGTGGAAAGAGGACTAGATTTAAAATCAAGAGAAGTGGATTCTAATCCTGCCTCTGGTACTTACTATCTGTGTAAGCATTTATAAATTACTTTAACTTTTCTGAATTTCAATTTCCTCATTCCTCATGGGGTTATTGTGAGTGGCAAATGCAATAAAGCTTGTATTTTTTTTTTGCAAACCTTAAAGCTACTTCAATCTTTGCTATTATATATATATATATGTGTGTGTGTGTATACATATATATGCATATATAAAACATAAAATATGTGTGTATAGATGTATTATTAACTATGTGTTTAATAGCATTTAACAACATTAAACTGCATATGTATATACAATATTAAACTATATGTAAATAGTTTAATAAAAGAGTGACATACAATAAGTACTTAGTAACTGCTTAACCTAGCTATCTACATAGTAACATTTAGTCATATAAAAATGATCATACTAGGAGATGAATAAGAATTCTGGCTGCCTCTCATAAGCCATTTCTATCCAGGTGCGTAGGGACTGTCAGCTCATTTTCTATAAGTTGTGATATATTGAAGTTCTTCACATTTAAGGAATATCTGGAAACTGGTAGTTTCTATCTTTGGAAAAAATGGGAAAATCTATAACTGTAATTTTAGGCTTGTTTGGGGAGAGAAGAAGAGGCCTAGGGTTGATTTTTTACTGCAGCAACTTTTTCTTTCAATGCCCAACTGAGTTGGCTTTTGTCTTATTTTAGGACCCTGGTTTAAAGTGGATGTTTGTTACTGAAATTATAGAACAAAAAGAGAGCTGCCACTGATACAGATATGTTGCTAATGACAATATTGCTTATCCAGGAAATGCACTCATTCCCATGATAAAGTTAGGAATGCTTCCATCAGTGGAGGATGTGGCCTGGAAGAGACAGCAGACTGTTGATTCTTTCCCAAAACAAGAATTTAGTCAATTCCATTCTATTCCACAAATATTTAAGTACCTCCTATGCACAAAATGATGTGTTCAGTAAGGATTCAAAAGATGAAGTAAAAACATAGTACCTGACCTGAAGGAATCACCAATCTACCAAGGACAACCTGAACACAAATCATTATAATGCAAATTAGAGTTTAAGTGCAAAATATATACATATAGACATATATGTACACATATGTATGCATATGTGTATGTCTATCTATCTATCTATCTATCTATTTGTCTATCTATCTATGAAGCAAGTGCAATGAGAAAGTTAACAGTCAAGGATGGAAAGAGCCCTTTCACCTGGAGTCAGAAGGAGGAAGTATGGGGACCAGAGAAAGCTTCCTGAAGGAAGTTATATACATTTTGGACATTGAATAAATGATCCAATATCAGTGGATCCTCAATGATTCCATTTCTGCTGTGACACTTTATTCTGATTTTATGTATGGCACTTCAAGGCTCAGTTTACCTGAGGAGTGAGAGCATGTGGATTTCTGCTTCCTTGTGGAGCTTATGATTGGAAGACTACCAAATCTGGACCGGTTTTAGCTAGTGTCACACATATGGGTTTTCCAAGAGCTGTGATGACTCATGAAGGAAGTTAGAGCTACTTTACTGTCTGTTCTATGCTGCATTCTTGGGCTCCTTGGTCAGTACTTGAATGTTTACATAATCTTATCACATTCACTAACAGCCTCGGTGAAACTCTGAATATAGAGTTAGTTGGCTAATGGAAGCTTCCCTCTCTCTCTCGTGTTTTGCTTTTGAACCTGTCACTATGTTCTAGACCAAATTATTTGATCTCATATTTCTTGGCCATACATGTAGGGAGCATGGAACTTTAGCTATAAGCTCTCTCTATCCTCACTCTCCCTTTTTGCAGGACACTTTCTTAGAGGATCTTTTATTGGTCTTTGTGTAACCTTGCAAGCTTTGATTCTAGTTGAGTGAGTGATAAGAAATTGCTCTGGTCTTCTCTGGTCTGGCAGTCTGAGTCAATGGGACTTCTTTCATCTCCGTGGTTTCTTTGCCACAACTTCTTTTCCTTCCTTTTTCTTCTCTTTGTCCCTTCTTTGAAGCCTCCTATAGCCTCATTGTATCTGCTTTCTCATGATGTCTTCTAGTTTGATATCCTCTTTCCCACTCTATTAATTCTTTCCTCTGCCTGTAGTTTCCTTTTAAAATATGTCCTTGAAATCCTTCTGATGAGGTATGGGATCTGTATCCCCCAAAATGCAACTCAGCTCCTGAATTTTCCCACATAGCCCAGATCCCTGGCATTAGCCTGAGACATCGCCCATCCTAGTAATCTTTTTCAATTTGTCTGTCATTGTGCCCCCCTCACCAGCTCAGCCTTCAATTTTCTATTACCTCTGACCCAATCCTTCCCTTCAATATCTATTACCTCCAGTCCACCCCAGGCTACTTCCCACCCTTTAATCCAACCTGGACCCCTTCTCTGTTGCCTCCAGATCACCCCAGGATATTTGCCATTCCTTGATCCCAATTCAAATCATTTTCCCTATTAAAACAGTCAGTCTTATCCCTAGCAAATGCCCAGATTCTTAAAATCTCTCCCTCTTCTACTGGCAACATAATAAACCTTGTTTCTGACTGAAAGAAAGTTTGAGTGGACAAATTCTTTTAAGACAGATCCCACCCTTTGCCCTTGAATTTTGGGGTTCCCAAGCACCTCTAGACAGCAACATTTCTCTTCTAGCATGAAGGTAAGGATGAGAAAAAACCCATTATAACCACCCCTACAACCTACCCCAGAGTCTGTAAAAGTTTTTTCATGAAAAACATCCCATAACTCAATATCCAAGTTGTGTCTACTACATTGAAGGTACAGAAGTGGAAAGGACTTCAGAGACTATCTAGCTCAAGGTTCTCATTTCAGAGCCGAGAAGCCTAGATCTAAGAAAGGTGAAGTGGCTTTTCTGAAGTCCCATACCTACGTAGTCAAAAAGCCAAGACCAGAATTCTTATTGGTAGACTCATAGCTTAGGTCCTTTCCAGTAATCTATCCAGCCAATTTTCTTTTCTTAAAATTACTTGTGAGAGAGTGTGGAGAAAGCTCTGGGCTGGAGTCAAGAAGACTCATCTTCCTCAATTCAAAGCTAGCCTCTAACACTTACTAGTTTTGTGACCCTGGGCAAGTTACTTCACTCTGTTTGCTTCAATTTCTTCATGTGTAAAATGACCTGGAGAAGTAAATGGTGAACTATGCCAGTATCTCTGCCAAGAAAATTCCAAATGGGATCAGGATGAGTTGAACATGACTGAAATTACTGAACAGCAACATTTTGGAGAGGAACTGTTCCATAGTGAATAGAGTGCCAGCTTAAGACCCTAGAAAACCTATGTTCAAGTCTTCCCTCTTACACATACTGGCTTTATGACCCTGGGCAAATTGCTTAACTTCTCAGTGTTATAAAACCAATAAATTGACTAAGAATCTTTGAATATTCATTGGTAAAAGGAGTGCCCTCAGTTGGGAGTTTCTGGTATCAATCAAATCCCAGGCCCAAAGTATTTTTATCACTTCACAATTGCCTCTATAGTAAGGAAAATCCAGCATGGGGAAATAATGGCATTAGAGTTGTCTTTGAAAGCAAAGGTCAATAATAACCTTTGTATTGCTATGGAGATGAATATACTATTGCTATTACTCATAATAGTCATTAGACTCTACCATCTTTGCTGATCTTCTCATTCTGTCTCTTGGAGAAGCTTTAATGTTCTCATAGTCATGACTTGGCATATTTTACAGTTCCATTGCAGATCTGAGAACAGTGCCAGAAGCTTCGTATCTTACTGTTATTTTTTTGGCACAAGGTTTTTGCATTTGGATTGTCCTCTTGCTCCTGGGGCAGTGGGCAAGACTTTCATATTAGAAGCAGCAGCCCTTTCTTAATAGAAGTCTCCATTAGAAATAGGGAGTGTGAAATGTTTCTATATTTTGTGCCATTAACTATGTCCATGCTGCAAATTGGGAACTAGACATCCTTGCCAGGATAATTAGCATATGCAAAAGAAACCCTTCTTAGCCCGCAAGAAAGAGAGATTAAATTTGGGTTAATTATATTAGAGACATTTGTAGTGTGAGCCTGAAAAGAGAAATAGACCCTTGACTGACGTGGAGGAGAGAGGGTTCTGGTGAAGAAGCAGCTCAAATTGATGGAAAAATACCAGACTTGGGATCAAAGGACCTGAGTTCCACTCCTGGCTTGGCAACTTATTATCTGTTTGCTCTTGGCTGATTCAGTTGACATCTGTGAAGCTCAGTCTTACTATATGTCAGATGAAATGGTTGTCCTACATAGTCTGAGGCTTCTTCCACCTCACGCCTGTTATCCTTTCTGTTCTTACCCAGCAGGCCAGCTTGAACAATTGTTTTAGAGGTTACACTAGTGTTAGAAGAAGCAGTGGCCAGCCCTTAAGGTCAATCTCACCTTCTGGTAGAGAAAGGGGTTGGGTTGTCTACATGTTAGGATTAGAGGGAAACTCCAATGTCCTCCATTCCAAAGGATTTCTCCCACCAGACTGGTCCAAGGCTCAAAATTCCTGTCGTCAGCCCCTTCTTTGGCTAAAGCATGGAGAACTTTTCCTAAAATGTGCTTGTTTGTCCTGGCAGGCAAGAGTAGCATCCTTTTTTTCTATGGCGAACATTAAGTGCATATTCTATTCAGTGTGGCATAGCATCAGCATGTTGTAGTGGATGACTAGCTTCGGAGTCAGAAAGCCCTTCCTCTAATGCAGACTAGTATGAGCATGGGTCAGCCACTTTACTCTCACTGTCTCAGAAAACCCTCTTAAAGTTTAAATTGAAGGGAGAGTAACTGATCTACAGGAATCAGAGGGCTGCACACACACACACACACTCTCACACACACACATACAAGTTTCATATACTGATTAAACCAATTAGTAATGAAATAATGAATTAAAAGATCCCATCCCTCCCTAGAAGCTCCTCACCCCACAAAATTCTCTATTCAGGGCATAGTGCAAAAGGCTAATGTAGAAACAAAGATGGATAAAATCTGCATAGGAAAAATCAGATGGGGATGCACATGAACATAACACAAATTTGAATGGGCTAAGTGCATGAAAGAGGGAACTGCAAAGCTCTCTAGGGGTTCCAAGGATTGCTTATTCATTATTCATTGACTAGGTTAGCTTCTGTCACCTAACCAGGGGCTTAGGGAATGAAGCAAAGGATAGGTGCTTTCTGATGGGGATGGAGGAAACTGATAGGTAGAAAAAGGACCATGGAGAAATGGTCCACTCCTAGAGACAGAATCAGAAGATCAGCAAAGATGGTAGAGTCTAATTACTATTATGAATAAAAGCAATAGTATATTCACCTCCATATCAATACAAAGGTTATTGTTGATCTTTGCTTTCAAAGAATTGTCCTAGTTTGTGTTCTGAAAGTAGGATCTTAGGATTCTGTGGTTTTAAAACTGGAAAGGATGATAAAGATCATTTAGTCTGATCCCACTTATTTTACAAGTGAAGAAACTGAAGCCAGAGTAGGTTAGCTGACTTGCCCTGTTTCATGCAGGTAGTAAGTGGAAATGTCAGGATTCAAACTCATGACCTCTAACTCCAAATCCAGTGCTCTTTCCACTGTACTTCCCTGCCTCATTCACAAGGGTATTGGATGTCTAGTGTAGGTATGATGTTGTTGTTGTGCTTGTCCTTTGTTGCTGAAGAAGACCATGCCATCAGATAAATGATGATATGACTTGTACTTGACTTTGTTTTGAGTGAGGGAGGACCACAGACAGTTCCAGTTATAAATCCAATAGAAAAACATTGCTTTTATGTACATTGTAGGCCAACACAGAATGCCCACAGAATGCACCAGTTCTCCACTCTCCATGAAGGGATCCATGTTTTTCCTTGATTCTTTTTTTAAAATTTATTTAAGTTTTCAACATTCATTTCCACAAAATTTTGAGTTCCAAATTTTCTCCCCATCTCTACCCTCCCCCCACTCTAAAGTACCGAGCATTCTAATTATCCCTATCACCAATCTGCCCTCCCTTCTAAAATCCCTCCCTTCCCTTATCCCCATCTTCTCTTTTGTCCTGTAGGGAAAGATAAATTTCTATACCCCATTACCTGTATTTCTTGTTTCCCAGTTGTATGCAAGAACAATACTCAACAGTTGTTTCTAAAACTTTTAATTCCAGCTTCTCCTCCTTCTCCCCTCCCCATCCATCCCCATTTGGAAGGCAAGCAATTCAATATAGGCTATATATGTGTAGTTTTGCAAATGACCTCCATAATAGTCATGTTGTGGAAGACTATATTTCCCTCCATCCTATCCTGCCCCCCATTTCTTCTATTCTCTCTTTTGACCTTGTCCTTTTCCAAGAGTGTTGACTTCCAATTGCTCCCTCCTCCCACTGCCCTCCCCTCCATCATCCCCCCCACCCTGCTTATCCCCTTCTCCCTCACTTTCCTGTATTGTAAAATAGGTTTTCATACCAAAATGAGCATGCATTTTATTCCTTCCTTGGGTCAAATATGATGAGAGTAAGCTTCACGTTTTCCCTCTCACCTCCCCCTCTTTTTCCTTCCATGGAAGTCTTTTTCTTGCCTCTTTTATGAGAGATAATTTTCCCTATTCTATTTCTCCCTTTCTCCTCCCACTATACTCTGATCTCACCCCTTAATTTCATTTTTTAAAATATGATCTCTTCCTATTCAACTCACCCTGTAATCTCTGTCTGTCTGTCTGTTAGTCTGTCTGTCTGTCTGTCTGTCTCTCTTTCTCTCTCTCTCTCTCCGTGTGTGTGTGTGTGTGTGTGTGTGTGTGTGTGTGTGTGTATGTATAATCCCACCAACTACTCAGATACTGAAAAAAGTTTCAAGGGTTACAAATATTGTCTTTCTAGTAAGAATGTAAATAGTTCAACTTTAGTGAGTCCCTTATAATTTCTCTTTCCTGTTTATCTTTTCATGTTTCTCTTGATTCTTGTGTTTGAAAGTCAAATTTTCTTGTCAGCTCTCGTCTCTTCATCAAAAATGCTTGAAAGTCCTCTGTTTCATTGAAAGACCATATTTTCCCCTGAAGTATTATACTCAGTTTTGCTGGGTAGGTGATTCTTGGTTTGAGTCCTAGTTCCTTTGACTTCTGGAATGTCCTATTCCATGCCCTTTGATCTCTTAATGTAGAAGCTGCTAGTTCTTGTGTTATCCTGATTGTATTTCCACAATACTCAAATTTTTCTTTCTAGCTGCTTGTAATATTTTCTCCTTGATCTGGTAACTCTGGAATTTGGCTACAATGTTCCTAGGAGTTTCTCTTTTTGGATCTCTTTCAGGAGGTGATCAGTGGATTCTTTCAATATTTATTTTGCCCTCTGGTTCTAGAATATCAGGGCAGTTTTCCTTGATAATTTCATGAAAGATGATGTCGAGATTCTTTTTTGGTCATGGCTTTCAGGTAGTCTAATAATCTTTAAATTGTCTCTCCTGGATCTATTGTCCAGGTCAGTTGTTTTTCCAATGACATATTTCACATTGTGTTCCATTTTTGCATTCTTTTGGTTTTGTTTTGTGATTTCTTGGTTTCTCATAAAGTTGTTAGCCTCCATCTGTTCCATTCTAATTTTTAAAGAACTATTTTTTTAGTGAGCTTTTGAACCTTCTTTTCCATTTGGCTAATTCTGCTTTTGAAAGCATTCTTCTCCTCCTTGACTTTTTGAACCTCTTTTGTCAATTGAGTTAGCCTGTTTTTCAAGGTGTTATTTTCTTCAGCATTATTTGGGTCTCCCTCAGCAAGGTGTTGATTCCCTTTTCATGATTTTCTTTCATCTCTCTCATTTCTCTTCTCAATTTTTCCTCCACCTCTCTTACTTGATTTTAAAAATCCTTTTTGAGTTCTTCCATGGCCTGAGACCATGGAATATTTATTTTGGATGTTTGGGATACAGAAACCTTGACTTTTATATCTTTCCCTGATGGTAAGCATTGTTCTTCCTCATCCAAAAGAATGGGAGAAGACATCTGTTTACCAAGAAAGTAACCTTCTATAGTTTTATTCCCCCCCCTTTTTTTTTTTTGGCATTTTTCCAACCATTTACTTGACTTCTGGGTCCTTTGTCAAGAGTAGAGTATCCTCTGGGGATCTGCAAGATCACAGTTCCTCTAAGGTGGCATAATCAACCGTGTACACTAGTCTGGGAGAAACAAGAAACTTTTGTGCCCAGAATGTGTGAGTAGTAGTTTCCTTTCCACAACCACCTGGCCTCCAGTTCCACCAAACCAGCACTGGGGGCTGCTCAATTCTCCCTGGAGCATTAGGCGGGGGCTTCAGATACAGATCAGCTGCTCAATCTGAGCTAGAGCATTAGGTGGGGGCAGGACAGCCACAAAGGACTGAGATCAGTTCCCCCAGGAGTTTTATGATCCACCAATGGGTGTCAGCTGCTGTGGGAGTTGCTGCAGCTGATGCAGCCTCTGCTGTCTGAGGCTGATGCTATGGGAAGACCTTGCTCCCTTCTCAGCCAGCTGAAAAAAACCCTCTCACTGACCTTTGGCACTTGTGGGTTGAGGAATCTGTGAACCACCTCTGCTGTGGCTGGAGATTCTGCCCCTGAGGCCTGCTTGGTTGTCCTCCCATCCATGCTGTGGGGCCAAGCCTGGGCTAGGTTCCTCTCAGCATTCAGTCTGACAGACCTTTCTGGTTGGCCTTCCAGGTCACACTGGGCTGGAAATCTCCACTCCATTGTTCTGTGGCTTCTGCTTTTCTAGAATTTGTTGAGAGTCTTTCTTTACAGGTATTTTATGGGCTGTGAGGGAAGAGCTAGTGTAGTAGAGTCTTTCTACTCTGTCATCTTGGCTCCACCCCCCTTTTTCCTTGATTCTTGCTTAATATTTAATCACTGAATGGGTGTTGTCTCAGACAAACTGAGACCTGGGAAAGACCTTAGCTTGAAAAGCATCTAGGCCATCAGCAGTCATCCTGACTTATGTTTTGCCACTGGACTCCGATCACTCCAGAGGAGAGAGACAAGCTGATGAATTTGCACAGTTCTGTATCACTTAAATCCAATTTGCTTGCAAGTCAAGACATCACCCTCCTGATGTTACTGGTCCTCTTTGAGAAGGAAGGATGAACAGCAAACAGGGCCAACACTGAATGCCTACCCATGCACCAGTCTCCATGAAAGAGGTCCGCTAGCATCTTCCATGTGGGTTACAGCATTTTAAATGACCTGTTCATTTTCCAGACTCCCATTATCCTAGAACCAGTTTTGTTGATGAGTAACATCTCACCTTTCCATTTTGCATGTTGGCTATAAAACTGGGAGGAATGGAGACTCCACCAAATATTGACTGAAGGATGTTTTAATTATTTCTCTCTGGATGGGAATGTTCTTCATTCTCCAGAATTTTTCATTTATTGAAGAATCATTCACTGGGAAGCTTAGCTCCTTTATTTGAAAGGCAGCTTGATATACAGGAAAGAGACCTGGATCCTGCGTCAGGACATTTTAGTTTCAATTTTAAGTCTGACATTTGCTAGCTAAGTGACCACAAACAAGTCACTCTACTGTGTTTTAGTTTCCTTATTTGTCAAATTAGAATAATTATGTTTTTATCTCACGGAATAAAGCACTCTATGTCTTATGGTGTTATATTGGATTTTTTGGGGGGAGAGGGGTTGATGATGTTTGTAAACCAAGATCTCTCATTTCATTGTGTAGGGAACACCTCAATAAAACTCTCTTTATTACAGCAGAGTCACAACTCCTTAATAGCATAGTCTTGCTAAATTAAATTCTTGGCCCCATCATCACACAGCAGAAAGTATCAGAGGCAGGACTTGAATTCAGGTCTTCCTGGCTTTAAGGCCATTTATCTATCTACAACTCTGTTACTTTTCATAGCTGTTGTTCAATCGTTTCAGTCATGTGCAATGGATCATTTCAGTCATGTCCAATGCATCATGATACTGGTCAGGATTTCTTGGAAAAAACACACTCAATTGGTTTGCCATTTTCTTCACCAGCCCATTTTACATGTGAGGAAACTGAGGTAATCAGGGTTAAGTGACTTGCCCAAGGTCTTACAATTCTTAAGTATCTGAAACTAAATTTGAACCCAGGAAGATGAGTCCTTTTGAACCCATGCCTGATATTCCATCCATTGCACAACTTTGTGGTCCTTTCACAGAGTTAGTATTTAAATAGAGCTATAATGTTTGCTGAGTATTTTACATGTGTTACTGAATTTTTTCCTCATACCAACCCTCTGAGGTCAGTGCTGTTATTATGTCTGATTTACAGAGGAAAGTGAACCTGAGAGGCTAATTAACTTTCTTCAGATCACACTGCTAAGAAGTATTGTTTTTAAAGGAAGTCTAACGCTGTTCACTCTGCTGCTTACCTGCTGGTTCAGACTTTAAAGATCATTTCGTCTTCATTTTACATATTTAGGAAAGTGACATGAGTTTGCTTAATGTTACTAAAAGAGTAAGTGGCAAAACTGGGATTTGAACTCAAATCCTCAAGCAGTCTCTATACGTGTGAGTGTTCAAATAAACAACAAACCCAATCTCAGCCACTTTCTCTGGTTTTTGATGTTAAATACCTTTAATTTTTTATGATCAAGCATATTATTTTCTTCATGAAAAATTCATCCATCTTGGTAAAATGTTGTTTTTCTTTTTTTCAGGTATTGTCTTCCCACTCCAAATCACCATTAGATGAGTACTAACTACAGAAAGTTTCTGCCTAGAAGCTTGGTTCCTGTTCCCCTCCCCTCTTCCTCTGCCACTCCCCCAAAAGCCATTAGGAATAGAGGATCATAACGGATGTCAGGCCCAGTAAGCTTTGCCTCAGTATTTGCTACCACAAATGCTATAAACCGGAATCCCTTCACCCTTGATTGAAAGGCGGCCACCTCTTGGGTGAAATGTGGCAGCTGTTTAGCAGCGCACATTAATAAAACATGACCATTTGGGAAGGCAGTAATGATGAGCTGTTGGATTTAACTGTCAAGGCATACACAAGTTGGGGGGTTGGGCGGCACTTAGAAATATCTCAGCTTTGTCCCCAGAAGAGAGTTGAGAGACCTTGGGAAAGTTTTTTAATTCTTCTATCACTCAATCTCCTCATCTGTAAAATGGGGATAATAACACTTTTCCTAGGGTACAGAGGTATTGTCAGAATGAATTAACTTACCTGAAGTCCTTTGAGATCCCTAGATGGATAGTACTAGGTGACTGGGAATGATTAGTATCCTTATTATTCTGACATTGACTCATAAAGCCCATTGATCAAACGCTGTGCTGGCTGAGCTAGGCAGAGAGAGTGGAGGGTGTGGGGACAGCACTCAGTGGCAGTTGGCCCTGAAGATAAAGCCTGTCACAGACAATGTCTCCCTAGAGTAAGCTTTCACTGGTAGCATTATTGATAATAGGTGAGCTCCCTGCCAGTTTTAACTGGTGCTAATTACTGCCAGTCATGATACCTGACTGAGTCAGAGAAGCTTACCTCTCTCCAAGAAGGGATGTTCAACATATATCTTAACATCAAATTGAAAAAAAAATCTGTTGATAGGTAGCATCAGAAAAAGAGTGTGTGAGTTTTAGACCGTTCCATGGCTGAATTTGACATTATTCTGATACAAAGTAAGGCTGGTATTGTTGTTTTGTCGTGATTCCATTTGGGGTTTTCTTCACAAAGATACTGGAGTGGTTTGCCATTTACTTCCCCAGGTCATTTTACGGATGAGGAAACTGAGGCAAATAAAGTTAAGTGACTTGCTCAGGGTCACACAGCTAGAAAGTGTCTTAGGCCAGATTTGAACTCAGGATGATGGTTTTTCTGACTCCAGGTCCAGCACTGTATCACCTAGCTGTCCTAGGTAGAAGATGGCTTATTTGGGACATGGAATTATACTGATATTAATAGTCAGACAAAATTCAGGGTGTCATTCCCTGACAATCCCCCATTGCTCCCTTTAAAAAGCAAAGCTATAGGATTTCAACTTTAGAGTCAAAGTCTCATTGGTTAAAAGTCAGCTAATGGGCAGTCTTCTTGACAGAAAAGTCACCAAGCTGAAGGGGAAAAAACTGTCCTGGAGTTAAAGGTCCTGAATTCAAGTTTCAGGTTAACTTATTAGTATCTCTATACTTTTGAACAAGTGTCTCAACTTCATTGGGTCTTACTCAGATGCTCTAAAATGAGGGAGTCAGACCAGGTAATTTATATCTTTAGAGCCAGGAAGGATTTCATTTTACAGATGACAGCCAGCATAATTTAGTGAGTTACAAGCCTTGGCAGCAGCATTTGAACTCGGGTCTTTCAACTCCAGTCATTGGGCCTGTGATCTGTAACTTCCAAAATCCTCTAAGATCACTTTGAGTTAATGTCTACAATTCTGTGATAATGAAGTACAGAACTAGGTTTGGAGTTACAAGATCTGGGTTCAAATTCAGTTTTGCCGTTCTACTTGTAATACCTCGGGCAATATCACTCAATCGCTGAACGTTTGTTGTTGTTTAATCGATTTGTTATATACAACCCTTCATGTGCCCATTTGGGATTTTCTTGAAAAAGATACTGGAGTGGTTTGCCATTTCCTTCTCCAGTTCATTTTACAGATGAGGAAACTGAGGCAAACAAGATTAAGTGACTTGCCTGGGGTCACACAGATACTAAGTGTCTGAGGCTGAATTTGAACTCAGGTCCTCCTGAGGCCAGGTCAGGTGCTCTACCCATCATGTCTCCTGGCTGCCCTTATACACATTTAGTGAAAATTTAGTAAAGGTGAGACTCTTTGCTAAGCACCAAAGATGCAAAGGAAGTCAAAAATAGTCCTTGAACTTAGCTATCATCTAATCATGGAGAAAAAATATAAATAACAATATTCATTTAAAATTTATAAAGTATGGATGAAAGTAATCTTAGAGAGAAAGTACTAGGAGAAGATTGAAGGGGTGGTTGTATTTGGGTCTGGGAAAGGCCTCTTGCAGAAGGTGGGATTTGATCTGAGACTTGAGGGAAGCTAGCATGCAGAGGTGATATGGCAAGGTGGGACATCTAGTATAAAACATGATGTCAGGATATCATACATGAGGGTCAGCAGATAGGCCAACATGGCTGGGTTGTAGAGTCTGATAATAAGAAAGTCCAAGAAGACTAGGAAAGGAAGCAGGGGGCATGTTGTGTGAGTCTTTAGACACTAGAGCAATTTGTATTTGATTCTAGAGTTAACAGGAAGCCCCTAGGGTTTGTTGAGCAGTGGGGCTAAAGTGGTCAGACCTGTGCTTTAGAAAAATTATTTTGGCAGTAGAGTGGAGGATGGGCTGGAGTGAGGAGACCCAAGGCAGGAGCTATCTATAGGGGAGGTGCGGAGGATCTGTGCTAAGGTGATGTCTGGAAAAGTGGAAAGGAGAAACGGATGGGAGATGTTGTGAAAGTAGAAACAATATTTGGTGATGGTTTGGGTTTGTGTGGTGAATGGGAGTGAAGAGTTAAGGATGACCCCAAGGTTGGGAATCTGAGAGATTTCATGAAACCCTCAAGAATAATGGGAAAATTGAGAAGAGGAGAAACCATGAATTCAGTTTTAGATGTGTTGAATATGAGAAGCCAATGGAATTCCCAGTTCAAGATGTCCAGAAGAACTGGTTATGTGAAACTGGGAATCTGGAGAAAGACAATATACATACATATGATATACAAACATATTTTATGAATAATAAACATATAATATCAAACATATAATATCAAACATATCAAAATAACATTCTATTAATATATACAATGATATATAATATATAAATCATATATGTGTACATATATTCATATCTATTTTATAGATAATATGATATAGACACATACATCTATTATATAATTACATATTCTAGTAATATATTTTAGCTGTCATATATAATCTAATTATATAAATATCTACTATATAAGTTCCATATGGGAATTAGTTACAAAGAAATGCTAATTGAACCTGTGGGAACCAATGATCTCATCAAGTGAGATAGCATAAAAGGAAGAACAAAAGAAAACCTAGTGTAGAGCTTTGGGAAACACCTACAGTTATTGGACATATTCTGGATGAAGAGTCAGGAAAAACTACTGAGGAGGTGTAAGGTAGATAGGAGGAGAGCCAGATTAATAGGTTTCTATCCGTCTGACAAACATTTTTAAGTGCTTTGCACTTGTAAGGCACTAGAGAAGTCACCTAACTTTTCTAGACCTCAGTTTCCTCATCTGTAATATGTAGTATTTGGACTAGTCCATGTCCAATGTTCCTTCCAGCTCTACATCTATGATCCTATAAACACACCTCTGTAAGGAAGGAGCTTTTGCACAGGACTCGGAATAAGAAATGTCTGCCTGTATTCAAATCCTGAGTCTTAGAAGATCAGTCATGTGACCCTGGACATGTCTCTGAATCATTCTGAATTTCTCTTCATCTGTCAAAGAGGAATGATAATGTTTGCAGCATTTACCTGACAGGATTATGGTAGAGATCAAATGAAACAATGTGTATGAAGTACTTCACAAGTCTTACTGTCAGTCAGCAAACATTTATCAAGTACCTACTATGTGCAAGCACTGTGCTAAGTCCTTGGGATGCAAATTACAGCAAAAAACAAAACAAAACAAAAACCCACAGCAGCCTCTACTCTCAAGGAAGTCATGGTCTAATGGAGGAGACAACATGCAAATTGGTATGTACAAACAAGATACATTTACAGGAAAAATTAGAGATCAAGGCAGAGGGAAGGCACTAGCATCAAGAGGGAACTGAGAAAAGCTTCTTATAGATGGTAGAATATTAGCTGGGACTGAAGGAAGCCAGGAAATCCAGGAGGAAAAGTACTGAAGAGACATGGGGGACAGCCAGTGCAAATGGAGAGTCAGGAGGTGAAGAGAAACAGTGAAGTGACCAGCTTCCCTGGATTACAAAATATATAGCAGGGAGTAAAAAGCAAGAGGGCTGGAAAGTGCTGTTGAAATGCTAGTTCTGATCAGAGTTCCCGATCATTACACAGCTTGTCTGCAAAAATGTGCATTGTATTTACACATATATATACACACGTATATAGACATATGTATGCATATACATGTTCATATGTGTGTATTTGTTATTGTTGTTTCCCTGTGCCTTTTAGAAAACCATTCCATTTCTTTTTACCACACCTGCTTGTTTGAAGGCGTTCTGATCTTTGGAGTTGGAGTTGATGATTCCCCCTGGACTGGAAAGCTGGGAGGGAAAAGTTAGCGAGTGTGGAAAGACTGCAAACTCAGATGTTTGCTTTAAAGCCTGGTAGTTGACGTTTGGCATTTAATGTTGTTTGTGGGCTAAAGAACCCTTAGTCTCTTTAATATCAACAAGCCAGAATACCTTCTTACATTGGGTAAACATGCAGCCAACAGTTAGACTTGATCTATGTCAAAATGAAAAGGCACGTTTATGGGTGAGTTACTTCAGTTCCTGTCGACTGGTATCAGTACATATGAACCCAGATAATTCTTTGTGGTTAGATTTTTGAGGCCTGACTGACCCCCAGGGACAAGTCACCAAACCTCTTAGAGTCTCAGTTTCCCCATCTGTGAAATTAGTATAATAATAAATGAAATGCTATTCCAACATTGGAGGATGATGGGGCTTGAATAAAAGCTTATTTTGCAAATTTTCCACCATGTAAAGGTTAGACTTTTAAAATAAATTCTGTACTGATGATTTGATTAATAAAGGGAAATCTGTTGTTGAAATTTTCTCCATCAATGAAAATAAATAGGCAACTCCTCTGATCTCTAGAGTCACTTCGAAGTTAAATAACTATGATTTGCCCATATTTACACAGCTAGCACCTGCCAGAGCAGGGACTTAAACTTGAGCCCTTCTCAACTCCAAGGCTAGCCTGAAAATCACTTCATCACATTACCACATAATTTCTGTGGTTGTTATTCAGGTACTTCTGTTTTGTCTGACTCTTCTTGGCCCCACTTGGGGTTTTCTGGGCAAAGACGCAGGAATGGTTTGCCATTTCCTTCTCCAGATCATTTTACAGATGATGGACTGAGGCAAACAGAGTTAAGTGACTTGCCCAGGGTTATGTATCCAGTAAGTATCTGAGGCCAAACTTGAACTCAGGTCATCCTGACTGCAGGCCCAGAGCTCTATCCATTGTGCCACCTAGCTGACCCTACCACAGAAAGTAAGATTAACATTTTTTTAAATTGTTCTTGCTCTCCCCCTATGTTAGATGGTATTTAGATGGAAATAATCTACAGCAGTTGATAATCTATTATTATCCTTTGATGTTTAATGTTTTCCAAACTATAGCATAGGTGGCTTTCCATAATTAAATAAAAATATTGGAATGGAAGTCAACCTGTAGGTTTGATATAGGCAACTCCAGTAGCAGACAGTACAATGGGGATGACATGTCATCCCGTTTCCACAAGGTTTTAATTTTTTTTCTGCTGAGTCTCTATTTCAAGAACTTTTCACTTGCCATAGATTGGTGGTTATGAATATTGGGAATGATTACATCTGTTAAAAATGCAGTTCTCAAATTTTTATGGATTAATGTTATGTCTGGGTGGTTATGGGACAATATCTTTGCCTCTGATGGTGCTCAGATTCTGGATTATTTGATGAATTAAAAAGCACATTTTGAGTTTTATAAATGTAATATGGAGATTTGGCATCTGTTAAATTGTGAGAGATAGCAATATTCTAGTTCAAAATTCTTTATGCTTGATTGTGTCTTTCTAGGTATTCAGTAGGTGCTAAATAGTTGCAACCTTCAGATTGCTATTATTCTGCTACATGGGAAAAATAAAAGTGTATCAAATTGAAACACATTAATTTATTCAAGCAGAGTGATCTGTGGATTTAGACCAACAGAATTAGGACACAATGAAATGTAAGCTCAAGAAAATGGGGCATGCCTCTAATACTCTGGGAAAGGACAGGTCCCAGCAAAACCACTTAGTACAACGAAGGATCTGAGTTGACTCCTTCCGAATGAAGCATTTTATACAGCTTGCAAGATGAAGGGCTGGAACTATGAAGGGGGTCTGACATTATAAAAACAGAAGCTCTTTTGTCAGGCCAGCTTCTGCATGGGTACTTAGAATAAGACCCCAGGCCATGCATTCACCATTTTGCAGTCACATTAGACTTCACTGATAGTAGTATCAGTAGCAGTCTTCCAATACAAAGGAGAAAGATATGTTCACCGTGGAAATGGCCAGAGGTGCACAGGCAGGGGTTTTCTGAGTTCTGTGGTGTTTTGCTGACTTTACAATAAGATGGTCTTCCTCAGATTTTAATGCGCTGTGTCAGGAGAAATTGCATAATGTCTTCTGAACTGATTCTATAACACATTTCACCCTTCTCTTCCTCAGAGAGAAGGTAATTAATGGGGTATACAACAATTTCCATATGAAATAATCTTTAGAGGGGTATGTGTGTGTATGTGTGTGTGTTAATGCATCATGGGCAGCACATGAAATATTCGGTGCTTATTATTCAGTTTCCCAGCAGAATGATAGAAGAAAAACTCTAGAGAGAAAGGCAGAAGCAAATCTTTATTTTTATAGAGCATTTTTCCCTAATGAATTTGGATTATATTTCATAATGAAGCCTGCTGGCTTCCTCCCAGGTCATGGGCTGGCTGAAGATAAACTCACTGTCAGAAACGGTGGTAACATCATTCACAAGGAATGCTGGGGATTGTTCTGTTGGCTACTCTCTTCTCACCCAACCAGCTCAAGGTTTTCTATCTTTATTTATTTATTTATTTAATGTTCCTCTCCCAAGAGAAAATTAAGCTTCTTAGGTCATAAAAGAGTGAGGGGAATGGTGCCAAAAATGAACAAAAGGAACATATAATTTCATCATTCTTGTGTGAAGTTGTAAAAATGTTGTAGGGAGTATTGTACACCATAAAACAATCATTTGTCAAAAAGGTAAACTTACTGAACACCAATACTCTGCTTTTAAAAGATCCCTTGTGGGCCATGAACTGTACAGTGTTCATAAAAAGTTGTACTCTGGGGTTAGACAATTACTGAAGTTTTCTGATGTCTCTCAAGATGGGGCATTAAATGCTTATTGTCGGGAAGCAACTGTGTTGCACTTTGTGCCATATCCTTACATGTTCATTAGCCCAGACTCTAAATTTTCAGTTACTGTATCTGTAAAGTAGTATGGAAGCCAGTTCTAGGGAGGGGGCAGCGGGGGAAGGGAGAAACCATTCAGACTGCATTGCCGTTTGTAGGTGACAGGTCCTAGTGCCTTTCGTTCATTCTGAAGATCATGTGTAATTAATGATATATTCAGATTATGCTAATCATAAATTATTCAAGTTCATCTTTTTCTTCTTGATCTCTTGGTAATCTAAATATTTTTCCCCTAGGTGGTACAATGAATATAGTACTGGGCCTAGAATCAAGAAGACTTGAATTCAAATCAAACACAAGCTATGTGACTTGGGAAATTCACTTTGCTTCTGTTTCCCTCAGTTTCATCTACTGTCAAATGAGAATAATACTAGCGCCTACCTCCCAGAATTATTGTGAGGACCGAATGAGATAATGTGTATAATATACTTGGATTATAATACATGTCCAATACCCAGCACACAGTAGGCATTATATAAATGCCAGTTATTGTTGCTGTTACTTTTTATTTTTTGTTGCCTAGGTGATTTTAGAAAAGTAGTTCAGTTCAACAGAAATTTGTGGAGTGCCTACTATGTGTCAGGTAGCATGTCAGAGTGCACAGATAATTGACCTAAGAGTCAGGAAGACCTCAGTTCCAATCCTACCTCTAATGTACAATGATTGGGTGAACCTGGACAGGTACTTTAACCTCTTGAACGCCCTAGGAAACAATCTAGGTTGACAAAGAGTAGTTTCCCGCCAATGGAATTACAGTTCTAGACATTGCCCCCGTTACTCACATACCCTTAATGTGCCAAGCACCAAGCCCTGTGCTGAATGCTGGGGATACTAAGATGAAAGCAAAATAATTCCTGAGGGGCAGTTATAGAGGGAATGCAATACACAGATAAATACATATGCATTAAATAATCACTTTTTGCCCCCATAATCCATATGCTAGTAAATTTGATTGTAGAGATAAGGAAAGTAATAAATGGACTGGAGATGGGAAGAGTGAGGGAAGGAGAGAGGGAATGAAGGAATAACATTTCTTCTTCACTCCTGGATGAATACTTGAATAAGGAGATGCTTATCTGGAAAGGAAAGACTAAGGAAGAAGAAAAGCTGTCCAGAAATTTCCATGACAGAAACCTTCAAAAGTTTCCATTCTGAAAGACTTATATGAAGGATGTATCTTCATAATTTGAATGGATTTTAAAACTCTTCCCCCAGGAACACAAATGTTATTTTAAGTAGATAACAAAGACACTATAGACAGTTGTCAGTAGTTTCCAACTTTGAAGATAATTTATTTTTTGCAGGAAAACTAATTTAACACAGGAATTTTTGGAAAAAGCAGTCTCTTGATGTGGGTAAAAGACCAGAATCTTTAGGAAATACAAGAATTTTGATTATGTTTCTGAGAAAACTTGTACTGACTTGTAAAAGGCAGATTTGAAATAATTGTGTAACTTACGTAGTAGATTTCAGATAGGAAGATTAATAAAAGCATTTCAAGGCCATTTGTTAAGACACATACAGTATATACCTATCAGTACACTCCCCATGCTTTCTCTTGATGGAAAATCCATCTTTTACCATAAAGCGATTGATTTTTTTTTCAGGGTCCTTTTTCATACATTACTGATTTGTATTCTGCAAACCCACCATTAATGGCAGCTTCTGTTGAAGAATAAACCACTCTGCTTTGCCTTGGGCTGTATGGTTTGTTCGAGTTACTGAGAAACAGAAATAGCTGTGGCTTTGGCAGTATCAGTCCTCTGTTCCTACAGGGAATACTCGCTATTTAGAAATGAACATTTTTAAATGTAAATGACCCTCCAAATTAGGGCAGTCCTCCTTCTTAGAGTTACTCCTAAGCAGCCACCTGCATGGGTTCATATTCAAAGCTGGTCTACTTAGCCCATATGCATCTCCTCCACTGTTTTATTTGACAATCTGTTTTAGCTTCGCAAGGGAGCTAGCAAATTATGTATTGCTCATTTTGTCAAAGTCATCATTGATGACAATTCCGGCATCAAGAGGCTCATTTTATTCTGCAGATGTTTTTTTTTTTTTTTCAAATGGAAGATAAATCATGGTTTTCCATCTTGTTTGGTGTTGTGCTTTTGGAACTAACAGCAGAGGGTACAAATAAAACTTTCATTAAAAGAGATATAGATAGATAGATAGATAGATAGATAGATAGATAGATAGATAGATAGATAGATAGATAGATGGATGGAAGACTCAAGTGTATCACCACTACAGGGTTTTTTGAAATTCTGGAGCTTTTATCATTGAGGTTATATTTAGCTCCAGTGGGGGTAGGGAAGGAACATTAACTTGTTTATTTGAAGAGGATAGACTCGTCTCATTCCCAACTGGGTAACAGTCCAAATTATACTTACCATTTTGGTCTAACACTGTGAATTTTTAGCACAGTATCTTTCAGATCTGAATAGCATGACATGTTCCTGAGGAAGGTAAAGATGAATCTCATTGGTAGGTGGTTTTGAGCAATTCCCTTGGTGTTCAGTGGGAGGACAGAACTAGACAGAATATAAATACCTAGAACCCATGTGGGAGACTTTCAGCTCTGGGTCTCAGCTGATAGAACTCTGTAGCCAAACTGATTTTTTTAAACTACCTAACCATAATTATGTGTTGGAGAAAGGCATAACAGCAAAAGTCACTGTGTACCAAGTTGGAGTCATCTATGATTCTGATCACTCTGACCCCTTCCATCCAAATAGCTGCCAATTCGTACCAATTCTATAACCATAATATCCCTTGCTCCTGCCCCCTTCACTGAACTCTCCCTCCTGATGCGCTATTTCAGACCATCACAATTCTTTACCTGGCCTATTGCAAAAACCCTCTCAATGGTCTTCCTGCTGGTCTCCAATCAAGCCTTCATAGTCACTAAAATCATCTTTCTAGTACACAGTTCTGATCACATTGTTCCCTTGTCAAAAAAATTTGATGGTAACTCCTCACTGACTATAAGATCAGTTATCATTTCTCTAGCCTGGCATTTAAGGCCCTCAACAATCATCCTTCAGCTTACCTTTCTAACTTTTTTTTATACTATTTCCCTTCATGAATTCCATTTCTTTTAGTCAGACTGGACTATTAGCTACTCCTTGATGTCCTCTTGCCTCCCTTTCCTCTGTGTACTTGATGTAACCAGCCTTAATTACTTCATTTTGGAAATATATAGAGAGAATATTAATAACTGGAGAAATCTGGATAGGCTTCTTATAGAATGTGACTCTTAAGTCATTCCTTTACTCTCCAAGAAGTGAAGGGGAGCAGTGAGTGTAACCCAAGCCTGGGAGAAAAAATCTAAGCAAAGGCACAGAGATAGACGATGGATTGTCTGGTAGGGGGAATCCCAAGCAGACCATCTTGACTGGACCAGGGAAGAGGGGTGGAGACAGGAGGTATGAAATCAATCTGGAAAAAAAAAAACAGATTGGTCAATGATCAGGAGAGGTTTTATCTCAAGCAACTTGATGTAAATTTCATCAAAAGGTGACCATTTGTGAAACTGTCCATTTTGCAATAGGATTGGAAAAAAAAAGGGAGACAATTTTTTGGTTGAATGATTGTCTGGTGAGTGTCAGTTGCTTCACAAGTGACAACAGTCAGAACCACCCAGATACTCCTTCCTTTGCCAGCTTGGTTAGGTGTCAAGGGACCTACGTCTTCCTCTCCCAATGTTTTTGTGAGAACAAACTATTTTTAACCTTTCAGGTAGTACTTCTTTCCAGGCTATAACCATTTTTTTTTTCTAGAAATCCCTAGAATTTATGCATGAGCATGGCAGTTTACCATTTAGGGGTAAGATTCCTTCTTATTTCCCAATTGTTCTCCTATCAAGTCTGAATAAACCACAAGCTAATCAATACCTACAGTATCTGTAAAACTGGGCCACTTAGTGGTTTTTTTCTTTCTTTTTTGTGGAGGATGTCTCCCCTCCCCCATTTACCTTACTTCTAGGTAATTTAGCATTAAAGGTAGAGGCAAAAAAATCCCAAGATTTTAAAAAGAACAAGAAAAAGCAAATAAGATTTTAACAAGCTTTCATGAGACTGACAAAAAGAGATGGGGAATGAGAAAGGAAAATAATAAGCTCTGGGTCTAGCAAGAAATACAACCTCCAAATGGATTCTGAACGAGAAATTTCCTTATTTATTTGCATGTTGCAGTTCAGTTATATGTTAACTATTTCTCTCTTCCCCCACTCCCCTTTTGAAAACCATTTGGATTTACTGCATTTCCCCAGGCTGCTTTGCATTTCTCTTTTAGTTCCTCTACATTCCATCTCCTTGCTTTAACATCTCTTTTATGCACTGATTTTTCAGGCATAGTTTACTGTTTTCTACAAATAGTAGAAATCATGGAATGAACAGTTAGAGTTATTGTTCAAGCACAAATAGGCTAAGACAGCTCGTAAAGTCCCTGGTGATCAAGGAACTATATAATGCTGACTGAAGCCAGCAACGACAGCAAAATTTTCATAAACCAGATGCTTAGATTTCAGCAGACTCAACTCTCAACTCATCTTCTCCGTCTTCAGACTCTCACCTCTGTTCTTCCTCCTGCAGGCAATAGTGTTTTCCTGACCTTAACAAGTTCTGAGCATGTTGAGTCCTCCTTCAACCTCATTCTTCCTCAGAAAATAAATCATCACACTATTGGGGAAGGGGGTCAAGACAGAAAGAAGCACATTAGCTTTCTGTTAACTCTAAGTAACTGCAGACGAAAATTTTGGAAAAAAAAATAGAGATTGCCCAAGACCTTTCAGAGACTGCCAGTCATTCATGTCAAAGGGGCCCAACCATTTAGGCCAAGGGTGGGGAACCTACAGCCTTGAGGCCACATGTGGCCCTCTAGATCCTCAAGTGTGGCCCTTCGACTGAATCCAACCTTCACAGAACAAATCCTCTTAATCAGAGCATTTGTTCTGCAAAAAGAACCAAATTAAATACTTGACACTAGAAGATCCATCTTGCAATCCAATAATGACTCTTCCTGGTAATACAAATAGGCAGTAAAGAGAAACTTCTAAAGATGATTAAGTAAAAATAGGAGATTTATTTCTTTAACAAACCATCAAGCTTTTTCTCCACAATGCTTTCTCTGATGTTAATTGGAAATTTGGACAACAGACAATGTATTGAAATGGAGAGAGCCATTCTACTTGGAGTCCAAAGTCTTGAGACTGAATCTGGTCTCTGTCTTGTACAAATTATGAGTCTTTCAACGAGCCATTTAACTGAACCTCTGCTCATTCCTTTGAGAAAATGAGTAAAAGAAGGCTATTATTCTTGCCTTAGCTACCTCATAGAGTTGTTAGGAAGGGTATAAGAGCTAATGTTTGTGAAAGCACTTTGTAAAGGTACATTGCTATGCAAGTATATGCTACTATCATTACGACGTTGAGCTCCTTGGAAGCTGGACCTACTCTGTACTGTCACCATAACAACTTAGCAACCCTCCATTCCTTCTCCCTTCTCCTTCCTCCCCTACCGTACAAACCAGACCAGAGATCAGTACTTGGACTGGCAGCCTTCTCACACTGGAAACAACTTCCATATATACATGAGGAGGAAAATGAGGAAGAGGAGAAAGGTAGTGATAAAAGGCCCATATGAAAGAAAATTGCTAAGGGCAAAAATCAAATCAATTTTAAGGGAAAGATGAAAGAAAACAGGACATTGGGGTGGACACTATGGAAACCTGGCACTGGGATGGGAAGGAAGAAGGGCAACAGTCCTTTAGACCGTTCCATGCTCCTGAGTTTTCTCCAGAACTGTCTCCCTCCTATTATTGTTGGCCTTTTCATATTTGTGATGAGTCTTAAAGTGAGAGTCCTACTTCTGGTCTCATGTCTCCCATTCCCTTCTACTTTGGCTTTACCCTTCTAGAGTCTGGCCTGTTCAATCTTCCCTTTCCATTGTACCCTCTGAAATCCCTGTTCTATTCTTAACAAACTGACCTTCATCATAGACCTTGTCCTTTCACATTTTTTTTCCATCTTCCTATATCTTCTTATACTCACAGAAGTTTGACTCTCTACTCTGACCCCTGAAGATGCTTTATCCATCCCTGACCACTCATTCTAATATCAGGTGTAACTTCTGTTACCTCCAACTGGCACTCGGCCAAGAGAAGAAGCAGGCATATATTTGCTTTTCATAGACTCTACTTTCTGCCATTACTCAAGAGTCTCCTTGTCTTTGCTTCTCACTCCACCAGTCAATATTCCAGGCTTTAGAACCTTGTGGTAGTCAGTTACCAGTTCTCATATAATCTCTCTCCTTTGTTAGTCTTTTAAATAACCTCCCTGCTGCTACTATCTCTCCTCCAGAGTCCATTCTCCACAGAACCACCAAATGGATATTCCAAAATGCAAGTTTGTTCCTATTAGTTTTCTAGATCAAAAATCTTCAGTGGCTACACATTATTCCTAGGATAAATTATAAACTCCTCAGTTGGGAATTTAAAGTCCTTCACAATTTGATTCCAGTCTGCCTTTACAAACTTACTTACCACTTCTCCCCTTCATACACTCTCTATTCTGGCCAAACTGGCCTAGCTAGAGTTCTATATACTTGGAATTCTATTTTCTACTTTTGTACCTCTGTACAGATTGTCCCTCATACTTGGAATGCATTATCTCTTATAAGGATTCCACACCTAGAATTCTTAGCCAAGGTATTACCTCCTTCCCAAGTCTCTTAATCACCCTAATTCATGCTTTCTTTCTTCTCAGAGTATCTTGTCTTTGCTTATTGGTACACTCTTGAGTGGAAGTAGAATACAAGTTCCTTGGCTCTTTGAGGGTAGACATGTTTTTTTCTTTATATCCCCAATGCCTAGCAGTGGCTTATACATGGTTCATAATTAATCAATGTCTATCAAACTAAAGTGAACTGAAGAATAGTTCAGTGTTTGATATATCAAAGAACACAAACTCTTAGGGGGAAGAACTCCTTATTTGACAAGAACTTCTGGGAAAATTGAAAAACAATTTGTTAGAAATTAGGTTTAGCTCAATATCTTACTTCATATGCCACAATAAGCCCCAAATGTCACCTGAATATTAAGGATCACATCACAAATATAAAATAGAAGAAAGCTGGATTAAATACCTTGTCTAAATATTATTAAGAAAGAGTCCTTAAAAAAAAACAGGTGATGAACATGATCACAAAAGGTATAAAACAATTTTTTTCAATAATATTCACTTTAAAAAACCTTTAAACTTTTTAGTAAATTTTTTGAAAAAACAAAATCAATGCAACTTGGATATGAAGAAAAGCTCTTAATTTAAAAAAATGCTTCCATAAAATAATTTTGATAATATCATATAATCAAGGTATATAGGGAACTAATACAACTACATAAGAGTAAGGGCAACAGTGTTCCAAAGAATTATAAACTATTAGTAAGCAAATGAAAGATTACTCCAGATCATTAATATGACAAATACAAATAAAACCACAAAATTCATTTCATATCCAACTAATTAACAAAGATGATGGAACGTGAGACTAGGAAATGTTAGAGAGATTGTGGAATGTCAGATACACCAATATACTATTGGTGAAGTTGTAAATTGGTCTAAATATTTGGAAAGTAATATAGAATTATGCTTAGAAAGTGACTGAAATGTGGTAGACTCTTTTGACTAAGAGATCTCAGTGCTATCCCAAGAAGGTTCAATTTAGAAAGAAATATCCCATAAATACACGTAAGCTCATAGTAACAGAGTGATAGATTAAGGCAATTAAAGAAAGATGTTAAGAAAAATGTAAAATAAATCTTAAAACAAATTGAAGAGACTTCCTTTTCTCACTTTTATGTCCTATTCTATCACTTTCATGTCTTCCACAGATGCCTGAAATTGTACTGCTACTATTTCAAGGAATTAGATGGTCAGTCATTACCCTCAAGCTTTGCTCTTCTTTTCAAGAGTAAATACCCTTGGGAGTTAAGACAAAGGGAACTTAAGTGGCAACAAGCTCATCAGATGCTTTTTTTTCTCCAAGGAAGAGAGAATTACAGAACCAATGGGAAGAGAGAAGGGAGAAGGGAGTCAGTTCTGGAAGGAACAAAAGGGACTCAGATGGGAAAACTAGAAAAGTGAAAACAAATTTCCTCCCTTTACTACCCAATTCTGCTTGCAATGACCCTCATTTTCCTTCTTGCCTGGAACACTACATGCATTGTACTTCCATGAGAATATAGAGTAGATTCTCTTCTTCTGAAAAATAATGGCTCACCTTCATATAGCAGTTTAAAGCTTATGAAAAGTTCTCTCAAAACCATCACATGAGATGGGGAGTGCAAATATTATCACCCCTATTTTACAGATTTACAAACTGGGGATTCAAAGAGCTAAGTCCCTTCTGTCATTTTCTATCTCTGCATACACAACACTCCTCGAGAGTTTTAGATTTGGAGTTAGGAAAATCTTTGTTCAAATATTACTTTGGACAGTAGCTTTATGACCATGGATAAATCGCAAGACCATAATTTATGGCTGGATTCTCATTAGAATTCCTAGAGGAAGTTGCCACATTGACTGAATCACTAGTCCTTGGTATATTGAGAAGTTCCCAGTGAAATATTCCTTATTTAATTTATGTGTGTCCACTAAATGTGTGTATGTGTGTAATACATGAAATATAGGTAAGAGCCATATAATAGCAATAGTTAGCATTTATGTGGCATTTTCAGGTTATCTCATTTGATCATTCTAATTGCTGTGCAAAATAGGTGCTGTTACTATCTTCATTTTAAAAATGAGGAAATAGGTTTTGAGAAGTTAATTGAGTTCCCCAGGGTCACAGTGCTGAGCAAGTATCTGCTGCAGTACTTGAACTTAGCTCTTCTAGATATCTGTTTATATCTATAGTCATAATTATAGCACTGTTTGACTTTTTTTTCCCTCTGTCAAAGTTGGGGGGGGGCGTGGAGAGAGAAAGAGAAAGAGAGAGAGAGAGGGAAGAGAGAGAGACAGAAATAGAGACTTAGTGTGAGGAGGAACAGGTCTATTAGAATATTTTGAATATAATTGTTTTTAATACTGAAGGGCACGAGGCTTGATGACTCTGAAGGCAATAGGGATTGTGACGTCTCTTGGAGATTAGACACCTGTTCCGAGCAGTTTTCCTAACAAAGCACTGAAATGAGTACAAAGATCTGGATACTTGGATTTCAGGCTCAGTGCTGTTGCTAGCTAGCTTGGTAACTTTGGGCAAATAATTTAATTTCTCAAAGCCTCAGAAGTCTCCTCTGTAAAATATGAGAGTTGAACTAGATGACTTCTAAGTACCCTTCGAGCTGTATAATGCTATGATTTCTTCCTGTTGGTTAATGTTAATGAAGACTGCAGAATTTTAGATTGGTTTTCCCTTATCTGGCTCAGGACTGGTAGATCCTAGGTGAAATATCTGTAGATCAATGAAATGATTAAAGGCAAACACTAGTGTTGTTGAAAGGAAGAACAACCTCCATCTAAACTAATTGGTCTTTCTCCAAAATGGGAGAGTCATATAAAGTGCATTATATCCAAATAATTTATTTCAACAGCATCCAGTGCCCTGTATACTAGCAAGAAAAAAAAAAGTGAACTGGGCAATTATGAGATCTTTATCCAGATAACTTAAAAAATTCTCAACATTAGTAAACATCTCCAATGAAATGGCTGTAGGCTTATATGTCCCACTTCCCATTGTGAGAAGAGATTTGGCCTTTAGCTACTCATCGCTATGGAAGAACAAGGTGTGAGAATTCAGCCCGCTATTTATAAAGATCAATTCATCCACCTACTTCTTGAATAGGAGATGACAGTCTTTAAATAGTACTGGGCAACATGCCGGAACATTTTATGGTAGGCAGTGAAAGAGAAGAGTGTGTATTCAGTGGTAATGGTGGAGGACATTAAAAAAAAAAATCATAATTGCTAGACTGGAAATCTTGATAGCACTTGAAAAGTGAGTCAGCCTCCAACCCACCTCAAATATTACCCTGATCAGGAAAGTTAAAAAGTTTTCAAAAGAGTTCCGTCCTCTGAATCCACATTTTCTAGTCTGTTTTCAGAGGGTTGGATGATTGCTGGATTGGCCAAACGTTTATAAAGATGGATTCTCCTGAAGTTTTGAGGGTTGTCCATCACAGATTAACAGCCCATTGACTTTGTACATATCCATGTCATTTAACCTGGTAATATTTTATCTCTGCACCATTAATTAAGTTTGCTCATCCACATTACATTCTCCTTGACACATTTTTATTAAATACTCACTATCTGCATGTACATCTGTGTCACAAGCATCATAGCAATGGTTTTATTACACCATTAACTGCATATCCATCTACATCACACACTTCTTGGCACTCTTACCAGTCATTTTTATTGATTACATATTCATTCAACTTTCAACTACTGTGGAGAAAGATTTTGTTGACGACGTATATTCCATATTGCGCATAAACTGTATTCTGAATCATGCCCCCTTTAGGCAATTGTGGTTGACTTGCCACCCTTTGGCCTAATGCTGCCTAATTTGTAATGCACAAGGTCCCCTTCAAAAGAATAACATATTCCATTTATGTTTACAAAACTAATGCC
Source organism: Bettongia penicillata ogilbyi (assembly GCA_023548195.1). Lineage (NCBI taxonomy): Eukaryota > Metazoa > Chordata > Mammalia > Diprotodontia > Potoroidae > Bettongia > Bettongia penicillata. The sequence goes on along the minus strand of JAJHZJ010000378.1, from coordinate 8,050,787 downwards.
TGATGCAAAACCCAATAGAAAATAGAATTGGTCTTTTATTAGTGATAATTACACCAACAAAACTGAGCAAGATAGGGAATGGTTTGAGAAAAGCAAATGAACTAGCTTTAAAATTGAGCTCAGTAGATGTAATCATATAACTAAGTATAAATCTTTTAGTCTTTTCATTAAAACAACCTTGTTTTCCTCGGTAAATCTGGGGATCCATTTTCATATTACTTTGCATAAATGTGTAGGCCAATTTACATGAATTTGCATGCGGTGTTCAAAAAGTCTTAATGCCAATTATGCAAAAATAAAATATAATTAGTCATTGCCAGTGTATTCCAAGCCCAATATTTGGGGCCACCAAAAGAGGTAGAGTCAGAAATGGTCTATGAAATAGTAGATTGGCAGTCCTAGACCATCTGCCCCAAAATGGGTATTATTGCTCTTGGGTAATAAAATTGAGTTAACTCAATGTTGACTTTCCCCCAAATTTGGGATCGCCTTTCGTTTCATTAAAGTAGAAAGGAATTTCAAAATAAATAAAGATCATTCAGCCACCAATGCCAAGGGTGTCATCTACTTATAATAAATGTATCCTTGCTGTTTTCAGTCCACTAGCCTGGTTAATCTTCAGTGAACTCTGACTTTTTCTCACCCACTCTAATTTCTGTAGGAGAGGGACAGAGAGAAGACTGGATAATGCTCAAATCACCTGACACCCTTTTAGTACAAGGTCAGACAAAAAATTTGATCACAAGGAAGGGGAAAAAATGTGGTTTCCTTTTGCAAATGCCTCTTCCTGGATAGGCCAAGCCAGCAATTTCCCATGCTGGGCATTGCTGATTATTCTACCATCCTGTGATGGGCAGGCACCTGTTACGTTACTGTTCTTTTAAAGTGACATGCTAATGAGAGACAGAAAAAAAGCATTTAATGAGAACATTAGCCCCTCTTTTTTAAAGGCTGTTTAAAGCTTGTAAGATTACAAGTGTCCCATTCCTTTTTGCCAGTTGCCAGGAATTCCCAAGATAGAACGATGGTCCATCCAGCAAATGCCCATTTGGGGTTACAGTACTGTGTAATATTTATCCATTGTTTTAATTAAGCTTTGTGTATACCTAGCGTCATTCACAGTTCAGAGCAGGTGCTAAATAAATGTTCAATTTGAATTCCATCTTATTATAATCTATGTGTTTAGCAGGTGGAATGTACTAAGGATTTCTTAGGAGTATCACTGCCTTTCTTATTGAGCTCTAAGAATGCTACGTGGCATACATACACCCAACGTTTTTGTTTTTCTGTATATTACATCTCCTCCAAGTGCATGCTCAGTGCCTGAGGTGAATTGGAGCAGCTGGCTTTCTAATGTTCTCTGTTTGTTAAAGTTTAGGAGGGCAAGTGCATCTCTTCCCTTATGTCCTTATTGGACCCCAGTTGGCTGACCTTCAGACTGCCATATGTGGTGAGCACTAGATTTGGAGTCGGAGGACCAGGGCTTTAGACGCTGCTGCTCTTACTTATTACACATAATACCTCTGGCAAATCACTTAACCTCCCTGGGCCTCAGTTTTCTTATCTATAAGATAAGAAGATTGAACTAGATGACCTGTAAGATTCCTTTCTTCTTGAACTCTATGATCCAACGCCATAAAAGTATAAAGTATAATCATTTTCCCCCATTCTTCTTAGGGTTAATGTTTCTTGAACACTGGTAAGATATCCCTGGAGTGGCAGGTTAACACAACATGGGGTAAAATGGGATCTACTCTTGCATTACCTATCGATAACCTTTTTCTGACAATTGATGGATCAGCATGCACCTGCAGTTACCAGAACTAAATATGTACAATGTGATGTCCCCATACATATCATGTTTACAAATTATATGGGGGGAAGTTGACTCAGTCAAGTTGGATCAGGATCTTGAGAAAAAATTAAAACCTTCCTGACCTAGTCAGGCAATCCTTTTTGTGAGCACTGTTTGAGACAGTGAAGCCTTCTTGTTTCAGCACTTAAGTTAGCCAGAGATACCGATGTTGTTCAATTGTATAAATAATATGGCTACCTTTTCGTACCATTTTTAAATTTAAAATTATACTTACTCTGGGTCAAATCCCTACTCTGTTCATTTCCACATCTTGTGCTACATTTAAGGGGCATGAAAAGTATTTTCAGTACAATGATTTACATTAATACTCTATCAAAACCCATTTCAGGTTAAATTGATTGCTTTGAAGTGATAGCTAATACTTGTACCTTGTGACAAGCCAACGTAATGAACTGTGACAGAATACTAGGTGTCGGGTAGCTGTGTGTGTTCAGTGGTGCCTTTCAGGAGTCATATCATTTTCACTCCCTCACACACCCCGCAACCCCTTCCAACACACTTGATTTTTTATGTTTTAAGTGTTAATGTCTGTGGTCAGAAAAAATAGGGACGAGACAAAGAAGGCAAAACCTAAATGATTCCCAGAGAAAGGCTCTTCAAAGAGGAAAGATGCCCTACCCTTCTAGGAAAAGGTGTGTCTTCCTCCCTCCTTGCATCTTCCTTCCTTCCCTATTTTATAAGTTCATTCTGTGTGCAAAACAAAACAAAAAAAAATTATGAAAATTTTAGATTTGATTTTATCAGGCGCTATCCCATTTGTGTTTGAATTTATTTCTTCCACCTTCCTTCAGTCTAACTTGCTTTAATTTGCTAAAGACATTATTGTTTCAACCAAATAGTTATAGCCTCATTCATTTTCCAATAGCTAGTTGCCTTAAAGGTGATATAGTTATACTTAGCAATATTTAGAACAGAGGTTCTTAACATGTGGTTACTTTTTGAACTTTTTTTTAATTTATAAATTTATTTTAATATATTGATTTCCTTTTTAATCCTAATTATTTCATTTTATGCATTTAAAAAGATTATTCTGTCTAAGGGTTCACAGCTTTTTCGGATTGGTTAAAAGCCCCTGTCCCGGAAGAAAGTTGAACCTTGATCCTAAACAACCAAAGGAGAATCAACATTGGGCCGAGGTGGAGTGACTGAGGGACACAGTCAATCATACCTTTTGGAGACTGACAAATCATCAGTCAGGCCTTCTCTCTGAGCCACAGAGATGGGGAGCTGCAGTTGGTGCTGTGTTTATAGACAAAGGATTCTTTCCTGGGCCATGGCATGAGAAGATGACCTTGCTGATTTTAACATAATGAATGCCAGCAATCCCATGGACTAGATCCCGGTCCACCAATCTCAAGAATGCAGGAGTGCTGCAAACTTTGCTGACTCAGTACTCCATGGTAGCAAGAAGAGCTTTGTTAATCCTGCTGTGTGCTTAGCACTTAAAAGATTACTAAGAACGACCGCAGTTGTTATTCACTTAGAGGACAGAGGGTGTAGAAAACGAAGGGAAGAGATTTCCTAAATCTCGAAGGGGGAAAATAGAAGCAATGTGTCCAAATATCACACAAATCCCAAGCAAAGGGCATTTATTTGTGAAGTTCACTTGTTTTTTTCAGTGTAGCCTGGTAGAAAAAACAAGAGGACTTAGAGTCAGGAGAAGTCAATTTGAGTACTGATTGTGTGACTAAACAAAAGCCTCTAGACCTCAGTTTCCTCAGGAGTAAGCTACAGGAAGCAGTGCCAGTGTGGTCCATCAAAGAGACCTTAGAACCTGTTCAAGACCTGTCTCTGACACATCCTGGCTGTGTGACCCTGGGCAAGTTATTTAACCTCTCAGTGCCCCTACCTTCATAGCCATCTTGCAATCCTCTGAGACTAAGAGTTCTGGGGTGGGGTGGGGTGCTGAGCTGCCTTGATAAAAGTTTCCTCATTGGGGCTGGTCCAAAACAAACACACAAGCAAAAATGAAACAAACAAACAAACAAAAACGCACAAAGCTAATGACACAGCTCATAGTGTTAGTGTGAAGAAAGTACTTTATAAACTTGAAGGTTAAGTATAATTGTAAACTATGGATCTTAGGCCTAAAGCTGACATTTATCTTAATAAATAAGCCAGGGATTTATCTTGACCCTATGTCCCCATTTATAGATGAGAAACTGAGGTCTGGAGTGGGGTCACACAGGAAGCAAGTCTTCTTACTGTTGTGAGGAAAGCTTTGTAAACTATAAAATACTACATGATTGTGGACTTTATCGCTATTCAAAACCTAGCCTTTGCCTGTTATATTATCTCACATGAATTGCTTGTAAACAATCTTTAGATGGTACAGAGCTTTTAACAAATCACTGAAAACCTCAATACCTGAGGACGAGTCAGCTGAGGTGAGGTATATTTAACAGTACCTTGTGCCTGAGCCTACATTAATGGGTTTTGCCTGTGATTATCCTAACAGCACATCAATGGCCTTTGATTCAGCTCTACTTTAAAAAGTGCTCCTTTGTCACTTTCTAAAAACCCAGATGCAAATCTGCATTGTACAGGGAGCACTTCATCCCAGAAACGTGCATTTTTGCCTGTGGACTAGCCTTTGGCTGTATGAAATGTGCATGTAAAATGAGGAAGAAACAATTTGTAGGTACTCCAGGTATTTGGAAAGAAGTCTTAGTCTCCCCTCTAATATCCATCAGTTCTGCCATTTTGAAAAAAAAAAAAAAAAGATTAGCAGGAGCCATTAGGAACAGGAAATGCAATGTACTTCTAATGAACAAAACGGTCAGGAGCAGCTCCCAGAAGAGCGACCTTGTAATTCACCAGTGGCATTGCAATCTTAGTGCTGATTAAAAAAAAAAAAACCTCTCTTTGGCAAATTCCCACTCATTTGGATATCACATATCTTCATCCCCCTCCATCTCCACTCAGTTTCACCACATCAGTCATATTTCAAGATAGGGTGGACAGATGAACTTGTTCTCTTCAATCACTAGTATTGATTTCTTCACCCAAAAATGCAGCTTTGAGTTCACTTGGCACAGAAGGTGCTTTCCGTGTGCAGAATTAAAGTCTCTCTCTCTCTCTCTCTCTGTATGTGTACGTGTGTGTGTGTGTGTGTGTGTGTGTGTGTGTGTGTGTGTGTGAAAGAGAGTGAGCAAGCTAGAGACAAAGACTGGAGAGAGGGGTTGGGGAGAGAGAGACAGAGAGACAGAGACAGAGAAAGAGAGACAGAGCGAGAGACAGAGAGGGAATTAACAAGTGCTCCAATCAAAACTCTTCAGCATGTATAAGGTAACTCAACCATATTCTGTTTCCCCTCCATAAGCCATGAAGTGACCTCTGTCTAGATACAAATTTCCCTTCTGAGTTAAAAGCATTTATGTTCAGTGTGCCTTCTTGATGCATCAGGAATTTTATTAAATTCTCTGTGCCTTAAAATCTTTATTCTGCAGAGTTACTTTATGCATTTGTGCTGACCCAAAGGGGAAAATTTGTTTTTGGGGGCTCCTGTTAGTTTTCCATGCTATTTTGTTCCCAGACTGGCCTACGAGAATAATGTTTAAAATAGATGACCTAAAATAGCATGTGTGGTAACGCTCCATGTTAAACTACATTAATATCTACTCCTATCACCGAATAAGACACATTAGAGAAACTTGCATATTAATTCTACAAATTAGCATCATATTGGGTAGGCATACACTGTGGGAAAAGAAAGAAGCATATATTAGAATGCAAGCTGCTTTGAATAAACTTAGACTTTTAGAGAATGAGTGGTGCTAAAAGGAGCAGTTTCGATAAGCCATTTAATATCAGAATAGAATATCAATATGGACTGTGGAATTCCCTTTGAGGTCCTTCAGAGATAAGCAATGCTCTTACCTGTACAGGGCTGTTAAAAGAGTGATCCTGTCTGAGGGATTGGGAAGGGAAGGGAGAAGAGGAAGGCTGAGGAGAGGGGATGGATCCGATAACCTCTCAAGGTTCCTTTCACTCTGGTGACTTTCAATAAAGTAATAAAACATGCATTTAGCCCACATGTAAACTCTTACAGAAACAGGGGGATTAGTGGAAAAGTGTTCTGTAAATGTAGAGGGGAATTATTTTGATAATGTTAATCTATCGAAAGTTGTTTATCTGAAAAATCACCTGTTTTCCTAATACTATACATATGGAATGGTACCCTTCACACTCCACACTGAGTCTCCATACAGTATTCCTATTCATGTGTTTATGGCCCTTTCTACTCTGACTACCTATGTTACAGAAGTTTATGCTTTAGATAGATCATCTTTGTAGCTTGTCCTTTTTTGTTTCATCAAAAGTGAGAATCCCCTCACACCCGATGGGTAGAAAATCTGCTTCTAGTCTCTCATTATTCACATTGTTGCCATATTTATATTTCTAAGACTAAAATCTGATCTGTCACTTTCCTACTCAAAAGTCTTCCATGGCCTTCTATTGTCTCCAGGAAAACAAAAATACAAAATCCTCAATCTGGTATTTAAACTCTCCACAACACGGCTCCCACCTAGCCCTTCCGTGTGTTGTTTCATGCGATTCTCCTTAATACAGTTTCCATTGCATTGAAACTTGTCTGTTAGTGTTCCTCATAAAAATATATTTCATTTCCTCTCTCTGTCCTTTTGCACAGATAGTCTCTATTTTGAATGCACTCATTTCTTACTTCTACCTCATAGGATGGCATGGTATCAGGTATCTTCTCCTATCCAAGGCCTTTTCTGATCTCCCCAGTTATAAGTACTCTCTCCTTCCTGAAATTATTTTGTATCTAAAAGGTGATTAAAAGCCTGGAAAATGTGTTTCCATCTACTTATATGCAATAGAGGCAGGAAGGTACCTTAGCAGATGAAGGACGAAGATGTTGTCTCCATTGTTTAGCTCATAATCTATCTCCAATCTATTTGAAAGTCAGGCCAAAGAGGATCTTGGGAGGGGTTTTAGAGAACTGGAAGGAGGAAGGCAGATCTAGGCAAGTCTTGAATTTTCTTGAAAGAAAAATCTCTGAAATGATTCTAATGTGATATAGATTGTCAGGCAGACTTTAAACAAGAGTTACAAGGACTTTCTAATTCTAACTCAGTCTTGGAACATGAACCTGGCCCTCTTAACAGGAACAATTAAAAGAAAAAGATCTAAATAAGAGATGCCAGCATGGCCTGTGTCCCATAATAAGAGCCTGTGTCCTGAAAGAAAAGACAACTTCTGTAAAAGAAACAAAACTGACCATAACCAAGCTTCTGTGAATTTCTCTGCCTCTATGGAGAGAAAAGTAGGTGAAAGTTTTTTTGTTTTTTTTTCCTTTGTCATCTGATATTTCTCACGTAGGGAGGTCTAGTGTAGTTTAAAGAAATAAAGTTTAAGCAAAGGAATAGTACCTCTGGGGAAGCCTCCAGCTGAATGCAAAAGCTGGAATCAGAGAGAAACTGCAGCTATGTGCCCAGCACAACCCTACCTAGTAGAGGAAATATTCAGTGTACTTGGAGAAGGCCTAGTAGGAGCATACAATAGCATTACTAAAAGGCATCAGTAGCAATGTTGGAGGTAAGAGTAATTTTTCTCTGTGTGAGCTCTGTTAGGGCATACATAATGTGTTCCCTAATATATATATAATGTGTGTGTATGTGTGTGTGTACATATGTATGTATATATACACACACATACATATATATTAGTGGAAGAATATGCCCAAGGCTTAAGGGGAAAATGTCCTAAAACTATCTTTCTAGTTATGCTGTTTCATCAAATGGTGTCCTCATTGAGTAGTAAGGTTGGACACATTAGTGGGGGCTCATGATCTATGATAGGTGTGTATTATGTAAAATTAACTTATTCTGTAACTTCTAAACTTTCTCTATGTGCCCTTTTTGGCAGCACACATCTACTGGGTGTTGGTCTGTTTTGTTCATCATTGCTTGAATGAACTGCTTACCACCTCCACTAAACAAATTGTTGGTGTTTTACTTGTAGTAATAATTCACATTTTTTTGTATTCTAGGGTTTATTAAGTGCATTCTTCACTATTACTTCATAAAGTACTATAGAAATAATTATTTTCCAGGCAAGTAAACCAACGCTCAAAGAGTCATATATGATTTGTCCATTATGGTACAACTGGTAAATGTGGGCACCCAGTTTTGAACATAGGTATTATGGGTGCCAACTCTAATGCTTTTCCTGCCACACCAGGATTCCTTTATATCTATAAAAATGTATCAATAAAATTGTAATACTGTACTTAAGAGCTGACATAAAAAAGACACACCTATGAGAAGAATTAAGTCCTTACACTGGAAACGGAAACCAAAAGGTCTCACCTTTCCTTTTTTACTCCAGTAATGAGGAACAGTGAAAAGGGGTGGAGGGGGGGATGGGCAATAGAAGAGGAAAGTTGTTTAGATTTTTATTGACTTTGACTTGCAGATTCCACAAAGACTGATGTTTGTATTCTCCCAACATTTATTTCATAAAACAGCAACTTCTATGTCTTATTAAAAATAGAAAGTGCCAATTAGAGTTAGAAGTGGTTTTCTCCTCCTGTGAAATCTCACAGCAACTTTGTCTTACATACTTTATAATCTATTTTGTATCATTTATTTTTGTATGTTTTTATTCCCCCATTCTTAGACGATAAGTTCCCTGAGCAGGGACATGCTTTATTTATCTTTGTGTCTCTCCTAGTTTCTTGCATAATGCCTTGCCCATAAATAAGAACTTAATACATAGTGTTTAAAAAAATAAAATTAATTGCAGTAGTTAGACATCCTCTGCTTAATTTCTACTCTGATTACCCTGCCTGGAATGGAGATCTCTGCATCCTAAAAGTAGAACACAAACTCCAATGAGTTCTACCAAACTGGAAATTCAGAGGATCATAGAATTTGGAGCTTGATGGAAACATAAGATCATCAGTGAACCCCCTAATCTTATGAATTGGGAAACTAGTGCCCAACAGAATAAACCCACTAATTCAAGGTAACATAGCAGAATCAGGACTCAGGTCAAGGTCTTCAGACCTAGTTTCTAGTACTCTTTCCACCACATGCTATATGGTTAGTAGGTCATTTATGGATTAACTAAACTTGGATAGGGTCATCACCACAAACTGATTTTTTTTCTTATTGCCACAGAAACTGAGGCCACTATCAATGGCTTCACCATCTGCCTCACCACTTACACCTCTGTGGTCCTGGGCAAGTCACTTAACATCTTGGATGGTTGTTTCTTCAACTATAAACTGAAGATGCTGGACTAAAGCAGGACTTCATGGATAGATCTCAGGAATTTATTTTTTTAAATGTTTTAATAATTGTGTTTTGATATGATTGGCTTCCTTTGTAATCCTGTATGTATGATTTAATTCATTAAAAAGCTATTCTAAGAAGGATTCCATAGTTTCCACACCAGACTGCAAAGAGTTGGGGAAAGGGAGATTGGAGAGGTGTTCATGATACAGAAGAAGTTAAGGTCCCTGGTCTAGAAGATTTTTAGGTCCTTTTTATCTGACATAGATTCTAATTAATGAAGCTATGCTCTGCACTAGTGTTCATCCTCAAGCTTAAGCTGTTTAGTGATAGGGCAACTTCCTTGATGACATAGGAATTGACTCTATGCTATCTAAAGAGGAGAATAGCTGGACATCTTCTTGTGGGATCTCTGGACTAGACCAGTCAACATCAACAAGCATTTATTGAGCACCTACTATGTGACAGGTGGGGCAGATAGAGTGCCAGACTTGGAACCAAGATCTGAGTTCAAATCTGGCCTCAGACACTTACCAGCTGTATTACCCTGGGCAAGTCACTTAAATCCTATTTGCTTCAGTTCCTCATTTGTAAAATGTAGAACATTGGAATAGGAAATGGCAAACCACTCTAGTATCTGTCAAGAAAACCACATAGATAAAAGTCCATGATTGACTGACCCTACAACAACCATAAATGTTCCAGGGACTGTGCTAAGGGCTGTGGATGTAAAGGAGGCAACAATATGATCCCTGCTCCCAAGGAACTCATACTCTAACAGGGGAGACAACATAGAAACAACTAGTTATATAGAAAATGCTAGAATGATTTAGATTTAGTCTTGTGCAGAGACAAAAGGGAAACAATCTGAAAGAGACCTCAGAGATTATCTCCCCAATCTTTTCATTTTACAGATGAACACACTGAAGGCCTGGGGAAGTTAAGTCACTTGATCCAGGTCATACAGGTATTGAGCAACAGAGTTAGGATTGGAATTCAGGTTCTGCGACTCCAAAATCAACACTCTTTTCCATTGTAGCCTAAGGTGAGCTTTGGAGACTGATGGCTTTAAGGAGTCTATTTTTAACAAATGGCTTTTGTTTTAATGTTTCATATATTTCATTCTAATGTTTCTTCATAGCCCTGTGATTTTACTGAGATTCTTTTATCATGTAATGGATGGTCTTCACGAGCTGTTGTAGGGCCTGTCAGAATTTCTGTTCTATTTCAAGAACCCAAGGACCCCTTCAAACCAAAACTAAATGAGTAAAAATACACATTTTGAACATGACCCAGAACATAACTTTAATGGTTTTGCCAAAGGTAAGTTTTTTAGAGCACATTTTTGATGGTTCTGCTCTGATATTTACAATATTCCAGTCCCTCAGAGACTCTTGGGTCAGCTCAGTGGTATAGTAGATAAAGCATTGGACCTAAAATCAGGTGAGTTCAAATCTAGCCTTAGACATTTACTGACTATGTGACACTGGGCAAGTCACTTAACCTTTTAGTGCCCCAGTTTCATCCTCTATAAAAAGAGAATAAAAATAGTGCCTGCCTCTCAGAGTTGTTGTAAGGATCAAATAAGATATTTGTAAAGTGTTTTATGAACTTAAAAGTGCTATACAAATTTTAGATGATAATAATGATCTCATCAGTATAAACTGTCCTACCAATTATGACCCATTACGCCTTTTCATTTTATGTGAACCTTGTCCATGTTTCCATAAATTCTCTTCAGTATACCCAGGCATTCCCCTGGGACTTTTAATATTTAATTGACACCCCAAAGAGATAAAAGGAAGAATAAAAAAGGTCATTTATGTACAAAATATTTATAGTATCTCCTTTTGTGGTGGCTCCTGGAAACTAAGGAGGTATCCAGCAATTAGGGAATGGCTGAATAAATTGGTGAATGCTACGGAATACTATTGTGTTATAAGAAATAAGAAGATAAAAAGTTTCAAAGAGACATGAAAAGATCATACAGAATGAAATAAGCTGAACCAGTAGAACAATTTATACTGTGACACTAACATTATAAAAGTCAAACAATTTTGAAAAACTTTTAAAAAATCTGATAGCTAAATGATTCATGATTCTAGATAGCTAATAGTGAAGAGCACTGCCGTGTTATGACAGAGAGATGATGAACCAATGTATGGAATAGTAATGCATTTTTTGATGCGCCCATTGTGAGAGTATATTGTACTTGATTGTGTTTATGTGTTATAGGATTCCTTCTTCATCTTCCTCTTCCCTCCCTTCCTTCCTTCCTTCCTTCCTTCCTTCCTTCCTTCCTTCCTTCCTTCCTTCCTTCCTTCCTTCCTTCCTTCCTTCCTTCCTTCCTTCCTTCCTCCCTTCTTTCCTGTCTTCTTTTTTTCTTTCCTTCCTTCTTTCTTTCTTTTTATGTGGCATGCTGGAAAAGAAAACAAATGGTGAATTCTTGATAATTTTAAGTAATTTTTTAAAAATTATTTTGTGGACACCCATGTATCTTTTGAACTGTCCACTTGTTCTCCTTGCTCTCACTACATGACTGATCTGCCTTTTTTTCTGGTCTTTTTTGGAAGGAAATCTGAACTTGTAAATTTATCATTATTAACAATTATTAGGATGCAGATTGGCAACTCTTCTGCAATTTGAAGTTTTAGAGAATTGCTTAGTCACTGAGAGATTTCCTGTCCTGCCCAGAGTTACACAGCTAGCATGTGTCAGAGGCAGGATCTGACCTCAGGTCACCCTCGCTCTAAGACTTATGCTGTACCCACTTTTGCATATTGCCTTTCCTTCTGACCAATGCATCTTGGATGAGGTCCTCTGTGTGCTTTTTTACATACATCATTTTAATATTTTCTATAGCTACTTTTAGCCCCTTGTGTCTTTCCATTGCCCTTTGGGTCACCTGCAAGTACTCACAAATGATCTAATATAATACAATTCGGTGCTATGACATATCCATGTAATTTGTTGGTGTTGACTATCTAACCTTCAGACAACTTTAGAGAAAAAATAATTCATCCATAGCAGAGACCTTATTTTTCCATCTACAACATTTCATTAAATGTGAGAACTACATGAAAAGGATAGAAAAGTAAGGAGAAAAAACAAAATCAGAAAGATTTTGTTTGGCTAAGAGAATGCTTATGACTGTTGGTACTGACCACAAGTTTCAGGGTCACTTCCTCCACTGAATGTACACACAGTAGAATGATCTTATTTAGCCACATGAGAAAAATGTAAAAATCAATTGATAAAACAAAATATTTATTGAACACCTGCCATGTGTTCAGCACAGTTCCAGGCACTGTAGCAAATGCAGAACCAATATAAAATGTGGTTTCTGCCCTCATGTACTTGAAAGCTTAAGTAGGAAGATTAAATTAACATACTTGAAATAATTAATGAACAATAACACTTCAATAGAAGTTATAGTCTTATACTTCAAAACATTGGGGGCTCACTGATGTGATTACTCTCTAATGGCATAGCTTTCAACCTATCCAGGATTTCTTATCCTGTGAGAGGCTTGTCTATGTTATGCCATGAATTTACTCAATGTTCTAAGGTAGCCAATTAAGAATTTTTAATATCTCATGAGTACCAGTGAAATTGTCAGGTTATCTGTCATTCGTTACTCTCAACATGTGACCAATGTATCTCCTTTTGTTATCATGATTTCCTGAATTATATCCCTTCTTCCACTCTTTGAGTGTGAGCTCTCACTGGTCAAATGCTGTATTCTGCCTGTCCCAAACTTGTAGTAATCTACTGACCCTTTTGGTCCACTACAATTTTGAAACTCCAGAGATTGTCGTTTTTATGATTACTATATACATGTCATCACTGAGAGAATATTCATTTTACAAAAATGGATTTCATTCCAGGAAGTAGTTTGGAATTGAGGAAAGTGCTTTATGATTTGCTAAATACAATCCTCTTTTCCTTCTGGCCCATGGGTCTTGGTTTATGCCAGGTTGCTCCAGCTTGCTAAATTACATTGCTACAGCATGGATTTCTTCTGTATATATTCAGTCTTGCACAGCTTCTCTTCCCACCTTCATCTTTTTGAGTGTCATGGTCATTTCCTCCTATGGCACAGTGGGTACTGACTTAGGTAGTTAGAGTAAAAAATGTAGCAGTTCTATGATCATCGATGGTGAGAACAAATTGTTATGGAATTGCTGGAGATTTTTTCTATCTTTTTATTGTTCTAGTTTCATCTACAAATGTTCTTGGGATGATCTAGCTTAGTTGCGTTACCAAAATTTCTGAAAACTCATTCTCCCCACCATAAATATTTTTTTCTTTTTTTTATTTTAGTATTTTTAATGATACCTTTTTTAATAACAATAATTTCTCACTATACTCTTTCCTTTGTGATAAAGGAAAAGAGCTAACCAAATCCAAACGACAAGGTATATAATACTGAATAGTGCTTGTAACATTGCATACTCATAGTCACTTGCCTCCCCAACAAATGAGAGACAAACATTTGTCTATCTCTTCTCCAGAGTAAAAAAAAAAAGCTATTATAATCATATAACATTTGTCTTTTTATTGTTTTTCATGTCTTGTCCCATTTGGCAAGTGTTTGCTCCTAGAGCCAGTTTCTAGGTTTTTGGCTTTCTTATTGTAGTGACCACTTTATATTTGCACCATTTCAGTTGGAAATTGTGACAAAATTCAGAAGCAAAACACTTTTGAGGAGAGACAAAGTAAAAGGAGAGAGGGAGAAAGACAGAGAAAGTGAGAGAGAGAGAGAGAGAGAGAGAGAGAGAGGTGGGGGGAGAGAGGGAGAGAGACAGGAAGAGAAGGAAAGTGAGGGGGGATTAGAATGGAATGTGGGAAATGTATAATAATCATAACTATGAAAAAATTACAAATTTCTCTGATACTTCTAAAATATATAGAAAACTCAGTCAAATTTATAAGAATACATAAGAATTTGTAGGAATACAAGTCATTCCCCAATTGACAAATGTTAAGGAATATGAATAGACAATTTTCAGATGAAGAAATCAAAGCTATCTGTAGTCATCCAAAAATGCTCTAAGCATCAATTGAGTAGAGAAATACAAACTGAAAGAACCACCTTGCACTTATCAGATTGGCTAATATGACAGAAAAGGATAATGACAAATGTTGGAAGGGATATGAGAAAATTGGGACACTAATTCACTGTTACGTGGAGTTGTATACTGATCCAACCATCCTGAAGAGCAATTTGAAACGATGACCAACAGACTATAAAATTGTATATGCTCTTTGACCCAACAATACGACTACTTGTTCTATTCCCAAAGTGTTTTTTTTAGAAGAAAAGGACCTATGTGTACCAAAAAATATTTATAGCAGCTCTTTTGTGGTGGCAAAGAATTAAAAATTAAGGGGATGCCCATTAATTGGGGAATGGCTGAACACATATATGATTGTGATGGAATACTATAGTGCTATAAGTAATGATAAGCAGGATGATTTCAGAAACACATGGAAAGTCTTATATGAACTGATACAAAGCGAAATGAGTAGAACCAGGAGAACATTGTACTCATACACAGCAGTTTTATGAGGATCCACTGTAAAAGACTTTGGTATTCCTAGAAATACAATGATTTAAGACATTTCCAAAGGACTTTTGATGAAAAGTGTTATCTACTATCAGAGAAAGAACTGAAGGAATCTGAATGCAGATTGGAGTAAACTTGCTTTTACTTTATTTTTCTTTTTGGGGGGGAGAGGATTATGACTAATACAGAAATGTGTTTTGCATGACTGCACATGCATAGCCTATATCAAATTGTATGCCTTCTCAATAAGGAGGGAAGGGAAGAAGGAGAAGAATTTGAAACTCAAAATTTTAGAAAAAATGTTAATTTGTTTTTATGGCAAAATCACTATACTTTGTTATCCAATTCCCATTTTCAGCCTTATTTCAACATTTCAAGTTATAGCTCTTGTAATTAAAAGTTTTCTCATTTTAATCCTTTCTTCTAATGTGTTATCTTCTAGCTAAATACTTTGTGTGTGTTTATGTATGTATATGTGTATGTGTGTGTATGTTATTTCCATGTTATCTTCCTATTACAATGTAAGTTCCTTGAGAGCAGGTAGTATTTTTGCTTTTTTTTTTTTTCAAATACCAGTGTTTAAGCAAAGTGGGTGAAACATTGTAGATGCTTAAATAATTCTTATTGACTGACTAGTAAGTAGCCTAATTGTACATAAACAAGTAACTCTCATTCTGCCAGCTAGCCATTTCTTATCTGTCATTGTTAGTTTCATTTTTGGAGGTAGGTTGTTTAGTGATCCCTAAATCTAACACCCTTATGTACTCTTCTTGAAGAAATGATTCATGATATGAAATATGAGATCATTGAATTATCTATGTCATCGATTTTTTATTTCTTAATCTTGAAGCGTATTAAACAATTTATTTTCAGTACCTTTCCCTTTGTCCATCTTCACATTGAAATCACAAAGTACATATTGAAATTTTTGTAGAATGTTTCTACTTCCTCTACTCTAATGAGGTTGGCACATAAACTATCATTTTCTTCAAGGTGGTCATTTTACAGTGCTTATCATAAGCACTGTAAGTCAGAATGACTAAATATCTCATAAAATTACATTTCTTGTTGCTTTTGGGCACACTATGAAATCAAGCCTGCCATTTCTTTTATAGACCTGTACAGGAGAGCCCAAGATTCATCTTTGCATTTTCCTGCGATTTCCCTATGTTTTGCTTATAATGAAAATGTCAAAATTGATGTGTTCAGTTATTCCAATAGTATATCAATACATTGGTCATTGAGCAAGGGTCTCAAAGTTAAGTGAATGTCTATAGCCCCAAAACTCTATGCCTCTGATAACCTTTACACACTTTTACAGCAGTCTGTCATTTTAACTAAGGAATCAAAAGGATGATGACTGTCATTTTCTATTCTATGTTTCAAGAGTTCCCATGGCCAAAGTCACTGAATAAAGGATTTCTTGGTGAAGGGCCTCTCCATACTTGGCAGATTGATCTTGAGCTATAGATCATAGTCTGTCCCTGAGACTTTAAGCTTTTCCAGAACCTTCTTAAGCTTGCCATCTTCTGCATAGACTAGAATATAGATGTGATGATTGAAGACTGAAAATTTTTAAGTCTAGACCTAGGAGAACAATAAATGTTAGAGTAATCAAGGAAGGATTGGTGGAGATGGTGGGACTTGAGGTGGATCTTGGAGAATGGGCAAGGCTTTAAGCAGAAAGGAAAATGGAGGGCACTTCAGGTAAAAGGAGATTAATTTTCAGCAGAGGTAAGAATAAGTGGAAAGGTTTTTTCATGATTAAAAAAGATAACACTGAAATTCTACTATAATATTGCATCTTCCCTTCAGGCAATAGATAGAAATTCAACATGGCAGCATCTCAGAGTTACTTCGATAATATGATGGATCTATGATCACCCATCAATGTGGATGATCCCTCCACTCACACAAATGCATGACCTCTCCACATTTTCTCGTCCTATATTTCACTTTTCCACATTATCCTTTGAATTCTCCATAGAAATTCTATCTAATATGTTAATGATCTTCCTCGTGTATTTGTCTTCTTTTTTCTTTTAGTATTTTGGGAATAGCAATGTGCCAGCCAGACAATCTGCCTTCTTGTTTCTCATTTTTTCCAAAATGTCCAGCCTCACACCTTTTCCCAGTCCCAGATGACTTCCATAATTTTTAACCTCTCTGCTTTTGCTTTCCTATAAGTTGCCATTGATAATATTTCATAGCCTACTTGGGTCATGAAGACCTAAATTCAAATTCATCCTCAGACCCTTATGTGCTGTGTGACCTTGGCCAAATCACTTAACCTCTGTTTGCTTCAGTTTCTCCAACTGGGGAGAATAATGGGAAAATGGTAACACTTGCCTCCTACTGTTGCTGTGAGGATAAAACAAAATAATATTTATGAAATACTTAGTGCAGCTCCTGGCACATAGTAGGTGTCATATATCAATGTTTATTTCCTTCCTTTCTGCTACTTAACATTGATCATATGGCTTGCCATTGACCTTTAGTTATTTAGAACAGTTTTTATTGCTTTTGTGGGGCAACTTAAATATTTCAGGTTATATACATAAGGGATACAGTTAAGCTGATCTACTGAATTTGTGCCCTCAATAATTTTGATAAAGAAAAAAAATCTGAAAGAAATAATTCTAGGAATGAATGGGCAAGATGCTGACCTGACATGATAGACTGTATTCTCTAGTTTTATAATAAGCTGGGTTTAATTAAAACTGGGTGCTTGAACTGACTGGAAAATAAGATCTTTCTAATGCTATTTGGTATTAGACTTCAGTGGGATTACTAATGGTGAGCTCAGCTCCATAATGAGCTCCGATGCAGAAAAAAATTCACAGATCTTGCAGTTGCTTATAAGGCAAACTTTGGCTTTTTGGACATAAGAGCTTGTATCAGGCAGAATTCCAAGCCCTTTTCATCAGCTAAAGACATAGGCCTTGCTCACGTGGGTCCTGACTTCCCAACTGTCTCTGATCTGATGAGCTGACACAGAAATAACTTTCATTGCTTAGCACATGGGTAATTCCTCACAAGGGCAGAATGAGTCCTGTTTCCAAAATACCAGCCCTAGTGCCTTTGGAGATCTCCTGCTGGGGAGAAGATGAAGTCTGAAAGTAATAAGGGAGTGCCTATTAGACCTCTGCCTCAAGTGTTTCTAAGCAGGCGTGGGAAGGTCGGACTTTTTTCCACCCCAGATCCTCCTCAGTTGTTTATCTCTATAATCAATTTCTGATTATTATTCACTAGGGAAGTATCTGTGGGTCCAGGAATGGCCATCCCTTTGAAATGCAGCTAGCCTGGCCTTCTTCCCAGTCCACTCTCCTCTCCCTCCATGTCCAGCTGCCATATGTGCACACCTCGCACCCAGGAAAAGCTGGGGTGGGCCTAAGGAGGGTTGAACGGCTTCGTGCATGGATTCTTAATCTCTTTTCTATCATGGCTGCTTTTGGCAATCTGGTGAGGACTGCGTACTCCTCCAAGTAATATTTTTAAATGCATAAAATAAAAACATAGATTACAAATGAAACCAATTATATTCAAATTGTCATCAAAGATTTTGTTTTTCAAAAGCTCATGGACCCTCAAATTAAGAGCCTCGGATTTAATATGTGGTAAGCAAATGCTATATGCTCCTTCTCCAGGCTAGTGTATGGGAAGGGTAAGAAATTTGATGGTAAGGCTTTTGTTGTCAATATGAAAAAAAATGTTTAAAAGTTTAGCTCTGGATAAATAACATCCTTATATTCTTCTTCTCTCTCTATATATATATGTATATACACATACATATGCACATGCATATATACATATACATGTGTATATATATGTGTGTATATACATATATACACATACATATATGCATTATTTATATATATGTATGTGTATACGTATATGTGTGTATGCATACATATATATGGGAAGGAGAGGAAGAGGGAGAGGGAGTGGGGGGGGAGAGAGAGAGAGACAGAAAGAGAGAAGATAATATATGGTTTTCTCTCAATTGTTTTTGGTCTGGTCCTGTGATATTGTTGGTATAAGGAATTTCTATTGTGGATAATCTCTCCGTTGATGCAAATCAGCATCTTGCCTGAAACGAGTGGTCTTATAAATTTGCTGGGAGGAACTGAGAGGTTAAGGGATGGTCTCTGTTAGTGATACAGTTACAAAGTGGCAGAGGTGGAATTCGAATAAAGGGATGTACTGGTAAATGCTTAGCAACCAGTTGAGGGAAAATGGAGCAGGATACACTTTTAAGTTTAATCTACATCTTAAAATTTTCTCCATCACTTTCTTAAATCCAGACAACTAAAAATGTCATTTAAGCCCTGATTTGTAGTATTTGCCCTTTCTAAAGTGTAAATGCTCACATTGGAAATGTAACCACCAGCTCTTGAGAGCCCATTGGAGTTTGCTCCGACACATCTTTGAGTACAGGTCCTCCTGACTAGTTCTAGGACCTAATCTATTCTATTGCAATGCCTCTATTTATTATTATTCTCTGATTATTTTACTTCAAAGTATCTGTGAATTTGGAATTTCATTAATATAGGGAGTTCCTCTGTTGATGTAAAATGTAAACCCTTTAGACCTCATATTCTGTGATTCTTGTCTTTTTTGTCCCATTGATGCTCGATGAAAGAGCCACCTAATATACTAATAGCCTTCATCTAGGAGTACAGACATGTTGTGGGTGCCAGTGTCACATTTGGGCTATCTACCCACTATCCCTCTTATTGCCACATGACCAACCTATTTCTGTTGCCAATTGCATATTTCTAGATGAAATCTCTTACACCCTTGTTATATTGTAGGCAAGTCATTGTTAGAAATATGCTACACAATTCAGAACCACATTTCCCAAATCACTAAACTTTGCATGCCTTTTGACCTAGCTATTCCACTATTTTACCTATATCCTAAAGAGATAAAATAAAGAAAATGGCTCATATGTATAAAATATCTATAATAGCTCTTTTCATAGTAGCCCTAAGCCTAGAAACTAAAGGGTCACCTACCTGTTAGGGAATGGTAAAAATGGCTGCATATGAATGTAATAGAATATTATTATACTACATGGTATATAAATATAATGAAATATTATTGTACCATACAAGAAATGACAATATAGATGGTTACATGAGACTGGGAAGTTCTCTATGAAAGAGAACTAGGAGAACAATTTATATGATGACAACAGCATCATAAATAAAAAATAACTTTAAACGATTTTAGAACTCAGATTAACACAGTGACAGTGTTAAACATTAAGCATGCTACCAACCTGCCGCCAGAGATGTAATTGATGGCCTTAAAATGCAGAATGAGGAAGACATTTGGGGGCATGACCAATGGAGGACTTTGTTTTTCTAGATTATATGTAGTTTTGTGAGGTTGAATTTAATTTCTCTTATTGTTCAACTTTATTGTTTATTATGGCAGGGAGAGATGGGAAATGCATGTTAAAAGTAAAAAAAAAAATTAAAGTAAATATTAAATAGTCTACTTGGGACAGCTGAATATTTTCCCATTTCCCTTTGGGTAACCTGGAAGTTTATTCTTGGGAGATTGTCATTTTGAAAGATTTGAGACCAAACAGCATGGCCAGGAGAACATTCTTATTAATGAACAAGATGGACTTTTATGTCAGGCAGATGCTTGGGATCATTAAAAGCAGACCTGGTTTCCCAAACGTATTCTAGCCTATTGCCTTCCTATTATTCAATTCTGGAACTGATTAATTATCTCATCTATAGTGGCTGTTTCGGATATATGTATTGATATACTGATTCAGTGTAATGATCATCCAACAGCATGCTGAAAGAGTGGCCATAGGCATTTTTGATTCATTTGGGTTTTCTATTAAGGATTGTCAGGCCAATTTCTCTTGAGCAATCACAGTCCTCAGTGAAGAACCCTTATGGTGTTCTGGTACTTGATGCATTCAGCACAATGATATCTGGAAAGAGAAATATGTAAAGGGAATTTTTGTCTATTTGAATCTTACATGATGCCTATCATAATTTCAAGCTAGGAGAAATCTCAGAGGACTTTTAATTTAATTTCTTTGTTTTCCTTATGACTAACTGAGACCCAGAATGGTCAAGTAACTTGCCTCAAAGTTATGTATATGGTACATGGTGGAGCCAGGAATTGGACTCAGATCCTCTCGTTCCATATTTAGTATTATGTTATTGAACCTCTTTGATGAGCATAGTTCTTTCTCTTTTATGCTAAGAGATATAGAAAATCTGGAGTTCTAGAGCTGGAGTCAGGAAGACTAGAGTTCAAATTTTGACTCTGATAGGTTAGATAACTAACTCTAGACACTTCATTTAATCTCCCTGAGCTTGTTTCTTCATCTGTAAAATAGGGACAATAATAAAATCCTACCTCTCAAGTTTGTTTTGAGGATCAGATGAGATAACATATATGAAGTGTTTTGCAAACTGTAAAACACATATAATAATAATAGTTTAGTATTATTATTATCATATTTGATGTTAGTAATCCAGAGGGTTGTTGAAAAAAATGGATTCTTTGTTGCATTTATTAGGAAATTTTAGATTATCTGAATTTATAAATGAGACTGTCAGGGGAAAGCTGTAAGAATACATTTTGCATAATTGGATCAAACATTTAAAAAAAATCAACAAATGCTTAACATAGAAGGACTTCTGTGCCTTTCAGTCAATTCTATGACTGCCAAGATGTGGTCTATTGTAAAAGATAGATTTTATTTGGGACAATCTGTCCTTCTCATATATTCGTCAAGGATACCTTTAGTTTATATATAGACCATTTCAATAAAGATTTTAAGAAGATTAGAAAGGAAACATTTGGGAAATTAGTTATTAACTCTTCAAAAAAAATCTTGAGTTTTTGTGGTAATAATAATATTACCTGTGGTTTTTTTCACTCTTTTGTTATCTCCCCTCCCTCACATCTTATAAAATAGTTCATCAACGATTTTAAGACTGTTCTGACTCCAACATGAATTTCCTCAGAATGTAATTAGCCTGATCTAGCCACTCTACATTAGAAGGGAAATACATGAACTACCTTTTGAATCTCTGAAAGTAAATATAATTTTAATTCCTTAATTGTTGTAAAGGACAGTCTGTAATAAAGAAATTTATTTCAATTTAGTTAAAGCATTAAATACCTTCTGAGTACAAAGATAAAAAAGTCATAGTTGTTGTCTCTATATAAGCATGCTAACAAGTCTTGGGACATTTCTGACATTCTTTTCAAAGAACAATAAACAGACATACAATGATCTCACATTATTTTGAATTTTATTCTAAGAACACACACGATTGTTGACAATATTAGTATTCTTGTGGCTGAATATAGCAGGAAATGTTGATATATGACATATGATCAAGTAAAATCAAATTAATACGCTTTTACTAAGTGCCTACTATTTTTCAAGTTGCCTACTATATGTCAAGTAATGTGCTAAGTGCTGGGGATGCAAAGAAAGTAAAGAAATTAGTCTCTGCTCTTAAGGAGCTCACATTCTAATGGGGAAGACAACATGAAAAATTATAAAATATACGTATACACTTATATGTGCTTGTAGAGACAGACAGACACATAGATAGATGACATAGATAGGAAGATAATTAGATAGATAGATAGATGAGAGACAGAAGGAATTAAGGGGGTAGGAACTAAGATTAAGGAGTTCTGGGAAAGAGACTTAGGCTGACTTGAAGAAGTCAGATAGCCAGTGAAAATGCCCAAAGTCAGGAGATCGGTTATCTTGCTCAAAAAACAGCAAGGAGGACAGTGTCACTGGATTGCAGAATATATAGAAGAGAGTGATGTATAAGAAACCTGGAAAGGTAGGAAAGAACCAGGTTATAAGAGCATTACAAGTCTAACAGAAATTTTCTATTTGATTTTGGAGGTAATGGGGAGCATTGGAGTTTATTGAATAGATAGGATAGCATTGTCAGATCTATACTTTAGGAAGATCAGTTTGACAGCTGACAGAGGAGTAGGCTGGAGTAGAGGGATATTTGAGGCAAGGAGACTGATAAGCAGTCCATTGCAACAGTTCAGAAATGAGGGGATGAGGGTCTGCACCAAGTTGGTGACATTGTTAGAGGAGAGAAGGGAGCATACATGAGAGATGCATGTAGAAACAACATGATTTGGTAACTGACTGGATATGGCAGGGCTGAGAGGGAGTGAGGAATGGAGGATGATGTCCAGGTAGTGAGCTTGTGGGAGTGGGAGAATGGTGGTACCAATAACATGGAAGTTAGGAAGAGGGGAGTGTTTTTGGGGGTGTGATAATGAGTTCTGTTTTAAACATTTGTACAGTTATACCTAACTGCTGGTTTGGAGGGTTTATTTGCTTTAAACAAGGCAAGACCTAGATTTTTTTGTTTTTTATGTTGGGCAAAAAAAAAATACCAAAAAAATACTGATTGAGGGTTTGGGAGAGGATGGCCATGTGCCCTAATGATATGGAGTACATTCTATGCACAGGTGCTGAGAGCGAGTGGTTAGCTGTTCCTCAGTGCTTATGATGATTGGGAGGGAAGGCAAGTGGTGAGAGAAAGGTGTCGTGATAACATTGTGGGTCTGGAAGAGGTCACACATGTGATAATCTGTCAGAAAATGAGACTGGCAGCTGGTGGAAGCATACCCACTGAGGACAAAAACATATCCCAGGAGGATGTGTGCACACTGATATTGTCATCCTAGGGCAAAATTCTTGTTGTCTTACCTTAATTTTCTTACTTTTTATAAGGTCTGAGTCACTCACACTTCTGTTTCTCTACTCTCAATCTATTCATTATTCTCGCTCCCAATGGTATTCCCAGGGCTGCATGCTACTTCTATTTTGCTATAGGCAAGGGCTATCTCATTTAGTGATGTCTTTCCTCAGCATACTCTTTTTTTTTAATATAAATTTATTTAACTTTTTACATTCATTTTCACAAAAATTTGGGTTCCAACTTTTCTCCCCATTTATCCCCTCCCCCCACCCCAATACATCAAGCATTCTAATTTCCCCTATCAATCTGCCCTCTCTTCTATCATCCCTCCCTTCTCTTGTCCCCATCTTCTCTTTTGTCCTGTAGGGCCAGATGACTTTCTATTCCCCACTAACTGTATTTCTTATTTCCTAGTAGCAAGAACAATACCAAACAGTTGTTCCTAAAACTTTGAGTTACAAATTCTCCCCATCCCTCCCTCTCCATCCATTCTCTTTGGGAAGGCAGGCAATTCAATATAGGCCATATCTGTGTAGTTTTGCACATGATTTCGATAATAGTCATGTTGTGTAAGACTAACTATTTTCCTCCATCCTATCCTGCCCCCGCATTGTTTCTATTCTGTCTTTTGATCCTGTCCCTCCCTGAGTGTTGACTTCAAATTGCTCTGTCCTCCCATTGCTCTCCCTTCCATCATCCCCCCCACCCTGCTCATCCCCTTTTCCCCCACTTTCCTGTATTGTAAGATAGGTTTTCATACCAAAATGAGTGTGCATTTTATTCCTTCCTTTAGTCGAATGTGATGAGAGTAAACTTCATGTTTTTTCCTCAGCTCTCCTCTTTTTCCCTCCACTAAAAAGTCTCCTGCTTGCCTCTTGAATGAGAGATAATTTACCCCATTCCATTTCACCCTCTTTCCTCCCACTGCATTTCTCTCTCACCATTTACCTTAATTTCTTTTAAGATATGGTCCCATCCTATTCAATTCACTCTGTGCTCTCTGTCTCTGTATGTGCATGCATGTGTGTATGTGAATGCGCACACACGTGTACATGTGTGTGTGTGTGTGTATGTGTGTGTGTGTGTGTGTGTGGTCCCACCAACTACCCAGATACTGAAAAGTTTTAAGAGTTACAAATATTGTCTTTCCATGTAGGAATGTAAACGGTTCACCTTTGGTAAGTCCCTTATGACTTCTCTTTGCTGTTTACTTTCTCATGCTTCTTCTCATTCTTGTGTTTGAAAGTCACATATTCTTTTCAGCTCTGGTGTTTTCATCAAGAATGATTGAAAGTCCTCTGTTTCATTGAAAGACCATATTTTCCCCTGAAGTATTATACGCAGATTTGCTTTGCTGGGTAGATGATTCTTGGTTTGAGTCCTAGTTCCTTTGACTTCTGGAATATCCTATTCCACGCCCTTCGATCCCTTAATGTAGAAGCTGCTAGATCTTGTGTTATCCTGATTGTATTTCCACAATACTGGAATTGTTTCTTTCTAGCTGCTTGTAAGATTTTCTCCTTGACCTGGGAATTCTGGAATTTGGCCACAATGTTCCTAGAAGTTTCTCTTTTTGGATCTCTTTCAGGTAGTGATCAATGGATTCCTTCAATACTTATTTTGCCCTCTGGTTCTAGAATGTCAGGGCAGTTTCCTTGATAATTTCATGAAAGATGATGTCTAGGCTCTTTTTTTGATCATGGCTTTCAGGTAGTCCCATAATTTTTAAATTGTCTCTCCTGGATCTATTTTCCAGGTCAGTTGTTTTTCCCATGAGATATTTCACATTCTCTTTCATTTTTTCATTCTTTTGGTTTTGTTTTGTGATTTCTTGGTTTCTCAGAAAGTCATTAGCCTCCATCTGTTCCATTCTCATTTTGAAAGAACTATTTTCTTCAGTGAGCTTTTGAACCTCTTTTTCCATTTGGCTAATTCTGCTTTTGAAAGCATTCTTCTCCTCATTGGCTTTTTGAACCTTTTTTGCCAATTGAGCGAGCTCATTTTTCAAGGTGTTATTTTCGTCAGCATTTTTTGGGTCTCCTTTATCAGGATATTGACCCGTTTTTCATGCTTTTGTTGCATCTCTCTCATTTCTCTTCCCAGTTTTTCCTCCACCTGTCTAACTTGATTTTCAAAATTCTTTTTGAGCTCTTCTATGGCCTGAGCCCATTGGATATCTATTTCAGATGTTTGGGGTAGAGAGGCCTTGGCTTCTATGTCTTTCCCTGATGGCAAGCATTGTTCCTCATCATCAGAAATGAAAGGTGGGAACATTTGTTCCCCAAGAAAGTAGCCTTCTATGGTCTTATTTTTCTTCCCTTTTCTGGGCATTTTCCCAGCCAGTTACTTGACTTCTGAGATTCTTCTCAACCCCCTGCCTCACTAGTGCTTGGGGTCTGAGATTCAAATGCTGCTCCCCAGCCTCAGGGCTTTCCGCAGCAGGCGTGGCTGCTATTCAATGTGAGCTTAAGTTCTGGTGCTCAGGTGGGGGCAGGGCCACCTCCCAGGCTCAGTTCCCTCCACGGGTTTTTGCTGAGATCTTCAGTAATGGAGTGGAGCTCCTGTCTGCTCCGGGAGTCCCAGGCCACCACTGCCTCTGCTGCTGCCTCTGCCGCTGCCTCCTGAGGGGGTCTGAGTTATGGACACACCCCGTTCCCCTCTCGGCTAGCTCAGAGGTCTCTCTCACTGACCTGTATCTCCTGTGGGTGGAGGGACCTTTGTGGCTACCAGAGATTCCGTCCCTGAAGCTTGCTTGGATCTGCACCTCTGGGGCCGCACCGCCAAGGCAGGGGTGGGCTCCACTGTCCGGTGCACGATGGACCTTTGGGGTCGGTTTTTCAGGGCTCTCTGGAATGGAAATCTCCTCTACTGCATTGCTGCACAGCTTGCACTGCTCCAGAATTTGTGGGGAGTTCTTTTTGCAGAAAATTTATGGGCTGTGGGTTCGGAGCTAGCATACATGAGTCTTTCTACTCCTCCATCTTGGCTCCTCCCTCAGCATACTCTTAAAGGCCTTCCAAACCATCCCAGAATGTTTACAACCCCACTCAACCTTTTGTTAGTAAGCTAGTCCTCTGTTCATTCAAACCATAACTTGAAGACTGAGTTCAGTTCCATTACCAAAATTTGGGGGAAAACATCAACATCCTGATTTATATCTAGAGGATGGCAACCAGTACCATGAGACCTTTCCTTATGTGTCAAATAATGGAACTGGACTAGATAATCTCTAAATTTGCTTCCATCTCTGAATCTCTTGAGCTTTGAAATGATGGCATGTACTGAGCTATTAAAGGAACCATGGACATTCAACCTGAAGATATGAAGTCTTTAGAATCAAGATATAACAGTAATCTGCAAGGCCTCAAAGGGCTGCCATGTTGATGAGAGATTGGATGTATTCTGTTTGACCCCAAACAAGAACATTAGAAGCAATGGGTGGAAACTGAATAGAGGCCTATTTTAATTCAGTGTAAGGAAAACAGAGCTTTCCAAAAGTGTGTTGAACAAATCCTGGAGTGTCTGTAAGTGGTCGTCTTTAAGTGGAAGCTACATGATCCCTTGTTGGGGAATATCTCACATACCAACCACTTCCTACACCAAATCTGTCCAGATTTCCCCAATATTTAACACTCCCTTCCTTGAACTACTTTGTTTTGACTTGAAAAAAAAAATATATATATATACACACACACACATATGCATATACATGTATGAGTGTATTTACATATACATATATATGTATATATGTATATATGTATATATATATATATATATATATATATATATATATACATACCCCTTGTGTCCCCCCCAAGTAGAAGATAAGATCCTTGAAGTCAGTCTTCCCATTTCGTCTAGTGAGTTTGTCATCCTCATCTTACAGTTGAGGAAATTGAGGCAGACATAAATTCAGTGACTTAGCTAAGGTTACACAACTAGTAAATATCTGAGGCAAGTTTTGAACTCAGGTCTTCTTGACTCTAGACTCTAGATGGGCAGGAACTTAATAAGTGTTTGTTTAATTGAATTGGATGTTGAAGAGGAAGTTCATGTTCAGGTATGGGTTGATGAAGATGACTTTTGAGGACACCTTCCGACTCTGAGATTCTACGACTCTATGGTTCCTGAGAAAAACCCACACAAACTGTGGGCTCTGCTACTTATAGCGCACTATCTGGATGTTGCACACTGTATACAATAATGTCAGTGGAAGTTTGGCTCTGCCTTCTTAATTATGCTCCCCTGCTTGCTTTTATGATGCAAACAACTTGCATTCATGGTTATATGATAGCAATCAGCCTGGAGATGATAGCCAGCTGTAGATAATGTTTCCCTAGGCCCTTAGAGTACCATCTAACTGCAGAAATCCTAAATCCTTGTGCTGCCCACTGGCTATTGGACTTTACAGAGTGGGATACTTCTGGTCAGTATCTATTCTATCCTCCATCCTCTCAGCAAAGCTCATCCATCTTGCATTCCTATGTCACAAGGATCTAGACTTAGTATAGAGAAAATCATTGGTTTTGGACTGAAACGACCTGGATTTCAGTCTTAGGTTTGATCTTAGCTGCTTGTGTGACCATGAATCAAGCACTAATATCTCTGAACCTCAGTTTTCTCATTTGTAAAATAGAGAAAATAATGTACATACAGGTAGCTAGGTGGTGTCTAGAGTCAAGAAGACCTGAGTTCAAAACTTGCCTCAGATATTTACTAGTTGTGTAACCTTAGCTTAGTCACTGAATTTATGTCTGCCTCAATTTCCTCAACTGTAAGATGAGGATGATAATAATAGTATCTATATCCCAGGCTTGTTGTGAAGATCAAGTGAAATAATATTTGTAAAGTGTTTAGCACGGTCCCTGGCACGTAGTAGGTTCTTAATAAATGCTTCTGGGGAGGTTCTATCTCATCAGGTTGTTATGAGGAAAGTACTTTATACATCATAAAGTTCTATATAAATGTCAGTTATTATTTTCTGCCAGCTAATCTAATACATTAATCTATGCTAAAAGGTTAATGCTTCTAACAATTTAATATTTTACAACCACCCCCTCCCTACTCTTCCATCTCCCCCCTTCTACCTCTTCCTACTCCTCCTCATCCTAACATTTTCATTTTAACAGTGACCTTTCAGAAACAATAACTTAATAGAAAGGAATGAGTCTAATGGTGAGATTTTTAGGTACAATGAAAGGCTGGTGGGGGAAGCTATTTTTGTGCAACAAAGTCTTTTGAAAAGCTCTGAATTCTTCTACCTATGCTGCGCAGATTATTCAGTTCATAGAAAGGGTTGATTGGTTCTGCCTCCTCATCCTTATATGTCCAGCCCAGAGATCTTGAGTTAGGACTATAGTGAACAGGTCCTCAGAGTAGATGACTGTCCTCTTCTTTCTGTCTTAGAGAAATCCTACTTTTTCTTGAAAGCCTAGCTTCCTCAATGAAAACTTTACTCACTCTAATTGTACAATTATTTGAATGATGCCAAAGGTAACCAACAGACCTTTATCAAAACTCCAAGCCTATAGAGATTAAGCTCAACCTTGAGGACTTTTCTTCAGTACTAATCTTTGGTTCACAATTTTAACCAAAAGTCTTCCCTAGGAACATCTTCATTTGACTTGCTTCTAGCTTTTTCCCAGTGGGGAGGATATTAATTTCCCATACAAACATTAATCTGCCAAGATATGAGATGTAGGATGGGTTTAATAAATGTATATAAAGATGGAAGAGGGAGGCTAATATTTTGACACCCTTTACAAAAGAAATGGATGGTATCCCACCTTCTGGTGAACATTTGTTTTTCTTCTTTCCTCACACCCTTAGGGTAATTTACAATTCCTGTGGGGGTAGGGGAAAAATATTTCACAAAACTGATAAGTCCCAGTAGCCTGGGTGGCATGGAGAATCATGCTAAAGATCAGAGTTAGCATGCCACTGTTTACCTGTGTTCCATTGGTTCTTTCCTACTGTCTCCTATCTCTTTGCTCTTAGAGCTATTGAAACCTCTGTGGCATTCTGTGTGACCACCATTATGGCTCCACAGTTTTTCTTTGCCTTAGGAACTCCATTTCACTTTACTAGAAACATGCTATCATTATCCAACCTGTTCTATCTTCCTAGTAGTTACTGCAACTCCAAAGCCCCATCTGCTCTCATGGTTGCTTTTTCATTCAGAAATTCCTGTTTAAAGCATTTTTCTAAGTGGACACTTTTTCGAGAGCACAACTGCTTGGCTCTTTTTGTCCTTGGGCCTATAGTTTCATAGGAAAGGATTATATGAAACTCTTCAGGCCATCAACCAACCAATGAATCATCAAATTGCTATTCCTCACACAGGATCCTCTATTTCTGAGTCCATGGCTTTTCATTGGCTCTCCATATGCCTATAATGCTTTCCTACTTCCCCTCTGCCACACAATCTCACTGGATTCCTTCAAGTCTCAGATAAAATCTCATTTTATTAATGAGGCTTTCCTCAGTCCTCTGTCCTCCAACTGCTAGTGCCTTCCCATCTGGAATCACTTCCTATCTACTCTGTAGATATCTTATATGTATCTAGTTATTTATGTTGTCTTTTTCATTAAAATGGGAGTTTCTTGAGGGCAGAACTTTTTAAGAAACATTTCTTTTTGCCTGGGACAAAGTAAGTGCTTAATAACTACTTTAAAAATAGTATTTATTATGCTACTGAAGATACAAATACAAAGCACAAAACAATCTCCTCCTGGAAGGAATTCATATTCCAATGGGGAAGATAGTAGATACATGTATACAACATAAATATAATGTGAATAAATATAAATGCTATATGAAGTCTTTAAATATACACACTATATTCACACTGTTATGGCACCTTACAGCTTACAAAGTACTTTGGCATGTGTTATATTTTATTTGATCCTTATAACAACTCAGTAAAAAAAAGAATAGGCATTATTATCCTCCTTTTCAAGAACAAGACCCTGAGTTCTGGAGAAGTTGAATGTCTTAGCCAAAGTCATCCACTTAGTGAAATGCAGAGAAGAGGCTTCAGCTGGGTTCTCTGATTCCTGTTCCAGGGCTCTCTTCCCTCTACTTCATTCTCTTTATTTTTATTTTTTTTAACCAACTGTACTTTTATTAGAAATTATTCAATTCTCTTATAGTTTTTACTGCATAATTTAGCACTTCTTATTTCTGTTCATAGTACTGATACCTAGAATGACACTTTTTTTTATGTCTCTTTTCTTACTAACTAGATTGTAAGTTTCATGTGGGCCATGGTAATGTTTCATAATTCTCTTGTACCTGATCTTTGCAACTAATCCACGATTTCATCGTGATGGAATTTTTATCTTCCTATTTGCTTATATGCCTTACATGTGCCTCTGGTAAAAGTGCTAAAAAAGAAAATGGAGTCATTTCAAATGGGGGAATTATAGTCCTAGAATGTCTTAGCTGAGAGCTCACCACTTATTTAAAAGCCGTTAGGCTCATTTGAAATCTGAGGCTTCATCAGTACTATCCTCAGCAATGGTAGCCAGTTGAAAAATGTGCTAGCTTTCTTTGCCCATTCATTAGTGGACTGACAGGAAATACTGTCATTTTTATTCTGACCCTGTCTGGGTAAATCACTTCATGTTGTTGGACTTTGGGTTTGTCATCTGCACAATCCATAAGAATCTCAACTCTGAAGGTTACAGTAAGCAGTGAGTAGGAATCATTGTGTTTGATAGGGAGTTGTCAAAAAGAATTTAAAAAAAATAAAAATTCAAAGCCCTTTATCCCCTTTGATACCAAATTAAAAAACAATCTTAAATGAAATTTTATGGATTTTGAGCATTTAATCAACCCCTAGTTTGAGTTTGAGGAAGGGGAGAGATACAAATAATACCTAAGTGTTATTTAGCACTTTATAATCCACTTTCATTGACATGTCTCAAATGTGGTCTTTACAGTTCTGTGAGGAAAACAGGGAAGAAATAATGATCTTCATTGTATAGATTAAAATAAAAACATTAGCAGAAAATTAATAATTTACTCAAGGCCATACAGCTAGTAAGAGAAACAGTAGAAAGTCAGTGTGGTTTACTGCAAAGAATGATGGTCTCAGAGTGAGGAACCCCTGGATTCAAATTTCTGCCTTTCAAGTATAGCTGTGTGACCAAGGTCAAATTAACATAACCTCTCTGCCTTAGTTTCCTTATTTTTAAAACATTGATAATAATATTTATGGTAACTTCTTTACTGGGGTATTGTAAGATGCAAATGAATGAATGCAGGTACATAAACTGCTTTGCAAATGTTAGAACACTGTATAAATATCAGTTATTTCTAAATGGCAATGCTGGCATTTAAGGAAGTCAAATCTACCAGCTTCTCCATCAGAACTATTTCCTACCCATGAAGATGACTGCTTTTCCTGACTGGTAACACTGAAAACCTTCTTTCGAAGGGTAGCTTGATGGGCTACAATGTATTTGTTGCTTTATATCAGTATCTACGTCTACTAAATGGACAGCCCCATCCTCCTAACTAACTGGTTGTCATAACAGATAATCCAGTTTCTCTCTCATTTTGACCAACATACAGAGCTGACATCTAAAGGACTGGGTTCCATAAATTAGGCCCCCTCCCCCTCTATAATCCCATAAAAATGCTGTAGAAATCAATGACTTAGATCTAGAGGGAACCAGAAGACCCTCCTAGCCAGTTTCCCTACATTATGAATATGAATGCAGATATGGAAACTGAAGTCCAAAAAAAGTTAGATGACTTTTCCAGTAAGAGGTAAAGAAAGGATTTAAACAGTGGTGTTTGATCCTATACATAGGGCTCTTTCCATTATACTATACTTCTCGGTAGCATATATGGTAGATTGGTTTTGAAGGTCTCATTTGGAAAAAGACTGAGTGCTGTCTTATGGGAAAAGAGAAGGGTGGATCACATGTCTTCTCACTCTTTTTTTTTTTTTGGTAGAACATTTTGTGCAGGTTTCATTTCTTTTGTCTCCTCCAAAAAAAATTCAGATATGTAAAAAGCCTTTTTAATACAGACTCCCAGGTGTCGGGTGGCTGCCTCAAGTCCCTTTTCTTTCCTCTATTGTTCTCTTAATTGTTACTTCAAAACAATTAGTTGGGCATTCATATGCAAATGAATGCAAATGCATAGGGGATTGGATGTAAGAGAATATCACCAGTAGTTAATTTCTACTTCAGGGTCTGCTGATAAGATCTGCAAAATTGCTTAATTTTTTTTTCTCCCTTGGGACACAAAGGGTGGAATCAAAGAGATCTAACTATCCTACAAGCTCTTCCATTGTTAATACCCTTCTCTTCAACTTGGAAGCAGCTTTTTCTTCTGTTTTAAATAGTCCATCTTTTTTTTTCTCTTTGTCTTCCTCTGTCTCTTTCTATCCTTCCCCGTGTTTATCGGCAGCCTTGAATCTTTCATTCAGTCTTTACTGATGCTATTATTTGTTCCCAGTCAAGGACAGTATTTGCTATACAATTATCAATGCATGAATAAAATGGATTTCAGGAAATAAATACCTTTTTTTTTTTTTGATATTTTGGGGATAGAAGCTTTTGTTTTAAGCCACCAAAGAAAAATTGACTAGATATCCTGAATGAAGACCTTATGAATGAATTAAACAAATTTTTTGAAAAATTTTTGAGTGAAATCATGTATTTGGGGCAGCAGCTACAGTTTATCAAGTTAAGATCATTCAGGTTCTCCTGAGTAAAAAAAAAAAAATATAAAGATAAAAAAACAACAAAACATTACTTAGCACACATCAAATCCTTCCCAAAGATAAATAATTGATCTATTCATGGTTTGTTAAGACACAGAAAAGCATTAAATGCAGTATACTGATGCCCCCAAAATACCTTTAATGGGCACAATTTCTTTTCCCCACACTTCAAGTCTGGCTATTTTGGTCTTCCCAAGGATCTGTGCACCTGTAGGAGCCTTGCCCATCTAGGCCAGTCTGCCCTGGGAGAATAAATGTGCCAGCCAGCACAGTGTACAGCTATGTCCTTTATACAACCTACAGATGCCTCAGTGACTAATCTTCATCTGCAGATAATTCAGAAACAGGGCAGATTCCTAGAATTTGAAAATGGGAAGTAAAACACATCCATCTTCTCCTAATTGTTAAACAGGCTATTATTAGTAGGTCAGATGATTTAACAGGCAAGGGACCAAGGATGGAAAGACACATTTTGATAATTAAACCCTTAAAAGTTCAGTTTTATAGAAAGTGTCCTTTAAAAGTTTGGCTAAACTGGTTTGGTTTCAAATCCTTAACCCCTCCCACTTCCATGAAGTTGGTTGATGTTTAAAAGTCAAAGGAAAATGTTTTCCATGGATAGGATAAACACACACACATGCATATACATATAATATTTTTATTATCAATATAATTACTAGATGTGTACCTTCTATATCTTAAATGATACTGAGGCAGTCTTTCTGTTTTCTCTGCCAAGAAGACTTGGAGGTATAGAATGAAAATGAAAACCTGAATATTGAAACCTAAGATAAGTGAGAGAATGGTAAGAGAGCACTGAGCTGCTGTCAATTAATCAATGAGTATTTATTAAGTACTTGTTGTATACCAAGAACTATACTAGAAAATGGGGATACATAGACAAAACATGGCAATCCTTCTCCTCAAGGAACTTAACATTTTATGGAGGCATTCAAGTCACTCAATGAATTCAAGTTATGGTTGAAGTGACCAACATCTGAAGATTCTGAAATGTAACTAGAGTAGTGAAGAATCGTTCTACTTCCACCCCACTAAGAGATCACAGACAATTTTGTCGCTGGTATCAGTTGTAAAAAGGAGCCAGGCAATGAAAGTTATTGTCCTGTTCCCTGAACCAAAGGTCAAATGCGTGAGGAGCTTTCTCCTCTTTGGCTCAAATTTTTGTTCTGAATACGCTTAACCCTGTTTTCACTACTCCTTGTTTCATTAGTACATTAAAAAAATCTTTTTTATGCACAAAACACATAATATAGCTGTTATGGAGACTCAGCAAATAAGATGAAATCATGATTCATCTCTAAACACCTGCATTTCAGAAAACCCTGTTTATGCAGTTTGCAGTTTACAGTGATTTTCCTCAGTTTACCTTAACAGCTAAACATTTTCAGTGGTCCAGAGAAGAGGACAGTCAAAGGTGTGAAAATCATCAATATTGTCTCTGTATATTAATACAAAGAGTTTTTGACAAACAGTTCCTAGCAAGCTGGATGCAAACTTTGGGCTTCTACTTTTGAAAACTATGGCTTCCAGAAACACAAATTCTGATATCTAAGGCCTGCAGAAGGGGAGATTTACTGAATATCTTCAGAAGTTTCAATAGTCTAGATATGTCCAAGACTTCTTTGCTAGTAAGACCATTGTAGCCCTAATGAAATGGAGCCAAAGAAATCTAGAGGGTTGAGGATTAACTGAAATAACTGAGGATTTAGGGTACATACCAAGGAACCAGAGACAATTAGGTGGAGTTGGGGAGAGACTGGTAAATTTGGAGTCAGGAAGACCTGAATTCAGTCACTTAGTGAATCTACTTTCTAGCTCTATGACCCTGGCAAGTCATTTATTGTCCCCCAGCCTCAGTTTCCTTCTCTGTAAAATAAGCACCGACAAAATAGCACCTACTCCAAAGGACTGTTGTGAGGACCAAATGAGATAACATATGAAAGTCCTTCATAAATCTTAAAGAGCTAAATATATGTCAGCTATTATTATCCTTCCAGCTGCCACTAGCCCAGACCCATCCTTGTACAACTGACATGCATCTGCAGTGACTATCTCCTCTTTTGCCAAGATTTAGCCCCTACTTCCCAGTCCCCACCCCTTACCCCATGCCTGACCCTCTCTCAGGTCCAGGGCTGTTGTTGCCTGCCCTGTCTACTGCACTTTTTTCCTGCATATCAGGGTCAAGGAAGGTGACTGCTGCACTTCCCCTCCTCCTCCTACTTTGGTGCATTGTGAGGGGAGAAGGAAAGTAAAAGCAGGAAATTTTCATTGTGATCCTTTACACCTCACAAATCAGCAAACACAATTTTAATAATACAGATTCAACTCTAAAGGGTGTGATGTGTATACCACCACTAACACCCCAAGCTGGTGGTTAAACATTCCTAGTACAACCTAGAAAGGTCATTAGCTACATTTAGGGGGGCACTGACAGACTTGCTGAGGGACAGGCCACTCCACACCAGTGTGATATATACCCAGTGAGCCACCCATGAATGCCTCAAAGGAAAGGCACACAAAACAATGGAGGTAAAGATGGGTCATTCCCTGGAAGTGAGATTCTTAGGTATTTTTGTACCCTTACTTCCTTCTCAGTCCAGAGGAACACCTTCAGGATAGCATTGTCACTTTTCAAATCCTGCCTCTCTCCTAGTCCAAAGTTGCCAGAATTCAGGTGCCACAATTCCCAGTGACTCTGCTGAAAGAATTAAAAAAAAATAAACTTCATCTAAGGCTAATAAAATATATGCTTTAAGATTTGAGATGGACAGATGTTTTCTTTATTTACAAAAACAAAACAAAACAAAAAGGAAAATGGATTCTTAAACCTATAGATTATTGGGCTTGTCTTTATTTCTTGACAAAATTCTAGAACCCATTATTTAAAAGGGATTGTTTGTAATCTCTTGGAAAGAGTAGTAGTGATCTCTAGAACCAAAATGGGTTTGTCAATCATGCCAGACTAATCTTATTTTTCTTTTGAAAAGGTTTATTATTAGGCTGAGAAACCTTAGGAATGATAGATTTAGCATATTGGCATTTCAGCAAATCATTTCCTAGAGACTCACATTATATCCTATTGGATAAAAGTACCGTGGAAAGACTGCTGACTTTGAAGTGATAGGAGCTGATTTGGAATTCCATCTGTGATGTTTACTACCTTTGCAACCTTGGACAAATCACTTCATCTCCCTAGGCCTCAGTTTCATCATCTGTAAAATGAAAGGGTTGAACTAGATGACCTTTGAGGTCCCTTTCAATTCTAGATCTATGATCCCATGGTATGAGAAGTGTGAGATGAATGAGTGCAATTAGGTAGATTCAGAGCAGGTGGAATGATGAAGCTGAAAGAGTGATGGTTAGTGAAAAGATAATCATCCTGAATGGATAGCTCAGAACTCTGTCCTTGGTCCTGATTTTTTCAACATTTTTAAATGCATGTTTTGGATAAAAGTTTACACTAATATCTTACTTGTCTAATTGGCCAGTGTTATGATGCTATAAGGAGTAGTTAGCACATTGTAAGGCACTGTGTAAGTTGAAGATATCTTGACAGATATTAGGGAACAATTGGATTGGATGAACTCTGAAGTCTCTTCCAATTCTGAGATCTCAGGTTTCAAATATAAAATCAAGCTTGCAAGAAACAGCACTGAGACTTCCTAGGTATTTAATGTAATGATCCTACTATATTCTTCCATGACTATTGGCTGGATTTTTGTGAGTCCTTGTTTAATATAGTCCTGGCTACATTTAATGTTAGCAATATAGATTTTGGGTTGTTTTCCTTTCCTTTTCTTTTCTTTTTTTTTGGCCTGCTAATATTGGTAACAGATCTACAGACATAATCACTTGTGCTGCTTAAGTCAGTCCTCTGTTGACATCACTGTATTTGTTTCCCTTTACTTATCCTCATCAACCTAGAGAAGCATTTTAAATTATACCACAATTATATGCCCATCTCCAGAAGAAAAAGGAGAAAATGTGAGCTATCTAGATAGCAAGTTTCAGATAACATTGTTTTTAGTAGGGCATCATGCATCAATCTGAGAGATAATGCAGTTTGTCTACAACTTGGAGCAGATTGCTCACAAGATTTAAATATAGGTGGAGTCAAGGCTCTTTCTGACTCATAGGATCATAGAAAATGACCATTGTTTATGCTGAATTCCTAGAGCAAACAGTTGTTCAAATTGAAAATTATATGAACCTAAGTTGCCTACTTGTTTCAGTTGTGTCTGACTCTTTGTGACCCCATTTGGGATTTCCTTGGCAAGATACTGGAGTGTCTTGTCACTTCCTTCTCCAGGTCTATTTACAAGTTAGGAAACTGTGGTCAACAAAGTTAAATGACTTGCCCATGGTCACACAGCTAGTAAGTGTCTGAGGCCAGATTTGAATTCAGAAAGATGAGTCTTCCTAACTCTGGGGCCAGAACTCTATCTATTCTGCCACATGAATGCATCTATGAACATTATCTAAAGACAAAGCAATTTTAAAGCAATTTTATCCATTGAGTTGATTTTTCTGATTTTTAAACAATAAATGCTATTAACTCATGACTTCAAGGATTTTTAATAGCATTGTTAATGTCTAACCACAGCAAAAGATCAGTGTAATTTTTGTAAGAAAATGGGGATACATGTGAGCATTTACACAAACCATCATATCCAATGAGAATAGCTTACTTTTTCTGTTGTGCCAAACCACATCTCTTCTTTCTTTTAAAAACACAACTCAAAATTCACTGCTGTTTTTTTTCTCCTTGGCTAAGCAGAGCTTGTTTCCAGTGTATCATTAGCCTTTATTCATTCATTATATGTTCCATGTAAAACAATGGATGGATATGTTTTAAAAATAATCTCCTATGTTGTTAAATCTTTTCCTATAAGTCCAGCTAAACCAGGACAATCAATTTCCTTTATTTCATATAAAATCTCAGGAAGCCAAGGGAGTTATCCTGTACCCAGGAGGTGCTTAGTGAAGAATAATGAATAATTATTTCCATATATATGTATACATACATATTATATATGTATGTATTATACATAGTCCCAATCCCTAAATTGTAATTACCCTGGATGGTACCTATATGGTAGCTATCAGTGACTGCCTCTTCATACCAGAAGATAATAGATTCATAGATGTAAAACTGGAAAGGACTTTAGAAGTCAAGTCCAATTCTCTTTTTATTGAAAAAAAAATTCTAGAGAGATTAATTCTAGAGAGAACCAACCAAGTTGGTTCCTCAGTCAATGTTCAATCAATATTCCTCAGTCAATATCCTGCCTGAAATCTAAGTCTGCAAATCTAAATCTGTATTAGGAGATTCTGCTAATCTGCAGTCTGCAAATCTAAATCTATGTTATGAGTCATGTTTTAAGTGCCATAGGAAGGGTACTGTACCTGTCAGATCTCTTTCTATGGCACTTCACAAAGTGTCTTACACAATTAAGTAAGGGATTAACAATCCTATCAAAGAATTTTGTTGTTTTTGATGATGATTATCTAGATGGTACTTGAGTATATGAGTGTAGTATAAATGGATTTCTTTTGACAATGCTTGACGTAGACCCATATCAACTACGATTTCCTACACGACATTTTATCTGGTTATTTTGATCCCTGGAAATCTTTCCCTTCTCTGAAATCCTATAGGATATACTAGAAAAAAACACTGGATTTCACACCAGAGAAGCTAAGAATATTTCATTTGTGCTACTTAACACTTGTGTGACTTTGGTCAAGACACCTTTGTTTCTCTAGGTCTTCATTTCCTTATTTGTATTTAACTACCAGATGGTGTTGGCACCCATTGTCCTGGTCCTGATCAATAGGAAGGATTAAGTGCCAAGGGGTCTTACATTCACCCTGGGGATGATGGTGATTCATCTTCCGCTTCCCACATCTTCCAAAGGAAGTGCTGGAGAAGTGCCTAACTCTTTAATGTCCTTTGACATTGAATCATTTTCTATCCCTCAGTTCTGCTTCCCTCTGGGTGTCCATACCAACTAGGTAGCTGAAGATTTTTGGTTAGTGGGCAGTCATCCTCTAGCTTTACCTTCTCTATGAACTTGCTGTATTTCACTGAGATCTAGTCATGTGAAATCAATGTTATGGACTTCCCTCCCCACTCCCCAACAGACAAAAAACATGCTTGGCTATGTGCAATGCATTACTTTTGGCAAAGAATCAATAAAAACAATAAACAATACATAATAAAACATCAGCTGCTTGGTTGCACCTCTTCACCCCCCGCCTCACTGTTTCTAGAAGCAAATCAGATCTCAGGATTTCCGGAAAATGAAGTTTGGCTTGCTTAGTCCCTGTGCTCATCCCTCCTTCAGCAGGCAAAAGAGAATAAACCACATAGCACAATTCACAACAAATGTTCAACTCAAATATCTCAAAATACTTATACTTATATGAAGACTCAGAAATGGTTTGGGTGTCTCAGTCTTCTTTGGCATGCTGGAACATGAATTTTCCCATTTTTTGTCCTGTCACAGAGACGTCAGATTATTTCTCACTGTAACTAATTTATTGCCCATGACTCTAGAGGAATAGCTTGTTAGTCCTGGCAAGGAAAAGCCTGCCACCACTGTACTGTTCCAGTGTCCCTTCTTCCCTTGGCCATGGCACTCCTCTATATATCCAAGACTCCTTGCTTTCTGGTACACATCTCCTTTCTGAATTCCCATGCCCTTCTGATCTGGGCAGTACATAAAACATATATGAATATAAAATGAGGATATTAAAATGGAAGATCTCTGAGGTTCCTTTTAACTATAAATTTATTGGACCTCAAGTCTGTACTGCATCATTATCTTGGATTGACTCATTTTCAAGTATACATTAATTTTTAAATATATGTCATTTTCAAATGAGATAATTCAAGTAAAGTGCTTTGCAAACATTTAAGAGCTATGTAAATAGCTCTCATGCTCTAA
This sequence comes from Bettongia penicillata ogilbyi, assembly GCA_023548195.1. Lineage (NCBI taxonomy): Eukaryota > Metazoa > Chordata > Mammalia > Diprotodontia > Potoroidae > Bettongia > Bettongia penicillata. The sequence continues at coordinate 8,010,634 of JAJHZJ010000378.1, read as the reverse complement.
TTATCCCCCCTATGTATGTTTCAGGACCTTCCATTGTATTGTAAGCACACATAGGGCAAAGACGTTGACTTCTCTTGAATTCCCTACTGTGCCCAAAGCAATGCAGAGTAAATAACTGGTACTCATAAATACTTGTTGACTTGTTGAATGGAATCTAAGATACTTGACCTCAATAATCATATTCTTTTAAAGCAATAAAAACTGCAGCCTTGGTGAGTAAAATTATAAAAAGTCTGTTTCCGGGCTTTGTAAGCAAGGTGTCGTATAGGAATTTTCTACATAAGTCAATAGAAGGCAAATACAAATGAAAGAGATTCATGGGGGTGATAATGGGAAAAATACCTGTTAACTGGAAACCAGAAAACACCAGCTGACCACCTCTGGTTGTGACCCTGGAGAGATAATGTGGTAGAGTAGATAGCCTGCTGAACTGGGTAAAAGGAAGACCAAGATCCAAGCCTGCTTCTAAAATTTAGTACTGTGTGACCTGAAAAAAAGTCCCTTAATCTCCCTGAAACTCAGTTTCCTTAGCTGTAAATGGGGAATAGTAAAATGAAATAAATTGGGAAGCTCTATAAGGGTAGGACCTGGGTCTCATTAAACCAAGTTTCTCCTACTGAGTCTATGCTGTACTCTGCACACATAAAATCTCCTTTAAAATTATTTGCTAAATTGGTGTTTCAGCATAATTATACTCCGGGTTGGGTAAAATCTATTTTCTTTTTTTTGTGCTTCTCTTGGTGAATTAAGAATTTGGGATGAGGTGGAAAATAATTTCCTACATATCCAAAGTGCATATTGAATGATCTTATGCTGTGAGGCAGAAGTCATGTGATTCCCTCATGACTACTACCTAATGGAATGTTTTAAAAGAAAGGTGTTATTGGCTCTGGGGATTGGTGAGAGTTGGAGTCCTAATTAAAATCAGAACTCAACATCATAGAGACCACAGTTATAGTTTGGAGAATATCTGAGCTTCCTCTCTGTTCTGCCTTTCTTATGGACTCTTTCCGTTGAACCCAGCAGACCCCTGATTTGTTTAGAAAGATAAATTCCATCCCCAGCATTTTCCCTTACTAACCCTTTCACACTTTCCTCTTATCTTTTGCTTTGCCTCTGTTGTTTGACTGGGCCACTTTCACAGGCCTTTGCACAAGGTTACTCAAATTAAACATTAGCTAGCTCAATAGGTAGATACACATAGAACTACTGACGGTATCTGTTAAGATAAACACCCACACATTGAACTTTAGAGATTTCTTCATTTCTGTCCTGATCATTTAGAGCTAATGTTCTTTTAGCATCATTGGGACTTATTTCCTGGCATTTCTCAGTTATAAAACCTCCTGGTATAGTGTGGAAGACTATGCAAGACTGGGGAGAACTTAGATTAGCTCATCAGTTCAGTTGGAAGATGGCTGCGCTACTGTTTGCATGACTGGTCCTCAGAGACATGGAAAGGTTGATGTGTGGGGAAGAGAGCTGTATCTCTGCTGTCAGATTCAGTGGGAGAGGTGTCATCATGACAAACTGTAATGTTAATGAGATTTATGTTAATGAAAGATCTAACCCCACCCATTAATGGTCCTCATATTAGGGGGAGGCTTGTTTTGCAGGAACGCCCACACCTTTTGTTAATTGTTAATGAGAAATTGGATCAGGAGGGTCACTCCCTTGACTCTGAAAAGTATATATATACCCTGAGATGAGGTTTTGCTTTGGGGGCTTGGAACAAAGTTTCTGTGCCAAGTGAGACTCTGGGTAGTTGTGCCCCCTGGCTTTGAAAAGTCAGATGTTGGTGCTTCTCTCTCTGGTAACTATGTATATATGCAATGGTAAAATAGTTGGATCTGTCTGTTGATCTGTGATGTATGTTTTTTTTTTTATGGTCAGATGGATAGAAGCCCTGTCTGTTGTTTTGTTTTTTTTTCTACTTGTATTTTCTCTGTTGGTATATTTGATTAAAGGAGACTGTTGACCCCTCAAAAATTGCTTCCCTTTTAGAAAAGTAGACCTAAGAACCTGTGGTAACAGGCCATCCTGGATGTGTCAGGGTGCTTGCTGCTACACAAGTCCTAAGCATGGTTGAAGTGGTCCTGCATATGGTAGAGTCATAGGTTTAGACCTAGAAGAACCCTGAAAGATCATTTAGAACAATATTTTCCTTTTACCCATGATGTGACTGAGGTCCAGAAAAGTTAAAAGACTTGCAGCCCAAGGTCTTAGAAATCCATTTGAGAATCATCAAGAAGGCTCTCTCCTCACCCCTTCCTTAGCCAAAAAAAGTATGATTCTCACTCAGCAGCCATGGTCCTTAAAATATCATTATTTAGAGATTCTTTTCTTTGTGTTAAACATTCCTATACTCATGACTCTTTTTCAGGCTTCTGACATCCCTAGAAAGGTACAGCATTTAGCCATTAGCAACTTAGTGTGAGCTAGCTTGTCTTAGCTTGCCAACTGGTTTCCTCTGAGAAAGGAGAAACCTTGAGCCACGTGAACATATTAGATACTAGAGGTTAGGATGGGGGTGTGGGAAGTATGGAGGAAGGGGAAGTGAGGGGGTGATATAAGCAAATTTTGCTTAATTCCCTCTTAACTTTTCCTTATACCAGATGAGAGGCAAAATGAGTAAGTTGATTTCATTTTCTCTGTCAAAAATCAGGACAACTGGTTTGACAGGTGGTTTTAAAATTTTCATTGTTATTATTTATCTGAGCATGTTTAAAAGAACACTTTCATATGAGTAGAACACAAGCCTTTTGAGAGTAGTGATAATTATTCATCTTTTTCATTCTTTCCCCGTACCTAGTACAGTGTCTTGTACATAGTCAATATCTGTTGAATGGACTGAATGCTTGCTGAATTGAATTTTCTTGAAATGTCCTGGAAAATCTGGGAAGTTCATTTACTATGAATATGACCCTCTACTTCAATGGAAACATCTCTCTTTAACCTGTCCCAGCCTCTCTTGAAGTCTCAATCTTGCACCTTTGTAGTCATCACTTTCTAACCTATAGCTCCTTACCCACCCCCTCCCACACACACACTTGGGAGAGAGAAGAGGTGAGGCCCGTAGCCTATTGGAGACTGAAGGGGATCCCAAACCTCAGGTTGAAGCCCATTGTTTCATCTCTCCCAACCAAGATAATCCACAGTTCCTTGTTTCTCTCGCACAAGGTAGGGTGAGATTGATAGAATAGGTAGTTGTGCATTGGCAACAGTATTCTTCTGACATATCCTTATAGTGATTAATGCTACAAGTATACAAATCATTGAATCCTTCCCCTTTTCTTTACAGATAAGGAAACAGAGACCCAGAGAAATGGTTTACCCAATCATATGCAGTGACAGAGTTAGGGTTTGATCCCCAGTCTTGGAGTGCTGATGTGAGCATTTTTCATATTGCTTTAATGAAGACATTTGACTGGATGGTCTTTGAGATCCCTTGTACTTCTAAAGTCTATATTCAATGGAATTCCAAGATCTACATAAGCCTTCTCCCTACCAACTCCAACTCTTCACCATCCACATAACTAAACAATTTTCCAAAAGCCATCATAGGATAGTTCAGTCATTCAAATGTGCTCTAACTTTCACAAACAGGTATTATCAGTCACATAAAGTTAGATTATAATTTATCTTATTAAAAAAAAGAGAGAGAAAATTTCTTCCCAAGGCATTGTCAATAAGCAGAACATAAAAAATCAGTACAATGCTATCAAGTACACAAACTCAAGAATAAATATGGGGGGTCTCAAAAGTCTTAGTGCAATTTTAAACTATTATACCATTAAAGTTTTAAAACCATAGACAAGTTATTGTTATTGATGATGGTGCTAAATATCAAATGCAAAATATAAAATTGACTTAGAAACAATGGCAAAAGTTTGGAGAACATTCATTACTAGGAAATTGTATTATTCCTTGAACAGCAAGCAGAATTGCAAATGTCCAGAAGGACAATGGAAAGGTGGTAGGTGTAAATAGCCAGTAGCAAAAAGTCAATGAAGACCCATGATCTAGGAGTGGTATGCATGGAATGCAAGTGTGGTTAGAAAACAATGGTGGTTGGGGGAGGAATCATAAAGGATTATTATCACAAAAAGATAATGTTGGACAACCTGATATCTTAGCATTATTATAATATACTAGTATTCTTGTGCTATCAAAAGAACAAGAGAAAGGTCTCTAGCATATTGAGTTGATGTTCTTTGGAGAATTTATGGAAAAATGTAAACAATAATAACATAGAAGAAGGCATGAAGGGATAGTGATAGTGAAAAGAGGCCTATTGCTGAATGAGATTGTAGATCCATCTAAATAAATGACAATCACGGAATCTTCTGGTTGAAAGGGTAATGAGATGATTAGTCCAACTTCCCACTCAGTTCTAGAATCTTCTCTGGGACATTCCTGGCAAGTATTCATTCTGCTTCATTTCTTCCAGGAACAGGGCACAGACCCCTGGGGTGACTCATTCTACTTTTGACAATTCTAATTGTTAAAAAGTTATGCCTTCCAGAGAACTCAAATCTTCATCCCTTTAACTTTTCCCTATTGATCCTCATACTGTTTTCTGTAATTAGATATAATGAATCTGATCTCTCACTTACTTAAAAGCTTTCCAAATATTGGAAGACAGTGATCATGTCCCACCATATATTTCCTTTCCCAGTTCTTTCAACATGACATAATTCTATTTTCAGCCTCTGTATCATCTCAGCTGTCCTCCTCTAGACATTCCCCAATTTATTGACTTTCCTTTAAAAGTATGGTACTCAGATTTGAACCAAATCATCTAAATAATTTGAACATCAAACCATACAGCGATTATACTCATTCTTCACTAGACTCTTTTGCATCAACGTAACATCTTCAGAAAGTCTGCTATTAATATTCTACATAGTGACTCTCCAAGGTGGTCCTTACTTGTTACAGAAAACTACAGTGGCAACTAACAGCCCTAGTATAAGGATAGTAGATGGGTTAATTCCAAGATTTCTAGCCACCCTGGCTGTCCCAGTGATACTTTCCCATAGAAATTCTCATTCTGTCTACACTGGACTTTTCTAGGAGGCTTCAGACATCTAGAATGTTGAAGCAGGAACAGCTAGACCCAGAAGGGTCAGGACCCAGACCTCCAGGACTTCTGGTAAAGACACTAGTACTAAAGCCTCTAAGAGAAGTTAAGAATTTTCCCAACCACATGACCATCTCCTCTTGTCCTGGAACTTTTTTCAATGACACAGTGAAATGCCAAGAAGGCTTATTACTTTAATAGTTGTGTTACACTGGCCTGGCTGCACCAGCCATGTGCTATAACTCTGGGTCACTGCCAACAGGGTGAAATTCAAACTGGTCACTCAGAAGGGAACAGGTTCTCTCTTCCATTACAAATTCACTGAGCCAGGAGTGTAATTTTAACTTTCTAATCAATTCCACTAAATGACCTTTCACAGAACCATGGAATCACAAGGCTGGAAGAGACCTTGAGAGGTCATCTAATCTATCCACCTGCGTCCAAATAGGACTGCCCTCAAAATACCTGAGAAAAAGAAACTGTCTACACTTTTGCTTAAAAATCTCTAGAGGTATGCACTCTCAGAACTCCCTTTGTCCAACTGACCAACCTATCAGACCATATTCTGTCAGGAACTTCTTTAAGAGGTTAACCTAAGACTCTTCCGATGTAATTTTAGTTCTTTTCTGCCCCCACCCCCATCTGCTCTCATAAGGGAAATCTGCTCCCTGTCACTCACATGCTCCTTCATGTACTCTAAGAGTATTATTAATTTCTTCTCAGCCTTCTCTTCTCTCAGCTAAATAAACTCAGCTCCTTTAGCCTTCTCTCATTGGGAATATTAGCCAAACCTTTCATCATTTTAGTTGCTGTCCTCTGGACTGCCTCCAAATTCTCAATAGCACATTTTAGCTAGAGGCACTGAAACAGAACACAGTACAGTAAAACCTCATTAATCCAGACTCCGCTAATTTGAAATTTATGATAATTCAGACAGGGGTTTGCTTAGCAAACCCTTTCTTTCTAGGTAGCGCATAGTGAATGTAAGCATGGTTGGAGAGGGGCACCTGAAAGACTTAGGGGTATTTCCTTTTGGAGAGCCTTCTAGAAGCTCCCTTTCACCAGAATGATGATTAAAGCAGGTTAGTTAAATCAAGAACTCATGGTACTCTAATGGTAGTAAGACTCTGTGTTACATAGCATCGTAAGTTTCAGACTGGAAGGGACCTCCGAGGTCATCTATCTAGTGCAATTTTCTCTTTGGACAGATTAGAAAACCGAGACCCAAAGGGTAGGGATGAGTGATTTGCCCTACTGACTAACTCTGGCAAAGGTAAGTCTTCAGACCCACCTTCTAGTGGCTTCCAGATGTGTCCTCTAATAATCCCCACATGACATAACTCACGGAGTTTTTGTGGGACTCAAATGAGATGGTGCACATAAGAAGACTTTATAGTAGTTCTTCATTAACAACATTTAAAAAAATGCATTTTAGTTGTATTTAATTTTATTTTATTAATTATATTTAATTTTAATTGTATTTTTTAAAAATTATATTGAATAAACTAGCTATTTACAATTGAGTTAGCCTTGAACCAGATGCCAGACTATGTCAGTTGGGTCATCATCAGAGCTGTCTTTTCTGAAAAGGGAAGGTAAATAAGTTGCTTTAACTCCATGAGTGTCCAGATACCAGGACCCTCTAGTCATCTTACTACCTAGATTGGCCTGAGAACAGAGACTTTCCTTCCTCCCTTTCTCTTAACTGGGGAGAGAAATCAAATTGACATCTTAGTTGAGTCAGAGCCTGGGGCATAGCTAAAGTGATTGTTGGGAAAAGTGTCACAGTTTACCATTCTATGGTTTATAATCTCTTCCCTTCTCTGAATCACAGTGATTTAGAGTTGAAGGCAGCCTCAATGAAAACTCCTTTTCACTTCCTTCTCCTAAATCCCTACCATTTCAGAATTCCTATCATGCTGTGGCCTCCTCTGTCATTGTTCCTCTTCTACTGTTATTGAACCACACTTTAGAGACATCTTCATCTCAAATTCTTTCCTTCCTTCTTTACATTCTGGAAAACCTGGTCCCTCACTCCCACCCATTTTGAAGGACACATCCTAGCACCCTATTCACTTTCTCTCATGCTCACTAAAACACTGGGCCAAAAGGAAGCATAAGCTCCTCGTTTTCCCTTCCTCTTTCCTGTTACTTGTAGACCCTCCTTCTACCATCATCACTCAGCAATCTCTCCTCCTTTGAGGTTTGCTATATCCAAATATATCACCCCATCCAGGTCCTAATGAAAGTTATGTACTGGTCCCTGTATCATGCCCTTTCAATATCTGCCTTATAATCTTCTCCATCCTGACACCTGCTCTTATGTTATGGACTCTTAGTATATAAGTGGGTGTCCCCTTAACCACCCTGACTTCTCATTTCTTCAACCTGCTCAACTGCCATGGCCTCCTGTACTTTCATTCCATCTGAACCACACATAGGCATGGCCATGCCCTTGATCTCGTCATCACTCACCAGCACTCCACCTCCATACTCCATCACTTTGAAATTGCTCTATCTGATCACAGCCTGCTGTGCTCTTCTTCCCCAGAAACCCCCAAACTCTCCAGATCCTCCCAGGGAACCACCTCCTTTTAATCTACTCTGTCATCCTCAGATATCCCCTGTGTCATCCTCTGTCATCCTCTATATCTAAACAATTGCTAAATCCTCTTGATCCTACTAGTAAAATACCATTCTTTATAGACATTTTCTCTCTTTTCGTATTCCAACCATCCTCCTTGCCTTAATCATCTCTCTTGACTCAATTATTGCAATAACTTCATAATTGATATCCCAGCCTTAAGTCTTTCCCCTCTCTGTTCCATTGTCATGGTGGCCAAATCACAGATCCTAAAGTATAGAAATGACCATGCCACTCTCTTGCTCAAGAAACTTCCCTGTCTCCCTATTGCTTTTAGGGAAAATAATGCAATCTCTCTCTCTCTCCTTCTCTCTCCCCCTTTCTCTCTCTCTCTCCCTCTCTCTCTCTCTCTCTCTCTCTCTCTCTCTCTCTCTCTCTGTCTCTCTCTGTCTCTCTCTTTCTCTGTCTCTCTGTCTTTCTCAGTCTCTCTGTGTCTCCCTCTTTCTGCCTGCCTGTTTCTCTCTATCTCTCCATCTCTGCCTCTATTTGTCTGTCTCTGTCTCTTTTTCTGTTTCTCCATCTCCCTCTTCTTCTCTGTCTGTCTCTCTGTCTGTGTCTTTCCATCTGTCTCTGTCTTTCTCTATTTCTGTCTCTGTCTCTCTCTTTCTCTGTCTGTCTCTCTCTATTTCTGTCTCTGTCTCTCTCTTTCTCTGTCTGTCTCTCTCTGTCTCTCTCTGTGTCTCTCTCATCTAAAACCCTTTGCAGTTCTGGGTCCAACCTATCTTTCTGGACTGACTCCCCTCTATGTATTCTATGTCGCATCCAACTCCCAGCTTCATACCTTGCAATGCTTTCAAAGCCTGGAATATTCTTCTACCCTCACTTTGGGATCCCTGATTCTCTTCAAGGCTCAGCTCAAGGGCTTCCCTCCTTCCTTTTCTTCCTCTCCCCAGTTTTTAGTTCAGTCTCTCCTTACCATACTCAATCCTGAAAATACTTTGTATGTATTTATTTTAAATTTACTCATCTGTGTGCATGTTATTAGCCCTTCAGTAGAATAGAAGCTCCTTGAAGGCAGGGATTATTTTATTTTTGTGACTGATGATGTCTAGCACACAGTAGGCACTTCATAAGTACCTTATTAAATGTGCTTGCCCATGTTTGTTCATTATGCTTCTGTGCTAGGAGCTAAATTAAAGAGGGCTGGTGCCCTGCGAACACCAATCACTTACTAAGTCAGGCTGGAGCTGCGCTGTCTGGATTCCAGGGCATACTGCAATGCTGCTTCCCAGGGAAGGCTGCCGGCTTGGGTTATTGCCATGTACCCCCTCGTTTTGTGTTAGTGCGCGCTCAATTACCCACGAAAGTTGTGTGAAACATTAGTGCCCCACTGTTAAAAGTAGCAACTTTTAGACCTACCATGGCTTAGCTCTTAATTCTTACTCGCACTCTTTAATTAAGATAGAGCCCTAGAACACCCTTTGATCAATTCTCAGACCTGACAAGACTCCATGCTTTGGGATAGTGCAAATCGATAAAGATTTTCTACCAGAAGTAAGACCTGTGCTGCCTCTGAGTACAGGATGGGCGATGGGCTGAGCAGGCCAGACCCTCATCATTGGAGTTTTTATCTTGCCAGCCCCATACTACTAGCTTTGCTCCAGCAGAGCAAGCAGGTAAACAAATATTTTTCTTCCATCCTACAAAGGGCCAACTGCCCCAGAGGCTGGATGGTCAGGAAGGCTGCTCCGTCAGGGTGGCTACTCTTGACCTAGCCCAGTCCAATGCGGAGACATTGTCTGCTTTATTGTTTTTGGCTTCTTACTGGGATGAACTCCTTAATTGGTTGCTTTAACCTTTTCTATTTCTCAGGGTTAATTAACATCAGCTTCAAAATCAGGGCAAACTTCCTTGTCTTTGTCCAAGTAACTGCCATTACATGGAGTACTCTTCCCCTCCATTTTACTGATAGCTGAAATCCAACCTGTCCTTTAAGACCCAACTCAAATGCACTTTCCTTAATGGAATGCTTGATGATATCTTAACTTCCTCTCTCCCCCAAACTGTAAATGGTCTCTCTCTAATCAAAATTCCTATAGTACTTTTCTCTTACATTTTTTAAGGCATTTGATCATATTCCAAAATTTGTATGAAACTTATTTGGACAACTTTCTTGCCTCCCCTTCTAAATTGTAAACTCTTTGTGGACAGGAGTCATTTCTCATTCTTTTTCACAACCCACACAGTGACTTGCATGTAGTTGGTTTCTCTGTGCTTGTTGAATGGATAAACTAAAATATTATGTACTTGGTAGTTCATCCAGACTGGCTTTCCTGTTCTTCACACAAGACACTCGATCTCCTTGCTCCAGACAGATTATCCCAGCTGCTAGAGTCTCTCTAAAGGAAAAGAAAATAAGATAAAATTAAATAAAATCCCCTGTGTTTATTTTATATATATATATATATATATATATATATATATATATATATATATATATATATATATATATATATATATATATATAACCTTTGTCCCAAAGTCCATTGGTATGGCACTCTTTGATAGAAATGAAGGTCTTCCCCTCACAATCTCACCAACTCAGCCTCAACTCTCACCTTTACCAAAAATGAGAGACTTTCATACCAAAGGGCTTTGGGGAAGGGATTACGTTCACATTTTGTATCAATGCATAAATATACACACATTAGCTAGGCAATTCGGTGAAACAGTAGATAGACATGTACCTAGTGTTAGAAAAACCAGACTTCAAATTCTTTTTCAGATACTTATTAGCTGTGTGACCCTGGGCAAGTCATTTGTAGGTTTCATCTACAAAATGAAGATAGTAACAGCACTAAGAAGTTTGTTCTGAGTATCAAATGAGATAACATAAGGTGTCCGCAAAGTCTTTGTGCAGTTTTAAGTTTTAGTGGAATAAAACTTTAACTCCTTTAAAAATTAAAACTTCACTAACACTTTTGGGACTCTCTCTCTGCATGTATATATATTTGTAAATCTTAAAGTGCTATGTATATATTAACTATTACAGTGATGGGAGCAGCTAGGTGGTGCAGTGACAGAGTACCAGTGCAGGAGTCAGAAGAACCTGAGTTCAAATCTCACCTCAGACACTTGACACTCACTAGCTGTGTGACCTTGGGCAAGTCATTTAACCCTAATTGTCTCATCCTGGGTCATCTCAAGTAATCCTGATGAACATCTGGTCACTGGATTCAGAAAGATCTGGAGGAGAAGTGAGACTGGTGACCTGCATAGCACTCCTTCACTCAAAACAAAGTCAAGAGCAAGTTATGTCATTATTTTTCTGATGGCATAGTCTTCTTTGGCAAGGAAAGATGAACACATACACAGTGATGACAAATGGTACTTTTGATCATTTGGCTAGCCTGAGTGACCGAAAGGTAGCACGTAGTTAGGTAATCTACGTGGTCTGATTTGGGGGGGAATCATGGAAGGTACTCCTCAAAAACTTTCTCCCTCCCTAAGGGTGAGAATTGCTGAGCCTCCATATCTTCTAATTCAAAGTCCCATCCTGTTCCCACTATATTACACCAAATTTTTAACCAGAATTACAACTCCCTTTAAAACATTCCCACCCTTATCCCATCCAAGTACTCATTATCCATTGACTTGCCTATTACATGAATGCTGTCTATAATGTTGCCAAAAAGTGACTATTTTGCTTGTGCTTGAACACTTCCACTGATGAGAAACTCACTACATAATAGGTCTTTTTTTTCCATTCTCAGACACCTTTAATTTTTACAAAGTTCTTCCTTGTATTGAGCTAGAATCTATCTCACTATAATATGATGTAGATTGACTCTGGGTTAGTGATATAGTGATCCTAACAAAGGATAGTAAAATAAAGAATACTAAAATATATTTTCCCCAGGTATTGCAAAAGGACGCAGGAGGGAAAAATTTGCTTATGCATATCTACCATACTAGGTACCATGAGGAAAAAGTTTTCCCTTGGCCTCAACACCAGAAATGGATATGATTTTATCAGTTGAAATGACCTTAAGGGAGATGCTTTATCATCTGTGTTGCTTCTGCACCGTGAGAACCATAGGGTCTTTCCACCTGACTTATGTCTCTAGGTGTTGCCTTCTGCATTAGGATTGGAGCTCTTTGGAAGCAGGGATTATTTCCGCTTTTCTATTTATAGCCCCAATATTTAACACATTACTTTACAAATGGTAAGCTCTTAATGATGCTTTTTCATTTATGTTCATTCAGCATGTTCAAACAAAACTCATTTTCCTTCCCAAACCCAGCCCTTTTCTGAAATTCCCTATTTCTCTCCTTTAAAAAAATTATTTTATTTTTAATTTATAACATGAGATAAACATTTCCAAAATATAGTATAATTTTTTAAAAAAATCTCCATTTCCCTCAATGGCACTGCCAACCTGCCAGTCACCCACATTTACTGGTTAGATGCCACTCATGACTCCTCATCCTCCACTACACATATGCCATCAGCTGCCAAATCTTGACTTTTCTACCTCCACAGCATCTTTTATCTGAGGTCAGGCATTCATCTTGTATTACTTGAACTATTGCAATAGCTGCCTGATTTCCTCTCCTTTGCCTTACTTCCCCCATCTTCAATCCATTTACCATACAACTGCTGAATTGATTTCCTAAGGCATAAATCTGTCACTCCCCTGCTCAAGAAACTCAGAGGGCTCCTTATACTTCTAGAGACAATTATAAACTTCTTTTTTGGCATTTAAAGCCCTTCAAACCTAGACTCAACCTACCTTTCCAGATTCAGAAAATATTACAACCCTCCCCTCAGTCTAGCCTAATTGTCCTTACTTTTCCTCATCTGTTCCATCCAGAACACCCTTCCTTCTCACCTCCACCTCTTACAGACTTCAGTTTTCCTCAAGATTTATCTTGTCTCACCTTTTATATAAACCTTTTCCTGATTCCCTCAGCTTTTAAATACTTATATTTGTACCTGTCTTTCCCCTGGATAAATTTTAAGCTCCTTAAAGGACCATGTCACTTCCATCTTATGGTAGATACTTAATAAATTCTTGTTAATTGACTTAAATCTTCTCATTTTACCTGAAGTATGTGAGGCTTAGAGAAGTTAAACAGCTTACATGTAGGCAGGGTCAATATTTTAATGATAGAATTATAGATTTAAGAACTAAAGGGATTTTAATCAAATTCCCACATTTTGTACATGAGTAAACTGAGGACCAGGGAAGTGAGATAACTGGTCCAAGGTCATACAAGTATTAGATTTAGAGCCAAGATTCAAACTCAGGTTCTATAGCTCTCTCCACCTCACCATGTAATTTTCCATTGTACCTCACTGCCTCTCACTTTGTTAGAGGATGATAATACTTTTTACTTTTATCAGTAGTATTTTGAAGCCTGTTCCATAACACAGAAGAGTGAATCTAATGCTCTCACATCCATTTAGTGGGAAAGGCACATTGGTGGCCATCCAGTGTGTCCCTGAAATGACACCTGGCAGGCAGCTGCCTGCTTAACCAGTGTGTTAAGGCCAGTCCTATTGACCTGTCTGTTGGCTAAGGAAGATGGAACAAGAGTTGCTGGAATTCCCACATGGAGTAATTTACTCTGCTCCCTTTTCAAAAATGTAACATGCGTTTAAATAACAACTTACAGGACATAGAGGGAAGATCAATCCCATTCTACTGAAACATGCATCATTTCAAACTAGGCTAAGGGTCAAAGACCTTGCTGACTGTCAACAGAAAAGCCTACATGGAAAATGACTGTGGGGTGTTTTCAGCCTCACTTTGGAAAGAGCTTCTGATGTGCGTCACTAATCACTGAAAGAGTCCTCGGAAAGCCCCACCAGCACACAGTGGTGACATCATTTATCCATTGCCCAATGTTCACAATCTGGACATAGTCCTGGGACAGGTAGATCACTGAAGGATTTAACAAAGGCTTTTTAGGCAATAGAATGCAAACAGAACTCGGAATATCTCTGATTCTTCAATTGACGTTCTTGACAGCTAAGAGATATGTACTTAATGTATGGATATGTCACTAATGGAAAAGAAGCCATTTTTGAATTCATAGCCTTCACTGGCACAACGAGTAGACCAGATCAAAACTAAGGAGATAGGGAATAATCGCTCAAACAGAGATAGCAGGCACCTGCAGAGAAAAAGAGTAGATCTATAGTGATTTAAAGCTGTAATTTAGAATTAAAGCCACTTTTCAAGCCTAGAATCCTTCGGAAGTGTGTGATACAGTGTGCCTGTAGTGTTGAGATAGATGCAGAAAATTTAAAAGTTGCTAAGTAAGAGGTTACTGCCAGTTTGTTGTGATGGCTAAGCCTCTAAAAACCTGAAGGGAAGCTAGTATGATTGGATTTTGGAAAAGGCGAGCCTTGCAAAGGCAACAAAGTACACTCTCTTAAATGAGAAATCAGAGTGCGTCCTCACCAGAGGCTGGCCTTTGATATATGAATGTTATAGCCCAGCAACCAGTTCCCTTGCAGACGCCGATAATTTAAGGTGATTTTTATAATGCACCTAGCTGTAGCATGCAAATTGCATAGCCTCCCCAGCCCCTGCTATGCAACAAAAGCAAACCCAGCATGGAAATGGATTCAGAGCATTCAAGCTTTATTTAATCACTTCTTTGCTCTGATTTACTCAACTCATTGTCTTTCTAGTTCCTGTTAAGGAATTACTAACAGGAAGTGATTCAGCCTCCAATGACACAATATGTCCAAACAATTTAAGGGACCCTATAGATCACTGGGACTTTCATCAAATGGAACCATTAGATTTGAATATTGAAAAGTCTATTTTTCATATGTCAAATGTACACAAGTGACTTGCTATCATGCAAAAGGCCACCTTGAGGAAAAATGGCAAATGGAGAGAAAGAAAATAGGTTCCTCCATGAGGAGCTTATACTGGACAATGAGTAACTTTGTTGTGAGGTTGCATTTTCTTTATGGCCCCTTAAAGATGGCTTATCACCCCTTGTCTGGCTGGTTGAGCCATAGGCAAGCTGACCGCACAATGTTGTTGATATAGTGTAAGAGAGAGGGAGAAACTGGCTGTCCCTAAGTCCCTGCCCAAGTAAACTTTGGGTAAAAATATTTTCAAAGTATATATAAACTTTTTAAGATCTCTTGTTCCTTTCCCATGTCAGTGGAGAACAGTTTTTGCTTGTTGTAGCTGCTGGTTTAACTGAGGAATGAGGCTATCTTTAAGGCTCCTTTTTTTTTTCTTTATTAATTTTGTTTATTTGCAGTATTCTACAATCAGTACCATATAACTTAAGATTTTTTCCCTCCTTCCCTCCTCCCTCTCCAAGATGGCATACAATTTTATATAGCTTCGATATATACATTCCTATTAAATACATTTTCACTATAGACATGCTGTGTAGAAGAATTAAAATGAATGGCAGAAACAATATAGCAAACCAAAACGTAATACACACACAAAAAAATGGTTTGCTACATTCTGCTATCGAATTCCATAGTTCTTTCTCTGTATGTGGAAGGCATTTTGCCTTAAAAGACCATTGGGAATTTTTTTTTTAAATCCTTGCATTGCAATGATATTCCATGTCTACCAGAAAAAACTCACACACTGTCGTCGTTGCTGTGCACAAAGTTCTCCTGGTTCTACTCCCTTCCCTCAGCTTCAAATCATATAAGTCTTTCCAGGCCTCTCTGAAGTCTTCCTGTTCATCATTTCTTATAGCACAATAGTATTCCATTACATTCATATACCGTAATTTATTCAGCCATTCCCCAATTCATGGGCATCCCTTGATTTCCAGTTTTTGGCCACCACAAAGAGTGCTGCAATAAATATTTTCATACATGTAGGACATTTTCCCATTTTTATGATCTCTTGGGGATACAGTCCTGGAAGTGATATTGATGGGTCAAAGGGTATGCATATTTTTGTAGCCCTTGGGCGTAGTTCCAAATTGCTTTCCAGAATGGTTGGATCAGCTCATAGCTTCACCAACAATTAATTAGTGTTGCAGCTCTCCCACATCCTCTCCAACATTTATCATCTTCCTCTTCTGTCATGTTTGCCAATCTGATACATGTGATGTGGTACCTGAGAGTTGTTTTGCTTTGCATATCTCTAATCAATAGTATTTAAGAGCATTTTTTCATATGACTACAGATATCTTTAATTTCTTCCTCTGAAAACTGCCTGTTCATATTCTTTGACCATTTATCAATTGAGGAATGACTTGTATTTTTTCACATTTGACTCAGTTCTCTATATAATCTAGAAATGAGGCCTTTATGACAGACACTAGGTGCAAAAATTCTTTCCCAGTGTTGTTCATCCCTATGAATCTTGTTTGCATTGGGTTTGGTTGTGCAAAAACTTTTCACTTTAATGTAATCAAAATTATCCACCTTGTACTTCATAATGCTATCTCTTCTTCAATGAAAAATTCTTCCCTTCTCCATAAATCTGATAAATACACTATTCCTTGCTCCACTAATTTGTTTATAGTATCAATCTTTATACCTACATCACGTACCCACTTGGATTTTATTCTTGTGTACAGTTTCAGGCATTGGTCTATGCATTGTTTCTGCCACACTGTTATCCAGTTCTCCCAGCAATTTTTGTCAAACAACGAGTTCTTATCCCAGAAGCTGGGGTCCTTGAGTTCATCAAACAGTGAATTGCTATATTCTTTGCCTACTGTATCCTGAGTACCTAGCCTATTCCCCTTGTCTTCCCTTCTGTTTCCTAGCCAGTGCCAAGTGGTTTTAATAATGGATGCTTTATAATACAATTTGAGATCTGGTAGCCCTAGGCCACCTTCCCTAACATTTTTATCATTACTCTCCTTGATATTCTGGACCTTTTGTTCTTCTTCATGAATTCTGATATTATTTTTTCTAGCTCTGGAAAAATAATTATCTGATTGTTTAATTGGAGGGCTCTAAATAAATTAATTTAGGTAGAATTGTCATTTTTATTGTATTGGCTTGGCCTACACATGAGCCACAGATGTTTTTCCACTTACTTAGATCTGACTTTATTTATGTAAAAAGTATCTTGTAATTGTGTTCATATAGTCTCTGAATTTGTTTTGGCAGGTAGACTCTCAAATATTTTATAGTGTCTACCTTAGCTTTAAATGGAATTTCTCTTTATATCTCTTGCTGTTGGGCTTTGTTAGTAATATATAGAAATGCAGAAGATTAGTGAGGGTTTATTTTGTAACTTGCAACTTTGTCAAAGTTTATTATTTCAAGTAGTTTTTTACTTGAATCTCTGGGATTCTCTAAGTAAAGCACCATATCATCTGCAAAGAGTGATAATTTATTTTCTTTTTTGCATATTTGAAATCCTTCAATTTCTTTATCTTGTCTAATTGCTACAGCTAACATTTCTAGTACCATATTGAATAATGGTGGTGATAATGGACACCTTTGTTTCACCCCTGTTCTTATTGGAAATGCATCTAGCCTATCTACATAGCGCATAATGCTTGCTGAAGGTTTTAGGAAGATACTGCTTATTATTTTATGGAAAGTTCCATTTATTCCTATGTTCTCCAGTGTTTTCAATAGGAATGGGTGTCGTATTTTGTCAAAAGTTTCTTCTGCATTTATGGAGATAATCATGTGGCTTCTGTTAGTTTTGTTGTTGATTGATCAATAATGCAGATAGTTTTCCTAATATTGAACCAGTTCTGCATTCCTGGCATGAATGCTACCTGATCATAATGTATTAGTCTCAAGATAAGTTACTGTATTGCTGTGGCTAAAATCTTATTTAAAATTTTTGCAACCATATTCATTAGAGAAATTGGTCTGTAATTTTCTTTCTCTGTTTTGTCTCTTTCTAGTTTAGGTATCAAAACCATATTTGTAACATAAAAATAATATGGGAGGACTTCTTCCACAATTTTCCCAAATAGTCTATATAGTATTGGAATTAACTGTTCTTTAAAAGTTTGATAGAGTTCACTTGTAAATCCATCTGGTCCTGGAGAATTCTTCCTAGGGAGTTCATTGATGGCTTGTTCAATTTATTTTTCTGAGATGGGGTTGTTTAAATATTCAACTTCCTCTTCTGATAATCCAGGCAATTTATGCTTTTTAAAATACTCATCCATCTCATTTAGATTGTTGAATTTATGAGTATAAAGTTGGGCAAAGTAATTTCTACTTATTGTTTTAATTTCTTCCTCATTGGAGGTGAGTTTACCCCTTTCATTTTTCATATTGGTAATTTGGTTTTCTTCTTTCTTTTTTAAAATCCATTCACCAAGAGTTTAGCAATTTTATTACTTTTCTAATAAAACCAACTATTATTTTTATTTAGATAGTTCAATAGTTTTCTCAATTTCAATTTTATTAATCTTGCCTTTGATTTTCAGCATTTCTAATTTGGTATTTACTTGGATTTTCAATTTGTTCTTTTTCTAGCTTTTTCAACTGCATTCCCAAGTCATTGATATCCTCTTTCTCTATTTTATTCATGTAGGCATTCAAAGATATAAAGCTTAGCCTAAGAACTGTTTTTTCAGTATCCCACAAGATTTGGTAGGTTGTCTCATTATTATTGTTTTTATGATTTATGGTTTAACCCACTCCTTCTTTAGGATTAGATTATTTAATTTCCAATTAATTTTTGGTCTGTCTTTCCATGGCCTTTTATTACATATAATTTTTACTGCATTATGGTCTGAGAAGGATGCATTGACTCTCTCTGACTTTCTGCACTGTATTGTGAGGATTTTATACCCTAGAACATGGTCAATTTTTGCACATGTGTCATGTACCACTGAGATAAAGGTATATACCTTTCTATCCCCATTCAAGTTTCTCCAGAGATCTATTGTATCTACCTTATCCAGAGATTTATTCATCTCCTTAACTTCTTTCTTGTTTCTTTTGAGATTAGATTTATTAAATTCAGAAAGGGGAAGTTTAAGGTCCCCCACTAGAATAGTTTTGCTATTTATTTCTTCCTGTAAGTCCCTTAACTTCTCATCTAAGAATCTGGATAGCATACCACTTGGAGCATACATGTTTAGTAATGATATTGCTTCACTGTCTATCGTGCCTTTTAGCAGGATATAGTTTCCTTCCTTATCTATTTTAATTAGATCTATTTCTGCTTTTGCTTTCTCTGAGATTAGGATTGCTACATAGACTTAAGTACAACACATTCTGCTCCAACCTTTTACCTTTAACCTATGTGTATCCCCCTGTTTCAAATGTGTTTCTTATAAACAACATATTGTTGGATTATGGCTTTTAATCCATTCTGATATCTGCCTCCATTTTAGGGGAGAGTTCATTCTATTCATATCCACATTTATCATTACTTTCTATATCTTATCCTCCATCCTTTTCCCCACCATTTGTGCTTTTAGTTCTCCCATCTCCTTTCCCTTCCTCAATAGAGTTTTCACTTTTGACTACCACCCCTGGCTGTCTTCCCTTCCTTATTTCTGCCTCCCTCCCTTTTACTCCCCTTTCCTCTTACTACTTCTTCCCTCCTTTTTAGTTTACATTGCAATTTCTCTCCTACTGACTATATAGCTAGCTAGATGTATATGCTTAATTAAGTTTATTGTTCCCATCGTTGAACCAAATCAGATCAGAGTAGCTTTCAAGCAATGCTCATCTCCCTCCCCTCTTTCCCTCTACCATAATATAATTTTATACTTCTTCCTGTGATGTAATTTACCATTTTCTACTTCTTCCTTTTCATATCTCTGACTACATTGTCTTTGCATACTTAAATCACATTTTTATCATCACATCATTTACTTTATACCCACTCCCTCTATCTATGTATATCCCTTTTATATTCATAATTGGTGTACAATTCTCAAGATTAATAAGTATCATCTTCCTTTATAGGGAAGTAAACAGTTTTTCCAAGTTGAGTAACAAGTTTTTCTTTTCCCCTGTTTACCTTTTTATGCCTCGCTTCAGACCTGTGTTTGAAGATCGAATTTTCTGTAGAGTTCTGGCCTTTTCGTCAGGAAGGTCTGGAAATTCCTTATTTAATTGAATGTCTATGTCCTTGCCTGAAATATTCTCAACTTTGCTCCAACTCCTTTGCCTTGTGGAATATCATATTCCAATATCTTTGATCTTTTAATGTAGAAGCTACAAGGTTCTGTGTAATCATGACTGCAGCTCCTCAATATTTGGATGGTTTCTTTCTGACTGCCTGTAGCATTTTCTCCTTCACTTGATAGTTCTGGAATTTGGCAACAATATTTCTTGCTGTTTTTAGTTTGGTATCTCTTTCAGGAAGTGAACGGTGGATTCTTTTGATGACTATTTTCTCCTCTGGATCTAGCACTTCTGGGAAGTTTTCCCTGATGATTTCTTGGAAGATATTGTCCAGGCTCTTTTTTCATCATGACTTTCTGGTAAACCAATAATTATTAAATTTTCTCTTCTGGATCTATTTTTCAGGTCAGTTGTTTTTCCAATTAGATATTTTACATTTTCTTCCATCTTTTCATTCTTTAGATTTTGTTTGACTGATTCTTGATGTCTCATAGAATCATTAGTTTCTATTTACCCAATTCTAATTTTCATCAAATTGTTTTCTGCAGTTAACTTTTGCATCTCCTTTTCCATCTGTCCAATTTTTCCTTTTAAGGAACTATTTTCACCTGTTATTTTTTGTACTTCCTTTTCCATTTGTTCAATTTTCCTTTTTAAAGAGTTGTTCTCTTCATGGAATTTTTTTTTCATACTTTTAAAATCATTGGCTAGTTTTTCTATTTCCTTCTTCAGCTGTTCCAGGAGTACTGTTTGTGCATTCAAGCAGTTCATAGTCCCTTCTGAAGTTTCAGATGGGATTACACTCTCAATACTGACCTCTTTGGTATTTGTGTTTTGGTCCTTGTTCCCATAGAAAGATTCTATGGTCTTTTCCTTCTTGCTTAGCTTCTTCTTACTCAAAATTATGATGTTTTGTATATTGTTCTTTCAGCCAGAAGCTAGAGAACCTGATATAGAGCTGACTGGTGTGAAAAAGCAAAGGGCAGGTGCCTTTTTTTTCTTTTTGTTTTGTGTTTCTCCAGATTAGCCCTGGGGTTAGCTTGTTAAGTGTGGGGAAGTGGTGGCTTGGTCACAGGAGAACTCCCCAGCTGAGGTGGAGCAAAGACAAGCTTGTGCTTGGTGATCCAAGCTGCTCTATTGTCTTCCCATTTTCCCTGGAGCACCATTTTCCCTGGGGCACCTGGGTCCTAGTGTGAGTTTTCACCCCCTGGGGCTCCTCTCCTCCTGGTTTGCCTCTGTTACAATAAGAGCAATCCCCCTTAGCTATTTTCCTAGCCTCAGGTTCTATGAGACTGTTTGCTCCTTCTGCTGATCCCACTGACCCAAGATTTTCTTGGGGAAATATTTTACGGTTCTTTTGAGGGCAGCAAGAGGAGGATGAGAGAACATTTACTGATCACTCTGCCATTTTGACTCCTGGAAGTTGGAGTAGGTAACTTACAGATGTTCAGTCTGTGGGCTGAAAGTCTCAGGAGTGGCTGCAGCTGATATCTGGGGCTCAGCAGCTGTCACTTGCTTGACTTGTGTTGCTCTCCTGCCCTGGGCTGCCACTTTGCTGTTCTAATGTGCTGCTGCTGCCTGAGGCCACCCCAGGGGTTTCCTACTTGGCTGCACCATGGGGGGACATGCTGAGCTCTGTGCTTCCCCCTAGGGAATAGATCCTTCTTGTTGACTTTCCAGTCTGGTCTGTTCTGTGAATCTGCCATGGTTTGCCTCCTATTAGATTCTGCACCTTCAAAATTTGATCAGATTCTCTTTTTAGAGGTATCTGAAGGAGTTTGTCTAAGAGCTTAGTTGAGTAGTTGCTCTCACTCCACCATCTTGGCTCCATCCCTGCCTTTTTCTTACTACAAAATATTTTTAGTAATGCTTCCAGGAAATGCTGAAACCCCCCAGCCTCTGTCTGGTCCTGGGTTTGAGCTCCTTCACTAAGTTGTGCAGTAGATGATATACATCCCCCCTCCCCATTCCCAGACTCTATGAAAGCTGAAAATTTTGGGGAGATGCTATGCTTTTCAGTTGTATCTGTCCATTTGTTTTTCCCCCCTCACCCAATTTCTGTGATTTCAAAACAACATGAAATGATTATAGAGTATATTTTAATGATATAAAAATAATGCCTCCTAATTTAGCAGGTGCTGCTTATTTCCTCAGAGTTCATGAGAGAAGCATCTTTATGATATCAATATTATTGTGGTTTTGTGTCCTGAAGGGCTTTCTCTAGTTTGTATTAAGTTGTTGATATCAGAAAGTAGGGTCCTAATTAGGGACTTATACTAAAAGATCATAAAATCATAGATTTAGAACTGGAAGGGAGCTTTGAAATCATCTAAATTAACCTCCCCTCATTTTACAGATGAGGAAAGTGGGTCCTAGAGAAATTAAGTGACTTGTCTAAAAGCACATGAGTAACAAATGACAGAGTCAAAATCTAAACCTTGGTCTTCTGATGCTTAGATAACTACTTAGTGATAAGTCATATCTAATGTAAATAACTTGGAGTGGAGATAGGGATGGATATCTACAGGATTTCATGCCTGCCAAGAATCTATAAAATTCTTTTTTCTGGGGGGAGGGGGGGTAGGTGGGTTCAGAGCCTAGATGGTGGCATGAGAGCAACTACTCACCTAAGTTCTTAGACAAACTTCTTCACATATCTCTAAAAAAAAGAATCTCACCAAATTTTTGAGGTGCAGAGTCCAATAGGAGAAAGACTGTGGCAAATTCACATCCCAGAACAGATTGGAAGGTTGGCAGGAAGGATCCATTGCATGAGGCTGGAGGAACACACAAAGCATGCACAGCGCACAGGCTATACCAGAGCATCCTTACCACAGCAGGACCAAGCAGGAAGCCCTAGGTGTTCTGAGGCAGTAGCCACACTATGGAATCTTGAGCATATCAGCTCAGGACAGGATCACAGTGGAACTGAGTGAGTGAGAGCTTAGGAGCCCCAGGTATCTACAGCAACTGCTCCTGAGACTATCAGCCCACAAATTAAATGTCTGTAAGTCACCTACTTGAACTTCCTGGAGCCAAGATGGCAGAGTAGTTGGTAAAGGCTCTCCCCATCCATTTGTTGACATTGAAAGAATCATAAAATATTTCCCCAGAAAAATCCTGGAACAGTTGGGATCACCTGAAGGGTAAATAGTCTCTTAGTACCTTGAGAATAGGAAAATCACTAAGTTGGTTTCTTGCTATGGCTGAAGGGGATGACTGCAGCACCAGAGCTCTCCTAGATAGCCGCACCTCAGCAAACCTGGAGGAGATCTAGAGCCCAGGTAGGTAGAGCCTGCAACCACCAACACCAGGACACCAGGTGTGCCTCAGCAACCCAGGGGAATCGAGAAGACACTAGGACAGCCAGGATCACCAACCGCTGAGCTTACCTATGCTCTAGCTCAACAGAGAAGACCTGCTACAGCCAGACCACTCCTCCCCCACACTTAACACAGCTAGCTCCAGGACAACTCTGGGGAAACCCAGAAAGACTTCACTTGGCCTCTGCTTTCTCACACCAGCCAAATGCAGCCTTTTAGCTTCTAGCAGAAAGAAACAGAGGCCACAACACACAAAGTCTCAAGTTCAAGGCACAAGAACTGTGGGACAGAGCCCTTTGTTCCCTAGAAGTAGAGATTTACTTTTAAAGGAAAAGGGTGATCATCATCATCATGAATAAGAAGCAAAGCAGGAAAGAAAAGACCATAGAATATTTCTGTGGGGACAAGGACCAAAACATAAATACCAAAGAGGTCAGTATTGAGACTGTACTCCCATATGAAACTTCATAAGGGACTATGAACTGGTCAAAAGCACAAAGAACCCTCTTGAAAGAGTTGAAGAAGGATTTTAAAAGCCAAATTAGAAAAAAATAGAAGAAAAACTAGCCAATGATATTAAAAGTATGAAAAAAGAATTCACTGAAGAAAATAGCTCCTTAAAAAGAAAAATTGGACAAATGGAAAAGGAAGCACAAAACCTAACTGGGAAAATTAGACAGGGGGTGGAGTCAAGATGGCGGAGTAGAAAGACTCACATATGCTTGCTCCGAAACCACAGCCCATATATTTCCTGCAAGAAGAACTCCCCATGAATTCTGGATCACTGCAAGGTGCGCAGAAACACAGTGGAAAAGATCTCCATTCCAGAGAGCCCTGGAGAGCCATCCCCAGGGTCCATCGTGCCCCAGAAAGCGGAGTCCACCCCTGTGCTGCCCTGGCCATGTGGCCGAGAGGAGCAGATCCGAGCAGGCTTCAGGGATGGAATCTCTGGCGGCCGGGAAGGTCCCTCTGCCCGCCGGGAAGGTCCCTCCGCCCACAGACGCTCCAGGTCAGTGAGAGAGACGTCTGGGAGGAGGAGGAGGAGGGGAGCGGGGTGTCTCCGTGTCTCGGGCCCCCTCGGGAGGAAGCGGCAGAGGCAGGGGCAGGGGCACTCGCAGAGGGAACGGCAGAGGCAGCAGCAGAGGTAGCAGCGGGCCCGGGACTCCCCAAGCAGGCAGAAGTTCAGGTCTCTGCATAAACCCCCTCAGGGAGCTGAGCCTGGGAGGCAGCCCTGCCCCCACCTGCCCCATTACTGAAGGTATCCGCATAAATCCCCTGAGGGAACTGAGCCTGGGAGGTGGCCCTGCCCCCACCCCAGCACCAGAACTTAAGCTCACATTGAATAGCAGCTGTGCCTGCTGCAGAAAGCCCATTTGAATCTCAGACCCCAAGCACTAGCTGGACGGATCTAGGCAGGGGTGGACAGGAATCTCAGAAGTCAAGTAACTGGCTGGGAAAATGCAAAGAAAAGGGAATAAAAATAAGATTATAGAGAGCTTCTTTGAGCGGGTGCAAATGTTCCCTCCTTTCAATTCTGATGATGAGGAAATATTCTTACCATCAGGGAAAGATGTGGAGGGCAGGGCCTCTGTATCCCAGACATCCCAGGGGGATGTCTGGTGGGCTCAGGCCTTGGAAGAGCTCAAAAAGGATTTTGAAAATCAAGTTAGATAGGTGGAGGAAAAACTGGGAAGAGAAATGAGAGAGATGCAAGAAAAGCATGAAAACGGGTCAATACCTTTCTAAAGGAGACCCAAAAAAATGCTGAAGAAAATAACACCTTGAAGAATAGGCTCACTCAATTGACAAAAGAGGTTCAAAAAGCCAATGAGGAGAAGAATGCTTTCAAAAGCAGAATTAGCCAAATGGAAAAAGAGGTTCAAAAGCTCACTGAAGAGAATAGTTCTCTCAAAATTAGAATGGAACAGATGGAGGGTAATGACTTTCTGAGAAACCAAGAAATCACAAAACAAAACCAAAAGAATGAGAAAATGGAAGATAATGTGAAATATCTCATGGGAAAAACAACTGACCTGGAAAATAGATCCAGGAGAGACAATTTAAAAATTATGGGACTACCTGAAGGTCATGATCAAAAAAAGAGCCTAGACATCATCTTCCATGAAATTATTGAGGAAAACTGCCCTGAGATTCTACAACCAGAGGGCAAAATAAGTATTGAAAGAATCCATCGATCACCACCTGAAAGAGATCCAAAAAGAGAAACTCCTAGGAACATTGTGGCCAAATTCCAGAGTTCCCAGGTCAAGGAGAAAATCTTGCAAGCAGCTAGAAAGAATCAATTCCAGTATTGTGGAAATAAAATCAGGATAACTCAAGATCTAGCAGCTTCTACATTAAGGGATTGAAGGGCATGGAATAGGATATTCCAGAAGTCAAAGGAACTAGGACTCAAACCAAGAATCACCTCCCCAGCAAAACTGAGTATAATACTTCAGGAGAAAATATGGTCTTTCAATGAAACAGAGGACTTTCAAGCATTCTTGATGAAAAGACCAGAGCTGAAAGGAAAATTTGACTTTCAAACATAAGAATGAGAAGCATGAAAAAGTAAACAGCAAAGAGAAGTCATAAGGGACTTACCAAAAGTGAACTGTTTACATTCCTACATGGAAAGACAATATTTGTAACTCTTAAAGCTTTTCAGTATCTGGGTAGTTGGTGGGATCACACACACACATGTACACATGTGCACGCAAACACACATACACACATGCACACTCATACAGAGACAGAGATCACAGAGTGAATTGAATATGATGGGACCATATCTTAAAAGAAATTAAGGTAAATGGTGAGAGAGAAAGGTAGGGGGAGGAAAGAGGGTGAAATGGAATGGGGTAAATTATATGTCATTTAAGAGGCAAGCAGGAGACTTTTTAGTGGAAGGAAAAAGAGGAGAGCTGAGAAAAAAAAAAACAAGAAGTTTACCCTCATCACATTCGACTAAAGGAAGGAATAAAATGCACACTCATTTTGATATGAAAACCTATCTTACAATACAGGAAAGTGGGGGAGAAGGAGATAAGCAAGGGGGGGATGATGGAAGGGAGCACAATGGGAGGAGGGAGCAATTTGAAGTCAACACTTCAGGAGGGACAGGATCAAAAGACAGAATAGAAACAATGAGGGGCAGGATAGGATGGAGGGTAATACAGCTAGTCTTACACAACATGACTATTATTGAAGTCATTTGCAAAACTACACAGATATGGCCTATATTGAATTGCCTGCCTTCCCAAAGGGAATGGGTAGGGAGGGAGGGATGGGGAGAATTTGGAACTCAAAGTTTTAGGAACAACTGTTTAGTATTGTTGTTGCTACTAGGAAAGAAGACATACAGTTAATGAGGAATAGAAAGTCATCTGGCCCTATAGGACAAAAGAGAAGATGGGGACAAGAGAAGGGAGGGATGATAGAGGAGAGGGCAGATTGGTGATAGGGAAAATTAGATTTCTTGGTGTATTGGGGTGGGGAGAGGGGATAAAAGGGGAGAAAATTTGGAACCCAAAATTTTGTGAAAATGAATGTAAAAAGTTAAATAAATAAAATTTTTATTAAAAAAAAAGAAATTAGACAAAAGGAAAAGGGAGTACAAAAACATACTAGAGAAAATAACTCCTTAAAAGGAAAAATTGAACTGATGGAAAAGGAGATGCAAAAGATAACTGAAGAAAACAATTTGATAAAAATTAGAATTGGGCAAGTAGAACATAATGACTCTATGAGTTATCAAAAATCAGTGAAATGGAATCTAAAGAATGAAAACATAGAAGAAAATGTGAAATATCTAATTGTAAAAACAACCGACTTGGAACATAGATCCAGGAGAGAAAATTTAAGAATTATTGGCTTACCAGAAAGCCATGATGAATAAAAGAGCCAGGACAATATCTTCCAAGAAATCATCAAGGAAAATTGTCCAGAATTCCTAGATCCAGAGGGCAAAATAGTCATCTAAAGGATCCACCATTCACCTCCTGAAAGGGATCCCATACAAAAAGCACCAAGAAATTTCATTGTCAAATTCCAGAACTACCAAGTGAAAGAGAAAATGCTACAGGCAGCCAGAAAGAAACCATTCAAATATTGAGGAGCTACATCATGATCACACAGGGCCTTGCAGCTTCTACATTAAAAGACTGAACGAATTGGAATATGGTATTTCATAAGGTAAAGGAGCTGGGACTACAACTAAGGATCAATTACCCAACAAAGTTGAGAATAATATTTCAGGCAAGGACATAGACATTCAATTAAATAAGGGATTTGCAGACCTGCCTGATGAAAAGGTCAGAGCTCAATAGAAAAATTCAATCTTCAAACACATGTCTCAAGAGAAGCATAGAAAGGTAAACAGGTGGAAAAATTTGTTATTCAATACAGGCATACTGTTTATATCCTAATAAGGGAAGATGATACTTATTAATCTTGAGAATTGTATATTTATCATGATATATAAAAGGGACATATGTAGATAGAGAGAGTGGGTATAAAGTAAATGATGTGATGATAAAATGTGATTTAAGGGTACAAAGGTATTGTAACAGGAGATATTAAAAGGAGGAGGCAGAAAATGGCAAATTACCCAGGAAGAGGCACAAAATTATGTTACAGTAGAGGGAAATAGGGGAGAGAGATGAGCATTGTTTGATATTTATTCCTAGCTGATTTGGTTGGACGAGGGAACAACAAACTCAGTTAAGTAAATAAATCTAACCAGCTCTATAGGCAGTAGGAGGGGAATCAGGAAAGAAAAGGGAGGGGAGGCTAAAAGGGAGGGAAGAACTAGTAAGGGCAAAGGGGAGTAAAAATGAAGGAGACTGAAAAAAGGAAGGGAAGACTGAGGGAGGTGGTCATCAAAAATTAAGAACCTATTGTGGAGGGGAAGGAAGAAAGGATTACTAAAAGCACAAATGGTGGGAAAGAAGATAGAGGGAAAGACACAGACAGTAATCATAACTGTGAATGTGAATGGGATGAACTCTCCTATAAAACAATGATGGATAGCAGAATGGATTAAAAACCATAATCCAAAAATATGTTGTTTACAAGAAACACATTTGAAACAGGGGTATACACACAGGATAAAGGTAAAAGGTTAGAGCAGAACATATTGTGCTTCATCTGATGTAAAAAAAGCAGGGGTAGCAACCTAATCTCAGAGAAAGCAAAAACAGAAATAGATCTAATTAAAATAGATAAGGAAGGAAACTATATCCTGCTAAAAGGCACAATAGACAATGAAGCAATATCATTACTAAACATGTATGCTCCAAGTGATATACTATCCAAAATCTTAGAGAAGTTAAAGGAGTTACAGGAAGAAATAGAGAGCAAAATTATACTAGTGAGGGACCTCAACATCCCCCTCTCTGAACTTCATAAATCTAACCTCAAAATAAGCAGGAAAGAAGTTAAGGAAGTGAATAAAACTCTGGATGAGGTGAATATGATCGATCTCTGGAGAAGCTTGAATGGAGATGGAAAGGAATGTGCCCTTTTCTCAGTGGTACATGGCACATATACAAAAAATTGACTACATACTAGGACATAAAAATCTCACAATCCAGCGCAGAAAGGCAGAGATAATCAATGCATCCTTCTCAGATCATAATGCAATAAAAATTATATGTAATAAAAGGCCATAGAAAGATAAACCAAAAATCAATTGGAAACTAAATAATCTAATCCTAAAGAAGGAGTGGGTTAAAGAAGAAATCATAGAAACAATCAACAACTTCATTCAAGAGAATGATAATAATGAGACAACCTACCAAATCTTACAGGATACTGCAAAAGCAGTTCTTGGGGGAAGTTTTATATCTTTGAATGGCTACATAAATATAATAGAGAAAGAAGAGATCAATGATTTGGGCATGCAGCTGAAGAAGCTGGAAAAAGAACAAATTGAAAATCCCCAAGTAAATACCAAATTAGAAATACTGAAAACCAAAGGAGAGATTAATAAAACTGAAATTAAGGAAACAATTGAATTAATAAATAAAATCAATAGTTGGTTTTATGAAAAAACTATTAAAATTGATAAACCTTTGGTCAACTTGATTGAAAGAAAGAAGAAAATCAAATTACTAATATTAAAAATGAAAGGGGTGAACTCACCTCTAATGAGGAGAAAATTAAAACAATAAGTAGAAATTTCTTTGCCCAACTTTATGCCCACAAATTTGATAATCTAAATGAGATGGATGAGTATTTTAAAAAATACAAAAATTGCCCAGATTAACAGAAGAGGAAGTTGAATACTTACACAACCCCATCTCAGAAACAGAAATTGAACGAGCCATTAATGAACTCCCTAGGAAGAATTCTCCAGGACCAGATGGATTTACAAGTGAACTCTATGAAACATTTAAAGAACAGTTGATTCCCATACTTTATAAGCTATTTGGAAAATTTAGGAAAGGAGTTCTTCCAAATTCTTTTTGTGATAAAAATATGGTTCTGGTACCTAAACCTGGAAGATCCAAAAGAGAGAAAGAAAATTATAGATCAATTTATCTAATGAATACAGATGCAAAAATTTTAAACCAGGTTTTAGCAAAAAGAATACAGCAACTTATCATGAGAATAGCACATTATGATCAGGTAGGATTTATACCAGAAATGGAGGCCTGGTTCAATATTAGGAAAACTATTAGCATTATTGATCATATCAACAACAAAACTAACAGAAGCCACATGATTATCTCAATAGATGCAGAAAAAGCTTTTGACAAAATACAACACCCATTCCTATTGAATACACTGGAGAACATAGGAATAAATGGAACTTTCCATAAAACAATAAGTAGTATCTACCTGAAACCTTCAGCAAGCTTTATATGCAACGTGGATAACCTAGATGCATTTCCAGTAAGAACAGGGGTGAAACAAGGGTGTCCATCATCACCACCATTATTCAATATAGTACTAGAAATGCTAGCTGTAGGAATAAGAGAAGGAAAATAAATTCAAGGAATCAGAATAGGCAAAGAAGAAGCTAAGTTATCACCCTTTCCAGATGATATGATACTATTCTTAGAGAATTTCAGAGAATCAAGTAAAAAACTACTTGAAATAATAAACAACTTTGGCAAAGTTGCAGGTTACAAAATAAACCCACACAAATCATCTGCATTTCTATATATTATTAACAAAGCCCAACAGCAAGAGATAGAAAGAGAAATCCCATTTAAAGTTAAGGTAGATAGTATAAAATATTGGGGATTCTACCTGCCAAAACAAATATAGGGACTATATGAACAAAATTACAAAATCCTTTTCGCACAAATAAAGTCAGATCTAAACAACTGGAAAAAACATCAGTGGCTCATGAGTAGGTTGAGCCAATATAGTAAAAATGATAATTTTACATAAATTAATTTTACTTATTCAGTGCCATACCAGTCAAATTATCCGAAAATTATTTTCTAGAGCTAGAAAAAATAATATCAAAATTTATCTAGAAGACTAAAAAGTCCAGAATATCAAGGGAACTAATGAAAACATGCTAGGCAAAGTGGCCTAACCCTACCATTTCTCAAACTGCATTATAAAGCAGCAATTATCAAAACTTCTTGCTACTGACTAAGAAACAAAGCAGTAGACCAGTGGGATAGGTTAGATTCTCAAGAAACAGTAGTCAATGAATATAGCAATCTACTGTTTGACATACCCAAGGATCCCAGCTTCTGAGATAAGAACTCACTGTTTGACAAAAAGTGCTGGGAAAACTGGATAATAGTGTGGCAGAAACAAGGCATAGACCAATGCCTGACACTGTACACAAGAATAAATTCCAAATGAGTACATGATGTAGGTATAAATAAACAAATTAATGGAGCAAGGAATAATATATTTATCGGATTTATGGAGAATGGAGAAATTCTTGACTAAACAAGAGACAGAAAACATTATGAAGTGCAAAATGGATAATTTTGATTACAATAAATTGAAAAGTTTTTGCACAAACAAATCCAATGCAACCAAGATTAAGAGGGCAGTAGGAAATTGGGAAAGAACTTTGGCAACTAGGGTCTGTGATAAAGGCCTCATTTCTAAAATATATAGAGGATTTAATCACATGTACAAGAATGCAAGTCATTCCCTAGTTTATAAATGGCCAAAGGATATGAACAGGCAGTTTTCAGAGAAAGAAATTAAAGCTATCTGTAGTCATATGAAAAAAAGGCTTTAAATCACTATTGATTAGAGAGATGCCAATGAAAACAACTCTGAGGTACCACATCACACCTATCAAATTGGCTAACATGACAAAACAGGAAGATGATAAATGTTGGAGAAAATGTGGGAGACTTGGAACACTTATTCATTGTTGGTGGAGTTGTGAACTGATCCAACCATTCTGGAGAGCAATTTGGAAGTATGCCCAAAGGGCTACAAAACATGAATATCCTTTGACCCAGCAATATTATTTCTAGGACTGTATCCCAAGGAGATCATAAAAATGGGAAAGGATTCCACATATGCAAAAGTAATTATAACAGCACTCTTTGTGGTGGCCAAAACCTGGAAATCAAGGGGATGCGCATCAATTGGGGAATAGCCGAACAAGTTGTGGTATATGAATGTAATGAAATACTATTTTGCTATAAGAAATGATGAACAGGAAGACTTCATAGAGGTCTGGAAGGAGTTGTAAGAACTGATGCTGAGTGAAAGGAGCAGAACCAAGAGAATTTTGTACACAGCAACCACCACAGTGTGAGAGGAAATTTTCTGGTAGACTTATTCCCTCATAGCAATACAATGACCTAAATATCCCTAATGTACTCGAGTCAAAGTGTCTTCCACATCCAGAGAAATAACTATGGAATTGGATCACAGAATGAAGCAGACCATTTTCTCTTCTGTTATGTTTTGGTTTGTTTTATGATTTCTTCAATTTTTTTAAAATTTTCCTATGCAACATGAATAAGGTGAAAATGTATTTAACAGGAATGTATGCATAGAACCTATATGAAATTGTATGCTGTCTCAGGAGGGAGTGGGAAAGGAGGGGCAGGGAGAGGAAAAAATCTAAGATATATGGAAATGATTGTAGAGCACTGAAAACAATTAAAATAATTTAATTAAAAATAAAATTCTTTGTTCTCTTAGCACTTCATGTCTATACTAAGATGAATCACATGACAAGGTCAAGTCAATGCTTCCTATATATTTTAATGTTCACAATAAGCTTGTTGGTACTCCATTTTCCTTCAGTGGATCACACAGCACTGCATATGCTAGAAATTATTAGTGAGATATATTGTAATAAAATT
Source organism: Bettongia penicillata ogilbyi (assembly GCA_023548195.1). NCBI lineage: Eukaryota > Metazoa > Chordata > Mammalia > Diprotodontia > Potoroidae > Bettongia > Bettongia penicillata. The sequence continues at coordinate 7,978,263 of JAJHZJ010000378.1, read as the reverse complement.
ATATATAAAAAAAAGTTTTATTATACTTGGAGTTAGGGCCTGGGCTCTCACCAGGAATCCTGTGAGTTGTAGATCCTCCATTCCTCTTTCATTTGGTAGATGGGCTTTAAGAGATGCTGTGGTTCAAAAAGATATCACCCTCTGGCCAACACAAAGACGAGCAAGCCCCTCTAAACTGAGCTAGGCTGCTCCTCAGAAGAGAGCTAGAAGAGCCATCCCTGGAACCTTACTGAATGATTTCTTAGCATGGTAGAATCTGCTACAATCGATAGTCTTTGGACAAGACTTTCGAGAATCTGGAATATATACCCCAGTAAGATCAAGTGAAGATATACTAGAGCTAAAATAGTCATTAAGACTTTACATGGAATGGCTGAACAGGTTACGATATGTGATTGTGATGGAATGCTACTGTACTATGAGAAATGATGAGCTCAAAGATTTTAGAAAAAAACATGAAAAGGCTTGTGTGAAGTAACGAAGAGCAAAATGAGTGGAACCAAGGGAATGTTGTATATAGTAACAGCAGTATTGTTTTAAGGACAACTTTGAGTAAATAAGTTATTTTGAGTATTATATATACCCAAATTAACTACAAAGGACATATAAAGAAAGTTGCTCTCTGCATCCAGAGAAAGAACTGATAAATAGAAGTCTATAAAGAATAATTTACATATATGTATATATACACATATATGTATATGTACACAGATTCCTATTTGTGTGTAATGGTAGCTATTTCTAGGGTGGGGTGTGAGGGAAGAAAAAAAGAAATGTACACATTAATGTTGTTGTATATGTGAAAGGAATAGCAAGTGTGTTTAGCAGATTTGCAGTTTCATGTGTTGTCATCTTTTTTATTGTGCTATGTTATGGAAATACTTGTTTTCTTCCACAAATTAAAAATAAAATAAAAAAAGTATTTGTAGTAGAATCATTTATCAATAAGTCAGTCAGCAAACACTTACTACAGGCTTCCCACAGGTTTAAGTCACTGTGCTGAGCATTGGGAATATAAATATAAAAAATGATTCCCATTTTCACACATTTTATAGTCCATTAAGGGAAATGTGCATATAAATATATATATATGTATATCTATGGATATATGTGTATTTATGTATTCATATCCTATTCATAACTAGATAAATGTACCCTATTCATAGGCAGATAAATAGACATGTATTCATAGATGTATGTATACACATGTATGTGTGTATATATTTACATATATGTGTGTATATACAGGATAAATACATTGTAGTTAAATGCAAGTTTGGTTGTTGTCCTTCATTTTTGAAGAGGACCAAAATGACATCACCACAATAAAGTCAAGTTTCAGTGTGTCCGACTGTGGCTGATCAGACCAATACAAGCTCAGAATGCTCTACCATAGGTTGGGCGCAGATAGTCTGACACTAGTGTTGTGGATGGGCTCAAGAAAGACTCCATGTAGGAGATAGTGAACAATTTTTCTGGGCATCACATTTTAAGAAGGAAATTGACAGATTTCCAGAAGTGAGCAACCAAGATGTTAAGGGAAAGGAAATTGGAGACTAACGCCATCATGGTGCTTCATTTAAATACCTTGGAGGAGGATATTTAGTCTGGAGAAGAGGAGATATAGGGGAAATGTGATCACTGTTTTCAAGTATATGAAGAGCTATTATATGGAAAAGGGATGAGATTTGTCCTGCCCAGGATTAGAAAGCAGAGTTAGGAAAAACGAGTATAATTTGCTGAGTGACATGTATTAAACTTCCACCTGAAGGGGAAAACAATCGAAGCTTTCCAAAAGTGAAATTGACTGCCTCCGAAAGAAGTGGAGGTAGTTTCCTAGAATTCTGAGCTGGAAGGGAGCTTAGAGATCATTGAGTTATCCGCCTTTCTCACCCCTCCCCCACGGGAACGCACAACTCTATGTGCAAATAAAAAAAACTTGAAGCCCGTAGGAGAAAGTGATTTATGTAAGGTCTCCAGGGGAATAATCGAACAATTAATAAATATTTATTAAGCATCTACTATATTCCAGGCACTCTGTTAAGGGAATACAGAAAGAGACAAAAGACAACCCCTGGCCTCAAAGAACTCTCAGGAAGAAAACACACACAAGTATACACAAAGCAAGATATCTACAGGAAATAAGACCAAAGGCACTAGAATCAAGGACTGGGGAAGGCTTCCAGTAAAAGATGTATTCTAGTTGAGATTAAAGGAAGTCAGGGCAATCAGTAGGCAGAACTGAGTGGGAAGAGAATATTCTAAGCATGGGGTACAGTCAGAGAAACTGCCTAGAGCAGAGAGATGGAGTGTTTTGTACTTTGAACAGCCAGGTGGCCAGTGTCATTGGATCAAAGAATATATACCAGGGAGTAAGGTGTAAGAAGAATGGAAAGATAGGAGAGGGCCAACTGCCAAATAGCACTTTTAGTTTTAAGCTTAGAGGCAATAGGGAGCCATTGGTATGTATTGAGAACAGGGATAACATAACTGGAACTATGCTTAAGAAAATCACTTAGTGATGTAATGAAAGATAGGATGGAGTGAGGAAGACTTGAGAGAGGCAGATTCATCAGAAGGCTATTGTACTAGTCCAGGCATGAGGTGATGAGGGTCTGCCCTAAAGTGGTGGCAGAAGAGAGAAAAGGGTGGAGTGTCAAAGATATTGTCAAGACGAAATTGACAGAACTTGGCAACAGCTTGGCTATGGGGGTGATGAGAGATATTGAGGAGCTCAGGATGCCTGCTAGGTTGTAAGCCTGAAGGATTGAGAAGATGCTGCTGCCCTCTATAGGAATAGGGAAGGTGGGGGTGGGGGTGGGGGTAAAGATTGAGAGAGAAAGATATTGAGTTTAATTTTGGACATTAATTTAGTCACAATAGTAAGTAGCAGAATCACAATTTGGAACCAGGTCTTGAAACTCCAAATTCTGTGTGCTTTCCCCTGGTGATGGCACGATCTCTGAGGTACAGTGGTAACTTTTAATGGTTTCCAGCTATTAATAGTAGGCTAAATTGTAGAAGATTGGCGAGACTCTTTTGCCCTCTTGTCCACTAAAATGCTTCATTTGTCAGGGGACCCCACTGCCTGAGGAAAGCAGTTTATTGTCAGTATTACAACTGAATTCTGTTTTTTCAGGGGTCACCACTGCTTCTGCTAAGGACCTTTACAGCTCTAGGAATCTAACTTTTCAGTGGATATATATTAAAAGTAGTTGTATTAACTAATACCGCTTTACTACTTACTACTTATAGATCTTGGAATCCCCATATGTTCCACACAAGACCAAGGATGGAATCTTCATGGTCCCCTTGACTGGATAGTTTCAGGAAAAAAAAACAAAACACAGTATAGCAGGGTCTACGAGAATGGGGAGTAAAGGTCCACCATTGATCAATGATTTATGTTCTCTTCCCTTTACATTTTTTATTTGTGGAACCAACGGTCATTAGGATTTGGCTCTGTCTTCAAGATGACAAATATTAACATGATAGGTCAATTATTTTATACTTTGTTGGACTGTTTGCCATAATGTAGATCTTTCTTAGTAAACTGCTTATTCGTCGTAGAAACAAATCCTTAAGCAACATTGAAAATGAGTATGAAGTCATTCCCTTTTCCCCACCCCACCTCAATCACAGAATCATATACTTTCAGAACTGGAGGCTTTAAAGATCATCTGCCAAACTCTTACGGTTTTTTTTTTTTTACAGATGAAGAAACTGAGGCTTATAGAGTCTTAGTGACTTACCACGATCACAGAGAAACAAATCCAAAATAATTCTACCATGCCCACATTCCCATTAATACTACTCTGACAGAGTACACAGAGGGTTGCCTGGTGGAATCTGAAAACTGTGCAAAGGCTTTCCTGTTCCCAAGCCCCCTTCTTAACCTATTATGATCCCAAGTAGGATATTCCAGGAAATATTATACTTGGTGTACTCAGTCTACTTTTGATGGGATAGTTTCAGAGAAACCTGGCACTTGTACCTGACTAGTAACTTGAGCTCTCTGTCCCTGAGTTCCTCTCTCTCCCTGTTCTCTTCCTTGACATATTCCCAAACCACAGTCTCCTTAAGCTCTGTAAGGGCATGGAGCCATGTCTTACTTCACAGAACTAGAAGCACAGTTTTAGAATAGGGAGGGGCCTCAGAAACCACTTAGCCAGAGATAAAGGTAAAAACAAGACAAAACAAAAACTGCAACAGAACCACTGGATTCAGAATATGAGTTCCAGGGTTCAAACCCCACCTCTGCCATGTCCTACTTGTGAAAGTTACAACTAGTTCTGAATTAATCTAATTTTATTATCATATCTCTCTTTCACCTAATGAGTGCTTAATAAATACTCGGTCATTTTCATTATATTATCCATGAGAATGGGATGAGAGACTGATAAATGCTTTGCTAAGATCAAGTAAACTGTATCTATATTGTAGATCTAGCTTCTTCTAGTTCCTTGCGTGCAGCCTTTTGACTGAATACAAGTTTTATAGAACAAACATTTTTATTAAGAAGATTTTTTTCTGTGAATTTTGGATTCAAAGGGCCACACTTGAGGATCTAGAGGGCCTCAGGTGAACTTGAGGCTGAAGATTTCTGACCCTGATCTACAACTTTTCCCTGAACCTGTACTATTCAACCTGTCAAAAAAGAAAGAAAAGGTTCAACTAACATTCTCTGTTTATGATGAAGCCATGTTATCTCTTGATGAATCTCTATGTGCCTTAAATTAAAAGTCAACCTCATGAGCCTGTAATTTGCATTTTTCATTTTTTTTCCATTTTTTTCGGGGGAGACCAGGACAACATTTACCTTTCTCTAGTCCTGCAGTGCATCTCCTACTTACTGGGACCTTTCAAAGATCACTGGGGCAGTCTTAAGATCACTTGTGCCAATTTTTTCAAGACCCAAGGATATATAGTTCATCTTGTCTTGGTAGCTTGGACCAAAGGACATGGGTGTTGTGTTGTTGTTGTTGTTTTTTTTTTGCTCTCTCTTACTGGTGTTACTTTTTCAGTTTTTGTTCCATTCCTTCCAGTCCAAAGACAATTATCATATGCAGAGGAAAAAGAAACAAAAGAATATTTTTCCTTCCAAATTCTAAAAGTACAAATCTCAACCACTAGTCATTATTTCTTCTTCTTCCTTCCTTACTACACCTCTCCAAAAAGTTGGGATGGGTTCACTTCTATCATGGTTTTCAAATATCCTACTTGAAATAACATTTTAACTCATCAATTTCAAAAGTCTCTCCTACCCTATCATATACTTCCTAAAAATCTACCTACTATAGAGACCATGCACCTCCACACCTCTCATTTTTTTTCTTTACTTATTCTTGTCAAAGAGGAAAAATGGTATTGTAGATTGAGATGTAGTATGGGATGTTAGGAAGACTAGGGTATGAGTACTACCTCTAACACATACTACCTGAAATCCTCAGGAAAAGCAATTCAACTTTGACAACTCTTTTAGACTTGAAGTTACAGAGAAAATGATGACTTGCATTGGTACAGGGACTTTCCTCACCTGGGAGTCCTCTTTATAGGTGAAATTACATTATGAGTCCTTATTCTTATTTCTGGTACAGTCATCTAAGATCTGGAAATAGCAAGATGTTTGTAGCTCCTTAAGAATAAGTCCTTTTATTGCATTTTGAAACACAGTTGAAATAATACTAACTACTCCATTAGAAACAGAAGCTAAGATACATTTTTAAATTTGCTTATGAGAAGAAAAACTTCCAGACAAACCATTTTATATTTTCTAAGCCCTTTGTTTTTAATTGGCATTTCCATTAATCTCTGTCATATGCTATTACCATCGTGTCTGTCTTGAGCAGAAGTCCTATCTCGTCTTTGATCCTTCCCTTTTCTCCAACATAGTTAAAAAATGACAACTCTAACTTCTTTTTGTTTTCCTTAGATTTCCTTACTAACCACAGATCATTCTGATAATTGGCTCCTGGCATTATTCTTTTAAGAATATTTTTCACTTACTAAGCATTTAATTTTTATTCTTCCTACCTCCTCCCATCCACTGAAGAGAGAGAGAGAGAGAGAGAGAGAGAGAGAGAGAGAGAGAGAGAGAGAGAGAGAGAGAGAGAGAAGGGAAGGAACACAGAAAGAAACAAAAAGAAAGAAAAAAAAAAGAAAGAAAGAAAGAAAGAAAGAAAGAAAGAAAGAAAGAAAGAAAGAAAGAAAGAAAAAGAAAGGAAGGAAGAAAGGAAGGAAGGAAAAAAGAAAGAAAAGAAGGAAGGGAAGAAAGAAAGAAAAGAAGGAAGGAAGAAAAGAAAGGAAAGGGGAAGAAAAGGAAAGGAGAGAGAAAGAATCTTTCACATAAACATAGCTAAGCAAAACAAATTCTAACACTGATCCAGTCCAAAAATGAGATTTTTATTCTGCTTATTAATTCACTATCTCCTTTTTTATTATATTTTTCTTCAAACAGTTCACTATATCAGTTCATGTTCAAAGAGTTTGTGTTGGTCAATATCATTAGTCTGCACATAATTTTAAAGCTTGGGTATGGTAAATCAGGGATATATCTATTTAATCCCTCTGTCTTGCTTTATTCCTACTTTCTTTATGATTAAACATACTAAATACATGTAGTACCATTCTAGTCACAATAATAAGATTGTTTCCTCAAGAGAGTGTCATGAGACCTAATTAATATCTGAAGAGAACTCTGATCTTATAATGAAAGAGTACAAAGCCTTCTTTTACCTGAGAGCCAAAAATGCAAAAGGAGAGAACTTGATGTAGTTATAACCCCAATCGTTGAGTACAGTGGAAAGAAACTTAATTCTCTCCATGGGGAAGTTTCATCCATTTGGAATTCTATGGACTCTTAAATTTCTCATTTGAACAATGACCTTTCATGTATTCATTTTGGTATTTTCCCTTTTCACATACTTATAATTTTTTATCAAATGGATGGAATCCTAGACCATGTCCCCTTATACCATATGTGTGCATACACATGTACATGCATACTCATGCATATATGTGTATGTACATACACATGTGAATACATACATACACACATATGATTTATTCCTTATCCATGTCATCCAGGCACTATGACTAGTTTCCATTGGTAGTGCTATGAAGTGTAGCAAGGTTCTCTCTTTGACCAGACAGGCAAACCTTTGATTCACACACACACACACACACACACACACACACACACACTCCCCAGAAACAAAACCCCAAAATACAGAACTTGGCTTGCTTCCTTTATTTCTACCTATATGAAGGCAAAGAAGGATATGTAGTCCTGGCACCTGAATTGAAGATAGAATAACCACTGGACTGGAAAGGCGCATGATGGGGGAATTATTCAAAATGATTTTAAAGATGGTCTCTTGGCACATTTCTTGTAGCGAAGAAGAACAAATAATCAGGGACCCCAGTTGTCAGCCAAAGCCTCTCTAAAATTCTCTCTGTTGTCAGAAACAATTAATGTATAGCACAGCATTGTCATATGAAGAGGATTCAAAGGAGTTTAGGAAGAATGGACCTGTGAGCTATTTCCTGCTACATGACACTCGATGTTCTGCCTCCACATTTTTTCAAATGTTGTATCTCATGTCTGAAAAGTCCTTACTTTACCTCCAAGTCAACAAACTTCCTTCAAAGTACAATTTACGTATCTCCTCCTAAAATAGGTCTTTCTTGATTTTCCCAGTTTCGGAGTTCTGTTTCCCCCTTGAAACTTTGTTTTTGCAATGGGGTCTGGGATAGATGTAGCCCCCATCAGCTTGCTCGGCTGTTTATGGGGAAATGGCTTCTGGAAGAACTATGATGATGTAGTCTGGAGCCTGTATAAGGTATTTCGTAACAAATTCTGGTTGGCTAACTGTGATAAAGTTTGAGGCTCCCTGATTAGCTCATAGGCATTCCAAAGGTCTGGCAGCATTAGTTACTTTCCCTTGGCCTCCCTTGGGTTTGTCTCATTGTCTCCAGCTGTGTTCTGGTTTTGTCGTGGCATCTGGTAAAAGTATGTTAGAAAAGATCATGAGGCCTCTCCTCTTCTCCACTCTGTACCAGTAAAGTCATATGTGGCACCCTTCCCAGAACCCAGGAAACAGTGTCTCTTTGGTTTTATTTTATTTTATTTTGGAGAAGGAAGTGGAATTTCTGACCTTTGTTGGAAGGAAAGCTCACAGGAATCTGAGAATTGGGATCCAGGGTGGATTTGGGAGCCTGCAGATTATTATCTCTGTCTTGTGGAACAAGGAGCAAAGAGAAATCTTGAGGAGTGGCCTTTAGGACTTCAGCCAAGTGGAAGGATCCATCTGTGAATTATAGAACACGTAGACATGGACTGGGTCAGACTAATATGAGTCAGAACTGAGCTAAGTGTTGAGTCTACTCTCTCAAACACCATGGTAGTGTAGGGGAGTATATATTCAGGATGTATTGGGGAAAATGTATTTATATCCTTGTTATGTCCATGGAGTAAATATCCATTTGGAAAAATAAATTAATACGAAGTTGTTAAATAGAACAGGGCTGTTAGTCACTAGTCCTTAAAATGTGAAGAACATAGTAGGGGCGCAAGTCAACGGAAGTAGAAAAATATATCTCTCACCCAACTTTCCCATCAGGGTACAGTAGGGCCTTGTGAGAGTATGGTCCCAGACCTGGCTCTTCAAGAAGGAGTCGAAGGTTATGTTACAGGAAAAATTTCCTGTTGTATTTGTTCTCTTCCACTGTAGACTATAGACTATAAGCTACTCTAGAGTAGTGTCAATCTGCATTTAATAAACATTATTTTGAATTTGATCTGCAGTGTTTATAATGTGGTAGTTAGAGTTCACTGGTGGCAGTGGTTTAAAACTTCCATGAATAGATAGAAGAAGGCTTTAGAGTGGGTACAAGTAAAACCATGAGATAAATGAGAAGGTTCTTGTATCCTCATACTAGCTTGGTTAAACCTGCTTTTTTTAGATACTAAAGATCTTTTCAGCTGATCAAAATCAGCCTGCACAAATGCAGCCTAGTCCAAGGCAAACATTGGGTTTTCATGTTTTCTTCTGCACAGCATTCCTTCCATGGGTGCTGAACAAATGCCAAGTCATCACCCTCATACAACCTTTCCTGGGGCAAACAAATGAAACCTCAGAAACGTTTCCTCCTACTCCTTTGCTCATCTCCATTCCAAGTTCAGTCACATGATATATTGTGACTTTTGTGTACAGTGGTTTTTTTGTTTGTTTGTTTTGTTGTTTTACTGAATCCAAGTACCCTCCCTTAGACGAAGGGCTAATGTGAGTGTGGGTGTGAAGGGGGAGGGGGCAGTGAAATTGAAGTTGTACAGAAGAGTGTGAGCTTCGAACTTCTTGATAAATATCACTGTCATCAAATGACTACTCATTGGTCTAGCTTTTCCTAGGCTGATAGTAGGTGACCAATCTTCACTTACCTCTCCTCATATTCTCAGGGAAGCACCATCCCAGTTTCTTCCAATGAGTTCAAGGTTGTGTTATATAACATAACCACAAACAGCAATACATTTATGGCTTATAGTTTAAAGACACATACACACACAGAGACAGACAGAGAGACAGAGAGAAAGAGAGAGAGAGAGACAGAGACAGAGACAGAGACAGAGAGACAGAAAGAAAGAGAGAGAGCTTGGTTCCTGTTATGGAAAAGTACCAGATTTGTTTTCTTTCTTTTCTTTTCTTTTTTGGAAAAAGACAGAAGAGGTAAATTTTAGAAGAAAAGACTAATGTATTAACAAATCTATTTTATTCCTTGGATTCTGGTTGACATTTTAGACACATGAAAGAAAATAATATTGAAGCTTCTTTTAAGAGCTTTAGGAACTACATTATAATACATCATGAATATTAATACATTATAATATTGATATACATTATGATAATTAAATATTTGATAGTGACATCTATGAGATTTGAAGCTCTTTCAGGGCAAGCTTCTACCAGTGTTGAAGTCTCGAACAACTCTGTGCCCACTGAAAAGCTCCAATTAGTTATATAGATGGCACATCCATAGGGCTTGTAGGTTTGTAAAGTTATTTACATATATTATTGCATTTGATCATTACAACAACCCTGGGAGGCAAGTACTATTGGCAGTATTATCCTCATTTGATAAGTTAGGGAACTGGGACTCAGGGAGATTAAATGATTTAAACAGTCAGGCATAGAATTTGGACTCATGTCTTTCCTGATTCCATGTCTATCCCTTTGCCTGTACTACCCTGCCTCTAAGGAAGAAGAAAAATCACTTAAGGAAGGGACAGTGTTTTCTAGGCCAAATCAAGTTTTTCAATGGTGCTACCAATAAAAAAAAAAAAAAGAAAAGAAAAGAAAAAGAAGCTCATGCCTGGATAGTAACCAAAGCTTATCAGACTGAAATTTTCAGGAGGCCAGGACATAAATATAGAGTTCATATTTATCTGGGACACTAAGATTAATACCAACACTCTTGTTTTTGAGAAAACACCTCTGCAGTGGAATCCCCAATGGTCAAAAAAGGTCAGAACATGTCGTATATCTTCACTGAAAGACAGCATGATCCCAGGTATTGACATCAAGATTTGTTTAGAGGAAAGAGTGCCACCTACTGAATTACCACCTCTTACTTGTTTCTGTCATCACTTTGATTCTCCTTGGAGGTCTCCCAACCATGGAGCATGACCTTGCTTAGCTATGAAATCTGACCTAATTATAATGCAAGGTTGGCTTTCTGCAGGCATGTTGCAAAACTGGGTAGATCCCCTCATCTGCAGAGTCCTTCCCTCAATCTAATGTCAAGCTCAATGAAAACAGTGAAAAGGACTAAACCCCCTTCCTACAAAAGGGGCAACAGAAGACATGAATGTCAGGAACAGCTGCATAAAGGAAGTAAGCATCTGTGTTCTGCTATGTTTAGTCACTAAACAAGATTATCTCATTTTAAGATTGCTACCAAGGACATGGGTATATATAGGTTAAAGTCCACTGCATATGTATGCATAGTCTAGAAATGGCTAATGTCAACACTGACCACAATATATGCTTACAGACTGTACTGACATAGGGGAAAAGATCTATACAGATCATTAAATATGGGCACTATGTTAGCATTAGCTAAACAGTTGCTGTTTATTTAATTGGGGATCTGTGGACTTCCAAAACACATTAACTGTTAATCAATGCAGTTAATAAGGACATTAGTTTAGGTTCACAGTTTAGCTGTATCAAACATAACATTATATGTTTTTATCACCATATCAAACACAATATATATAGTTAATACCAAAGATTCATTTTCAAGATTCAGACTTATGTATCTGAGCAAATAAGTTTATTCTTCTGTTGATGGGAAAGCATTATCTCTTTTATGAAAATGAGATATGCTGGAAGAAGGTTAGTTTGGAGACTTTCCACCAGTATAAATATGGAGTTGGGTTTGGATTTCCAGTGGATTTTCCTTTTTTTTTTTTTTAACATTTATTTATTTATTTTTTAAATTTTACTTATTTTTAGTTCTCAACATTCATTTCCACACGATTTTGAGTTGTAAATTTTCTCTCCATCTTGCCCCTCCCCCTACCCCAAGACAGCATGCATTCTGATTACCCCTTCACCCAATCTGCCCTCCCTTCTATCACACCTCTCCCTTCCTTTATCCCCACCTCTCTTTTCTTCTGGGCAAGATAGATTTCTATACCCCATTACCCGTATTTCTTATTTTCTAGTTGCATGCAAAAACAATTCTCAATACTCATTCCTAAAATTTTGAGTTCCAATTTCTCTCCCTTCTTCCCTCCCCACCATCCCCACTGAGAAGGAATTCAATATAGGCTATATATGTGCAGTTATGCAGAAGACTTCCATAAAAGTCATGTTGTGAAAGACTGACAATATTTCCCTTCATTCTATCCTGGCCCCATTTATTCTATTCTCTCTTTTGACCTTGTCCCTCCACAAAAATGTTTACTTCTAATTCCATCCTCCTCTTATTTGCCCTCCCTTCTATCATTCCCCCACACCCCTCTTCTCCCCTTTTCCCCTACTTTCCTGTAGTGTAAGATAGATTTTCATACCAAATTGAGTATGCATATTATTCCCTCCTTAAGCCAAACATGATGAGAGTAAGCTTCACTTTTCCCCTCTCACCTCCCCACTTTTCTCCTCTATTGAAAAAAGCTTTTTCTTGCCTCTTTTATGAGAGATAATTTATCCCATTCCATTTCTCCCTTTCTCCTCCCACTATATTCCTCTCTCACCCCTTAATTTTATTTTTTTTATATATCATCCCTTACTATTCAACTCACACTGTGCCCTCTCTCTCTCTCTCTTTATATATATATATATATATATATATATATATATATATATATATATATATATATATATATATATATATATTATATATATATCCGTGTGTGTCTGTGTGTATAATCCCTCTAACTACTCAAATACTGAGAAAAGTTCAAGAGTTACAAATACGATATTTCCGTGTAAGAATGTAAACAGTTCAACTTCAGTAAGTCCCTTATGATATTTCTTTCCTGTTTGCCTTTTCATTCTTCTCTTGATTCTTGTGTTAGAAAATCAGATTTTCTATTCAGCTCTGGTCTTTTCATCAAGAATGCTTGAAAGTGCTCTATTTCATTGAATGACCATTTTTTCCCCTGAGGTATTATATGCATTTTTGCTGGGTAAGTGATTCTTGGTTTTTATCCTAGTTCCTTTGCCTTTTGGAATATCATATCCCAAGCCCTTCAATCCCTTAATGTAGAAGCTGCTAGATCTTGTGTTATCCTCATTGTATTTCCACAATATTCAAATTGTTTCTTTCTGGATGTTTGTAATAATTTATCCTTGACCTGGGAACTCTGGAATTTGACTACATCATTCCTAGGAGTTTTTATTTTTGGATCTCTTTCAGGAGGTGATTGGTAAATTCTTTCAATATTTATTTTGCCCTCTGGTTTTAGGACATCAGGGCAGTTTTCCTTGATAATTCATGAAAAGTGATGTCTAGGCTCTCTTTTTGATTATGGCTTTCAGGTAGTCCCATAATTTTTAAATTGTCTCTCCTGGATCTATTTTCCAAGTCAATTATTTTCTAATGAGATATTTCACATCATCTTCTATTTTTTCATTCTTTTGGTTTTGTTTTGCAATTTCTTGGCTTTTTATGAAGTCATTAGCTTCCAACTGCTCCATTCTAATTTTTAAAGAATTATTTTATACAGTGAGCTTTTGAACTTCCTTTTCTATTTGCCTAATTCTGCTTTTTAAATAATTCTTCTATTCATTGGCTTTTTGCACCTCTTATGCCATTTCAGTTATTCTATTTTTAAAGGTGTTATTTTCTTCAGCATTGTTTTTTGGATTTCCTTCAGCAAGCTGTTGAGTCACTTTTTATGATTTTCTTGCATTGCTCTCATTTCTCTTTGCAATTTTTCCTCCACTTCTCATACCTGATTTTCAAAATCCTTTTTGAGCTCTTTCATGGCCTGAGACCATCATATATTTTTTCAGAGGTTTTGTATGTGAAAGTCTTGAATTTTATGTCTTCCTCTGAAGGTATGCTTTGTTCTACCTCATCCAAAAGAATGGAAGAAAATACATGTTCACTAGGAAAGTAACCTTCTATAGTCTTATTTTTCCTCCATTTTGGGGCATTTCCCCAGTCTGTTCCTTAACTTTTGAGTCCTTTGTCAAGTGAAGGGTATACTTTAGGGACCCGTAAGTTCTCAGTTCCTCCAAGGTGGCACAATCAAGAGAGAGGATTTTAATTCTCTCCTGGCCTGCAATCTGGTCTGGAAGCAACCACAAGCCCTTCTGCCCAGGATCTATGAGTAGAATTCCCTCTCCAAAGCCTCCACCAGCTCCACCACACCAGCAATTTTCCTCACCCCAGGGCTGCCACTCACAACTGAGACCCAGATCAGTGGCTCAATTCCCCCAGGGTCTTTAGCTGGAGGGTTCCCAAAAATGAATGCCGTGTCCCAGTGTCTGCCACTGCTCTGGAGCTGGGCCTAGGGCAAGATCCTGCTCTCTTCCAAGTCCTTTGGTCCTTAATGTAAAAGCTGCTAGATCTTGTGTCATCCCAATTGTATTTCTACAATATTCCACAATATTTCCACAATATTCGAATTTCCACAATGTTTCTTTCTGACTGTTTGCAATAATTTTCATCCAGGTGAAAGAGCTTTCCCACTGACCTTGAAGCTGTCTTTGGCATTTATGGGTTAAGAAATATGGGAACTCTAACTGCTGCCCACGATTTCGAGCCCTGAAACCTACTCTGGTCCTGTCCCTGCCACACTGAGAGGCCAAAGTTCAGCTGTATTCCACTATAAATCTGGTGTAACAAAGCTTTCCTGTCAGTGTTCCAGGTTGCCTTGGTCTGGAAATCTCCTTTACTCTGTCATTTTGTGGCTTCTGATGCTCTAGAATTTGTATAGAGTCATTTTTTTACAGGTATTTTATGGGTTTTGGGGGTAGAGCTAGGGCAACTGTGTCCTTCTAGTCTGCCATCTTGGCCCCATCCTCTCCAGTGGATTTTCTACAAACAACAAGAATACACCTACTTCTTAAACCCATATTCCAAACATTTACATAAAAAGTAGATGACCTTTTTCATGAACATATCTTATTCATTATCTGTACTACTCACAGATTATTATTTTAAGAAAAAAAACACACAGAGGAAAATCCAGAATTGAGAGGGAGTCTAGATTTCTAGAGATGTCTATACATTTGAGGAAGATCTTAGTATTATCTTAGGCAAGGGAACTTATTCAATAGATCATAAAAACCTAGCTGGGAAAATGTGAAAGTATCCAACTGGACTTGGACAATTCCGAAGAAACAATTCAATATGATATTTTAACTCAATTAAATAAATATCCCTGGGTATCGTGCTGTGATAAGTTATGGAGAATAATGTCAACTATGCTGCTTTTGTAAAAGACAATTTCATGACAAACAGGGAGACTTCAGAAAAACCTGGAAAGACTTTTATTAACTAATGCTGAGTGAAATGAGCAGAACCAGGAGAACATTATACACAGTAACAGCCACAGTGTGTGAGGACTGTTTCTGATTGACTTAACTCTTCGCAGCAATATAGAAATCTAAAACATTACCAAAGGACCCCTGATGCAAAATTCCATCCATATCAAAGAACTGTGGAATTGAAACACACAATGAAGCAGATTATTTTCTCTTGTGTTATGTTTTGGTTTGGCTTGGTTTTTCTCATGGTTTCTTCCATTCGTTTTAATTCTTCTATCCAACATGACTAATGTGAAAATGTGTCTAATAAGAATGTATGCGTATAACCCATATAAGATTCCATGCCATCTTGGGGAGGAAGGGGAAGAAATTTAAAACTTATGGAAGTGATTGTTGAAAACTGAAAACAAAAAAATTGACTAAATAAAAAAGCAAAACACAATTTCAGGTAAATCTAAATATTTTCAACTACTTAATACTACTTTTATTCATTCATAGAATATGTCTTGGTGACCATTTTAATTACCATCTTTATTGAGATAATCTGTACATTTCTAATTTTATTTTTAAAAAAAAACCTGATTCTTAAATAATGCCTTGTGCTTTTTATACTGATTGCAATACTTTTGCCAATGTATGTTTTCTACTTCACACACAAGCCTCTTTCTATAAAGCATTGTCGTAGGAGACTTGATTTAATCCATCTTATATACAAATCCACAAAATACTTCCAATTTTTTATTCATGACTTTATTGTTTACTGTTTGTTTGCACTTATTTCCCTTTATTTCCCTATATACTCTCCCTTTTAGTGAAGAAAAATAGGCAAGAAAAATTGACCAATAGAGTCACCATATCTGTAGTGGCCACAATTGAAATCTTCCTCTTTAACCATCTGATTCCTGAATTCATCATTACTCATTGATTTTATTCTGAACTTAATTGTCTTTTTTAAAAATTATATTATAATATTTATTATGTGGGCAGCTAGGTACCATAGTGGTTAGAGCACTGGGCTGAGAGTAAAGAAGACTCATCTTCCTAAGTTCAAATCTAGCCTCACATAATTATTAGCTATGTGACCCTGGGCAAGTCATTTACCTCAGTTTGCCTCAGTTTTTTGATCTGGAGAAAAAAAACGGCAAATCACTTTAGTATCTATGTCAAGAAAATCCCAAAACAGGGTCACGAAGAGTTAGACATGACTGAAACAACTCAACAATTAATTCTGTAGACTAAGCTAATCCTCTGAGACTATGAGAAACTGGGTGTTACAAGTTTTATTAGGTACCTACTGCCTTTTGGGAAATCATTTTCTGACTGCGCATCATGGTATGTGGCTCTGCTGACCATGGAGGCTGAGGGGATTGCATTTTATATTCTTTTTCATGAGAAGCTGTATTCTTTTACTTTCTTGTCATTAGTAAAGTTGTTCTTGTTAAATTTTATGCTGTCCATGTGACTCATTGCATTTAAATCCCAGAGCTAGCATCTCTGGACTGGCCTAGCTTCTAGTCCAGAATATATCTTTTGAATAAAATAAGGATTATATGAAGCAAACAATGGTAAACACAAAGGAAAAGCCCAGGCAAAATGCTATAAAAATATTTGAAGAAGCAAAGATCATTCTGAGTAGGAAACTTTGGGTAAGATTTCATAGAGGAGGTGACATCTAAGCAAAGTCTTTAAAGAATAGGAACTCAACTTTCAGAGTTGAGAAGTTGTGGACAAAGACATGAAGGTGGAAAAATAGGAAGTCAAAGCTGAGGACCCCAGTTATTTAGATGGAAAAAAGGACAGCAATATGAAATAAAGCTAGAATTTGTGATGGGCTTTAAACACCAGGATGAGTTGCTATTTTACCTGACATGCAATGCAGTCAATATGGACCTTAGCTATGGTTCATAATTTAGCAGTATTAAATAAAATATACATGTATATTATTATATCAGATACAGTACATATAGGTGATACTAAAGATTCATTTTCTAAGATTCATACTTATGTGGCCCAGTACATAGGTTTAGCCTATTTCTAACACTTTCTTTCATTACAGTCCCTAGTGGAGTCCCCCAGGGATCTGTGTTTGACCTCATGTTGTTTCACATTTTTATCAGTGACTTGGATAAAGACAAGATGCTTGCTCATTACATTTGCAGATGACACAGGATGAGGAGAGGTAGCCAGAATACAGGATGACAAAGTCAGGATCCAAAAGGCTCTTGACAGGCTAGAGCCTTGGGCTGAATTTAATAAGACAAAATCCGATAGAGATAAAAGTTTAAAGTTTTATTCAAAAAACTTCACATATTCAAGATGGAGGAAACATGATGAGAAAGCAGTTATTCTAA
Organism: Bettongia penicillata ogilbyi; assembly: GCA_023548195.1. Classification (NCBI taxonomy): domain Eukaryota; kingdom Metazoa; phylum Chordata; class Mammalia; order Diprotodontia; family Potoroidae; genus Bettongia; species Bettongia penicillata. The sequence goes on along the minus strand of JAJHZJ010000378.1, from coordinate 7,960,910 downwards.
AAACAATCTGGGGGTCCTACTGGACTGCAAGCTCAATGTGAATTGGCAGTGCGATGTGTCAGCCCACAAAGTTTCCTGGAGCTTGGGTCAATTTGAGAGAGTCACAATTGCTAAGAGTAAAGAGGTGAGAGTTGTATTGTGTTGTGCTTTTGTTAGGTCTTATCTGAAATACTTTATTCAGTTCTGGGTAATACAGTCAGAAAAGGACATCACTGAACTGGAAAGTGTACAGAGAAGTGTAACCATGATAGTACAGGTCCACATCACCTGTGAAGCAGCTGAAGGAACTGGGGTGTTCAGCTTGTAGAAGATAACACTTACTGGGAACAAGATAACTTTCTTCAAGCATTTGCGAGAATTGGTCAGAGAGGGCAGAATCAGAACACTGAAAGGAGTTGCAGAGACAAATTTAGGTTGATTTCAGTTATAGCTTTCTAACAATAATTGTTCAGCCTTTGCTTTCAAAGAGGACCGATGATATCATGAAATAATGTCTTGAGTGGTATATGAACTGGATTTAAGTGAGGCAGAGATGTACAAAATCATCAGCCTCACTTTCTCTTCCAGAGTCACTAAAGTCCATAGGCAAAACTGTGCAAAAGTGAAATTGATTCCCAGAGAGATGCTAGATTACCTTCCTTGGAGGCCTTCAAACAGAGACCACATGCCCATTTGTTGGGTATGTTATACTAGAGATTCCTTTTGTATATGAATTTGACCAGATTGCTGCAGTTATTTATCAACATTCAAATTATGGTTCTGAATCAATGGAGGGGTTACTGAAGATATTTATGGGAGATAAATAAGGGGCATGACATGGTCAAACTTCTGCCTGAGGGAGATTATTTTGACAGTCATATGAACTATAGATTAGGGGGAGATAGTCATTAAAAGGCTATCATAATTATTCAGGTAAGAAGGAATGAGGGCCTGGATTAGAATGGTGGTAGTATAAGTAGAGAGGAGAAGTTGTGAGATAGGTTGTGGAAACAAAATCATCAGGAATTGGTGACTGATTGGCTGTCAGATATTAAGGAGAAGTCATTTGACAAGATAGCTGGGGTTTTGAACCTGGGAGACTGTGATTGAGCCTTCATCAGGAGAAGGGATATTAGGAAGAGAGGAAAATAGGAGGGATGATAGTGGTAGTGATAGAGATAAGACAGAAACAAGATCTCCCTGCTGGGATCAAGCTTCAGAAACAAATTACAATGGCATTTCCAAGTAATAATAAGCTATATTATAATGGAGCTCCATTATGCTGCTGTACTTATTTGTACACTATTTCATGGTCACATTTCATGGTTTTCACTAACATAATTCCCTTTGATCTGGACAACTTTGTGAGTTAGGTAGCACTGCATTTATTGTCCCCACTTTATAGATGAAGAAGTTGAGGTTCATTGACATTAAATGACTTACTCAACTTAGTAAGTGAGGAAGCTGGCAGGGACTCATATTCTCATTTTATGGCTCTGAATCCAATGTTCTTTGTACTGTTTCTATATACATATTTGTTTTCTCTGTCTGGTGATGCTCTCTCATTTTTTCTTGAGCAGAAAAGCCTGACCTAAAGAGTATTCTTTCCTGCTCTGCATGTGTATGCAATGTGCCTGGGTTCCAATTTTCTTCTAGGTCACCATTAGCAAGAGCAGTCTCTATTTGCAGCTCCATAGATTGAGTGATTGATTCTTTCCCCAGATGGCCCATGGCTTGTGAAGTGCCTTGCTGCTGCCCATCCCAGCATTCCCTAGCTTTATCACGTTGCACCAACATGCTACTTCACATGTTCTTCGGGTATTTTTTTCTGCCTGCCCTGCTTTTGCTTGCCCCATGTCAGTGCATTGCAGAGCAGCTGCTTGGATAGCCTGCCCCCATCCATCCTCCACACCTGTCCAGTGACATTGCTGCAAGGACTGCTTTAATGAAGGCAGGCTGGCTGGGCTCCAGGACCTCAGTGGTGGTGTTCCTGTCACTCCATTCCAGCCTTCTGAGAAACTCAGCCTCATAGGCTGTTTCATGATTCCTGGAGACAGGCTTCCAGGAGTTACTAGATGCCAATGATACCATCCTAAAGGGCACATGCATACAGTGACCTGATAGGTGGTTCAGCACTATACTACAAAATATTGATGTGTAAAAAAATAAGAAATGACATTTACATAGTACACAGGGCTTATGGCTTACAAAGCACTTTACATAAATAATCTCCTCTGAGAACTCAAACAATCCCATAAAATACCACAGGCATTGCCGTCTCCATTTAACAGGCGAAGGTGAAAGCGGAATAGAATAAGCATTTATATACCACCTACTATGTGCCAGGCACTGTGCTGAGTGCTTTTTCTTAAAAAAGAAAACAAATATGTGAGGTAGGTGCCATTATTATTTCCATTTGACAGAGGGGGAAGCAGGCAAACAGAGGGTGACTTGTCCAGGGTCAGACAGCCAGAAGCTAGATTAAAACTCAAGTCTTCCTAACTCCAGGTTCAGTGCTCTATCCCCTGCTTCACCGAAATGCCTATCATGAAACTGATGAGGAGATAGGCTCAAAGAACTTCTTTGCTTTGTCCCTAGTCCCACAATCTGTAAATGTCACAATTGGGATTTCAGTGTTAGGCTTTCCTGACTCCAAGCCCAGCACTAATATACTGGGCTGCCTGCTGCTGCATGACCTTGAGAAGAGAGATCCTATAGACATATGCACTGTACTTTTAGCAACCCTGATACTGTATACTTTTGTTTTTTCAGTTCTCCTAAAACTTGAAACCTCGAATGACAGAATTTGTTCACAGCAACTCTGTGACTGAGACTCAGCAAAATCCTAAAGGGCCTTCTCAAATAAGGCAGGCTGGATAATGTTTGGTATCATTTTAGTACTCTGTGTGTGTGTGCGCACACACGCACATGTGTACACTAGTGCATGTGTGTGCATGTGTTTAATTCTGAACAAATTACTAGGCTACTCTTGTGGTATACATGGAATGTGTATTTTTAGTGTTAAACATATATTTATCCTAGTTTTGAACAAATAGGTAATTTGGTTTTTTTTTCTTCTAATTCTGAACAAATTTATAATGCACAATTAGAGGGGCAAGGAAATTGAATTACATAACTGGGAGAAAAAGGTTAAAAATAATAACAAGAGCAATCATTATCACCATCTTCATGAAATATTTATTTGAGGTTTGTAAAGTGCTTTATAAATGTTATTTCATTTGATGTCTGCAACAAATTCATAGGAAGTACGTTCTATTACTATCCACATTTTACAGATGAGAAAATTGAGACTGAAAGATAGCAAATGACTTGCTCAGGGTAATACAGCTAATAACTTCATGAAGTAGGTTTCAAAATCAATTCTTCTTGATTCTACATGCAACACTATGCCACCTAGGTGTCTTTGATGCCTGATAATAGCATCAATCTTTTTCCTCTTATGAGGCTGCCTATAGCCAGCCTATAAAATATTAAACTTGCCAAGGCTGTGGGATTGGCATTTTGAAACTGGAATCCATTGTGCTACAGAGTTTTCTGTCCTCCTAGGAGGGAGAACAACTCTGAGCTTTACCTGGGTGGCTTCCTTATCTATTTACCTTTGGGCTCCTCCATAGTTTAAATTTCCCTCAGTAGAGCCCTGACTGCACCATAAATTGTTGGGGATCTCAAAGTACAGGATTCAGAAAACATAGTGATAAACTCTATGTCAAGAGGTCAGGAAAGTTTCATCCTGGACTACAGCCTCTGGGGTCTTCCTTATCTTCTCTCTTGGCAATGACAGCATGATAGAGGAGCTCTTCATTGCCAGTCTCTTTTTAGCCTTTGACACTATTGATTACCCTCTTCTCCTTGATACCCTCTTATCTCTAGGTTTTTGTGACACCCATTCTCTCTTGATTCTTCTCTGATTGTCCCTCTGATTGCTACTCTCTGATTGTACCTTCTCAGTGTCCTTTCCTGGCTCTTCAGCCAGGTCACTGCTAATAAAGGTGGAGGGCCTCAGGGATACATCCTGGGCTCTCACTTCTCCTTCCATACTATTTCACTTAGAAATGGATGAATATTTACAAAAATATAAATTTCCCAGATTACAGAAGAGGAAATAAATACTTAAATAATCCCATCTCAGAGAAAGAAGTTGAACAAGTCATCAATGAATTACCTAGGAAACAATCTCCAGGGCAAGATGGATTTACAAGAAAATTCTATTAAACATTTAAAGAACAATTAATTCCCATACTATATAGACTACTTGGGAAAACAGGCATAGAAGGTGTCCTCCCAAATTCTTTTTATGATACAAATATGTTACTGATACCTAAACTGGGAAGAGCTAAGATAGAAAAAGTAAATTATAGACCAATTTCCCTAATGAATGTAGATGCAAAAATTTTAAATAAAATATTAGGAAAAAGATTATAGCAAATTATCACGAGGATAATATACTATGGTCATGTAGGATTTATACCAGGAATGCCAGGTTGGTTCAATATTAGGAAAACTATCTCTATAATTGATCATATCAACAACAAAACTAACAGAAACCATATGATTATCACAATAGATGCAGAAAAAGCTTTTGACAAAAATACAACATCCATTCCTATTAAAAACACTAGAGAGCATAGGAATAAATGGAGCCCTCCTTATAATGATAAGTGGCATCTATCTAAAACCATGAACAAGCATTATATATAATGGGGATAAGCTAAAAGCACTTCCAATAAGATCAGGGGTGAAACAAGGATGTCCATTATCACCACTATTATTTAGTATGGTACTAGAAATGTTAGCTGTAGCAATAAGAGAAGAAAAAGAAATTGAAGGAATTAGAATAGGCAAAAAAGAAACTAAGCTATCACTCTTTGCAGATGATATGATGATATCTTTTGGGAATCCTAGAGAGCCAAGTGAAAAATACTTGAAATAATATACTATTTCACTTAGAGATCTCACCACCTCCTATTGATTCAATGATCGTCTTGATGCTAACGATTCTCTAATCTACTTATCCAACTCTGCTCCACCTTTCAGACCCACATCTCCAACTGTCTACATCATCTTAAAATGGATTTCCTATAGACAGTTCCAACTCCATATTTCAAAATTGAATTCATTGCTCCCTCACCCCACCCCCTACAAATCCTTCTCTTTTCCAAAATTCTTTACTACTGTTGAGTGTACCCTTATACTTTTAATTACCCAGGCTTGTAACCTAGGTATTATCCTAGACTCCTCACTTTCTCTCACTCTCTATTTCTAATCTGTTGCCAAATCTTGTCAATTTTGCTCTTGCATATATCTCTTTCTCTTCTGAAACTTCCAATAGTCTGGTTGATACCTTTCTCATTTATGCCCTTATGTTTGTTTTTTAGATTATTAACTCCTTCCCAGTGAAGTTAGAGGATGTTGGGGAAACTTGTGAAGTCCCACTGCCAAATAAATATTCCTGTGCAAGCTGGCAAAAAGAAGGAAACTAAACCAAGAAATAGTAATGTAACCATGAAATAATACTGAACTCGATTCTGAAACTCTAAGAGTGATGGTAAGCCAGTGGTTCCTCATCTTCTTATCCCTCTTCCAGAATGTAAACTCCATGGGTTTTATTTTTGGATCTCTGGAGCCAAGTAGAGTGACCTCCATATAGTAAATGCTTAATAAATGCTCATCAGCTGATTGATTGAATAGATCAGAAATGTGACTTCCAATTTCATCAATAGTTCCATTAAGACTCAAGTCAGAGTTATCCATAAAAGAAAGATGGCCATGACTGATAGCTCTGATTACTCTATGGAGACTAGAATAAAATCCCAGAAGGCAAATTCAGACAGGGTTGGAATGGCCAGCTTATGTCCTGATACTCATTTCAAATAGACAGATATTTGGAGTTGAGGGGACTCAACATATAGGAGCATGGTTGAATTCAGATTGTTCCCATTGTTTGTTCAGGGCTTGGAGAGACTCTTGGAAAGTCAGTGCTTCTCTAGATCCCTATGCTAATAAGCTATGCTTAGGGTAAATACATCAGACACAATACACAGAATTTACCCAGAAAGAAAAGTTCAACCCTGCTATAGCACCTGTTTTCCAAAAAGGGGTGGATATTTGAAGTTATATCAATGCTAAGAAAGGCCTGCATGCTTCTGTGAACAAACCCAGATGAAACTGAGATTTGCTTGGGGGGAGTAAATATATTCATGGGCACAGAAGAAACAGCAGATGAGAAGTTTTTACAAATACACATAAAAATACAACAAGGCCAGAAAAAATATGGAGACTCTAGTATGTACAACAGCTGCTATAAACCAGATTTCACTAAATGGTTTGCCCAGATGGGTTATTCCTGCCCTGCCTGTTATAAAATGGATTGGGCCTTTGGGCCTCCTCTCCCAGCAATGGAGAAACTGCTAAGAACAAGCCTTCATAATCAGAGTAATTTTAAATTGCTATAAATATAAAAAGGGGTTACCTTGTAGCAGTTGCCTCACATGAGAGAGCTCCTGCTAGGCTCTTCCTAGATAGGATAGATATAGCCCAGGCTGAGAAAAGACACCTAGGTGTTCTCTATTAGGAGAACAGGTAGGGTAGGATGAATCGACCAGGACCCTGGCCCTGAGGCTTGGGCATTACCTCCACAATGTACCACCTCTGGCACTCTGATCTGGATACAGAAGTCTCCTATGCCCTCCATCTTAATGAATCCTGGAACTCCAGATCAGTATGCAAAATAACTTTTCCTAAATGGACTTTGAAAGTCTGGGTTCTATGATTTCCATTTCCTGCATAATTATAACAACAAGGGACACCACTTAACCTTTGTAAAGCATTTAAAACTCCCCCAAATAATTTTCATATGTTACCACAAAGAATTCTAAGAGATACAAATGAATGAAAATAGTATGTACTGTGCCAGACACTGTGCTAGGCATCAAACACGCACACTCAAAAGTGATACAGTCCCTGCCCTCAAGGAAGGTATATTAGAGAAAAATCACACTTAGAGGGGACTGACATTTAAGGAAAGGAGTTTGGCCTGGGGCATCCCAGGGATGGTAAGTGAATCCAGAGAAGCAGTCCATTGTCATATATTCAGGAAAGGTCCTAAAAAATGGTATGGCCTATTTCTTTACTGTTCCTAGAGTGAGAAGTGAAAATCAGGGAGGGGAAGAAGGTTTGAGTAGATAATACTGTCCTCACTTGATAAGAAAAGAAACTGAGTCTTTGTTTTAAGACTACAGCAATAGTTGTGTTGGTTATATGACTTATGAAAAGTTTCAAAGTTAGGATAAGAGCCAAATTTAGAACTCTCACTTTCTAGTTCTCAACTTTTTTTTCTTTTTTTTCAGAGGAGATCTCTTCCATAAACTGAATCCTTTATTCTTAGGTACCACTGGTTTCCCAGTCAAAGAATCAGAAAATGTTACTGTGTCTTTCACCTTCACTCTCTTCCCACAAAGAAGATTGACTAGTTAAGAAAACCTGTGCTGTTAAGTAGATGTTGCATAGAAGAATCAAAGAAGAAGAATCAAAATGAATGGGAGAAATCATAAAACAAACCAAAACATAATATAAAAGAAAATAATCTGCTTTATTCTGTGATCGAGTTACATAGTTCTTTCCCTGGATGTGGAAGGCATTTCACCTTAAGAGACCATTGGGAGTTAAAGTCCTTGCATTGCAATGAAGCACTAAGTCTACCAGAAAAATTCCTCACATGCTGTGGTTATTGCTGTGTACAAAGTTCTCCTGGTTCTATTCCTTTCACTCAGCATCAGTTCATATAAGTCTTTCCAGGCCTCTCTGAAGTCTTCCTGTTCATCATTTCTTCCAACACAAGAGTATTCCATTGCATTCATATACCACAGTTTATTCAGCCATTCCCCAATTGATGGGCATCCTCTTGATTTCCAGTTTCTGGCCACCACAAAGAGAACTACTATAAATATTTTTGTACATGTGGGACCCTTTCCCATTTTTATGATACGTTGGGGATTTAGTCCTAGAAGAAATAGTACTGGGTCAAAGGGTATGCATATTTTTGTAGCTTTTCAGGCATAGTTCCAAATTGCTCTCCAGAATGAGTGATCAGTTCTCAGATCCACCAACAATGAATTAGTGTTCCAATTCTCCCACATGTTCTCTAACATTTATCATCATCCTGTTTTGTTATGTTAGTCAACCTGATACATGTCATGTGGTATCTCAGAGTTGTTTTGATTGGCATCGCTCTAAGCAATAGTGGTTTAGAGCATTTTTTCATATGACTATAGATAGATTTAATTTCTTCCTCTGAAAACTGCCTGCTCATATCATTTGACCATTTGTCAATTGGGGAATGTCTTGTATTCTTGTACATTTGACTCAGTTCTCTATATATTTTAGAAATGAGGCTTTTATCACAGACACTAGTCGCAAAATTCTTTCCCAATTTTCTACTTCCCTCCTAATCTTGGTTGCATTGGGTTTGGTTGTGCAAAAACTTTTCAAATCAATATAATCAAAATTATCCATTTTGTACTTCATAATGCTTTCTATCCCTTGTTTAGTCAAAAATTCTTCCCCTCATCATAAATCTGATAAATACACTTATAGTATCAATCTTTATACCTAGATCATATGCCCATTTAGACTTTGGTTTTGTATACAGTGTCAGGCATTGCTCTATGCCTAGTTTCTGACACTGTTATCCACTTTTCCCAGCACTTTTTGTCAAACAGTGAGTTCTTATCCTAAAAGCTGGAGTCCTTGGATTTATTAAACAGTAGATTGCTATATTCATTGATTACTGTGTCTTGAGTACCTAACCTATTCTACTGGTCTACCTTTCTGTTTCTTAGCCAATACCAAGTGGTTTTGATAATTTCTGCTTTATAATACAATTTGAGATCTAGTAGACTGAGGCCTAGCATTTCTTTTCATTAGTTCCCTTGATATTCTGGACCTTTTGTTCTTCCACATGAATATTGTTGTTATTTTTTCTAGCTCTTCAAAATAATTATCTGATAGTCTAGTTGGTATGGCACTGAATAATTAAATTAATTTAGGTAGAATTTTCATATTTATTATATTGGCTCAGCTTACTCATGAGCAACTTATGTTTTTTCCACTTACTTAGATCTGACCTTATTTGTGCAAAAAGGGTTGTGTAATTGTGTTCATATATATAGTAGCTGGATTTGTTTTGCCAGGTAGACTCCCAAATATTTTATAGTGTCTACCTTAGCTTCAAATGGGATTTCTCTTTCTTCTCTTGCTGTTGGACTTTGTTACTAATATATAGAAATGCAGAAGATTTGTGTGGGTTTACTTTGTAACCTGCAACTTTGCCAGAGTTGTTTATTATTTCAAGTAATTTTTTACTTGGATCTCTGAGATTCTCTAAGTATGTCATCATATCATCTGCAAAGAGTGACAACTTACTTTCTTCTTTGACTATTCTAATTCCTTCAATTTCTTTATCTTGTCCAATTGCTACAGCTAACATTTCTAGTACTATATTGAATAATAGTGGTGATAATGGACACTCTAGTTTCACCCGGGATCCTATTGGAAATGTATCTAGCTTATTTACATTGCATATAATGCTTGCTGAAGGTTTTTGGTAGATACAACTTTATATTTTATGGATGGAAAGTTCCATTTATTCCTACATTTTCCAGTGTTTTCAATAGGAATGGGTATTGTATTGAGTCAAAAGCTTTTTCTTCATCTATTGAGAAAATCATGCATTTTCTGTTAGTTTTATTGTTCATATGATCAATAATGCTAATAGCTGTCCTAATCTTTAACTAGTCCTGCATTCCTGGTATAAATCCTACCTGATCATAATATATTATGCTCATGATAAGTTGCTGTGTTCTTCTTGCTAAAATCTTATTTAAAATTTTTGCATTCATATCCATTAGAGAAATTGGTCTATAATGTTCTTTCTCTGTTTTGACTCTCCCTGGTTTAGGTGCCAAAAACATATTTGTATCATAAAAAGAATTTGGGAGGACTCCTTCTTCCCCAATTTTCTCAAATAATCTATATAGTACTGAAATTAACTCTTCTTTAAATGTTGGATAGAGTTCACTTGTAAGTTCATCCAACCATGGAGATTTTTCCCTAGGGAGTACATTGATGGCTTGTTCAGTTTCTTTTTCTGAGATGGGGTTGTTTAAGTATTCAACTTCCTTTTCTGTTAATCTGGGCAATTTATATTTTTTAAAGTAGTCATCCAACTCATTTGGATTTTCAAATTTATGGCCATACAGTTGGGCAATGTAATTTCTAATCATTGTTTTAAATTCCTCCTCATGGAAGGTGGGTTCACCCTTTTCATTTTTGATATTGGTAATTTGGTTTTCTTCTTTCTTTTTTTTTAATCAAAGAAACCAAAGGTTTATCAATTCTATTGCTTTTTTTCATAAAACCAACTTAGTTTTACTTATTAGTTCAATAGTTCTCTTAATTTCAATTTTATTCATCTCTCTTTTGGCTTTCAATATTTCTAATTTGGTATTTGTTTGGAGATTTTCAATTTGTTGTTTTACTAACTTTTTCAGCTGCATGCTCAATTCAATGATCTCCCTTTTCCCTATTTTATTCATGCAGGCATTCAAAGATATAAAGTTTCCCCTAAGAATGCTTTTACAATGTCCCAAAAGATTTGGTAGGTGATCTCATTATTGTCATTCTCTTGAATAAAGTTGTTGATTGTTTCTATGATTTGTTGTTTAACCCACTCCTTTAGGATTAGATTATTTAATTTCCAATTAATTTTTGGTCTCTCTTCCTATGATCTCTTATTACATATAATTTTTATTGAATTATGATCTGAGAAGGATGCATTGACTATCTCTGCCTTTCTGCACTGGATTGTGAGGATTTTATGTCCTGGTACATGGTCAATTTTTGTATCCATGCCATGTATCACTGAGAAAAAGTATATTCCTTTCTATCCTCATTCAATTTTCTCCAGAGATCTATCATATCTACCTTATCCAGAATTTTATTCACCTCCTTAACTTCTTTCTAGTTTATTTTGAGTTAAGATATATCAAGTTCAGAGAGAGGGACTTTGAAATCCCCCACTAGTATAGTTTTTCTGTCTGTTTCTTTTTGCAACTCCCTTAACTTCTCCTCTAAGAATTTGGATGCTATACCACTTGGAGCATACATGTTTAGTAATGAAATTTCTTTGTTGTCTATGGTGCCTTTTAGCGGGATATAGTTTCCTTCCTTATCTCTTTTGATTAGATTCATTTCTACTTTTTCTTTGTCTCAGATTAGGATTACTACCCTTGCTTTTTTTATATCAGATGAAGCACAATATACTCTGCTCCAATCTTTTCCCTTTTCCCCATGTATATCCTCCCATTTAAAATGTGTTTCTTGTAAACAACCTACTGTTGGATTATGGTTTTCAATCCATTCTGCTATCTTCCTCCATTTTATGGGAGAATACATCCCATTAACATTCACAGTAATGATTACTATCTGTGTCTTTTCTTCCATCTTCTTTCCCACTGTTTGTGCTTTTAGTTCTCCCCTCTCCCCTCCCCTTCACAATAGAGTTTTAATTTTCGGCCACCACCTTCCACAGGTTCCTTCTTCAGTCCCCCTCCCTTTTTATTCCCCTTTACTCTTGCTACTTTTTCCTCCATTTTAGCCTCCCCTCCCCTTTTTCCCCCTTCCCCTCCTACTGCCTATATAGCTAGTTAAATTTCTTTACTTGTTTGTTGTTATCTCCTTGAACCAAATCATATAAGAGTAAATATCAAACAATGTTCTGGGCAGTTTTCCTTGATGATTTCTTGGAGGATTTTGTCCAGGCTCCTTTTTTTTCATCATGGCTTTCTGGTAGGTCGATGATTCTTAGATTTTCTCTCCTGGATCTATTTTTCAGGTCAGTCTTTTTTTCAGTTAAATATTTTACATTTTCTTCTATCTTTTAATTCTTTAGATTTTTGTTTGACTGATTCTTGATGCCTCATAGAGTCATTAGCTTCTACTTACCAATTTCTAATTTTTATCAAATGGTTTTCTTCACTTAATTTTTGCATCTTCTTTTCCATCTGTCCAATTATTCCTTTAAAGGAGTTATTTTCTCCAGTTAGTTTTGTACTTCCTTTTCCATTTGTCCAACTTTCCCAGTTAGGTTTTGTGTTTTCTTTTCCATTTGTCCAATTCTCCTAGTTAGGATTTGTGCTTCCTTTTCCATTTGTCCAATTTTCCTTTTTAAGGAGCTATTTTCTTCAGTGAATTCTTTTTTCATACTTTTAATATCATTGGCTAGTTTTTCTTCTATTTTTCTAATTTGGCTTTTAAAATCCTTCTTCAACTCTTCCAAGAGGGTTCTTTGTGCTTGTGACCAGTTCATAGTCCCTTGTGAAGTTTCGGGAGTACAGTCTCAATACTAACCTCTTTGGTATTTATGCTTTGGTCCTTGTCCCCACAGAAATATTCTATAGTCTTCTTTCCTACTTTGCTTCTTATTCAGGATGATGAGGTTTTTGTGTTGTGGCCTCTGTTTTTTTCATCTGGAGGCTAAAGTCCTACTGCTTACCTGGTGCTGAGCTGGCTGGTATGAGAAAACAAAGACCAGGTGAAATCTTTTTGTTTTTCCCTGGATTTACCCTGGAGTTAGCTTATTAAATGTGGGGGTGGAGTGGTCTGGCCACAAGAAGTCTCCTCTGTTGAGCTAGAGCATAGGAAAGCTTAGTGGTTGGTGATCTTGGCTGCCCTTTTGTTTTCCTCTTTCCCCTGGGTTGCTGAGGTACACCTGGGGTCCTGGTGTTGGTGGTTGCAGGATTACACCCCCCTGGGACTCTGGATTTCCTCCCAGTTTGCTGGGATGGGGCTGTCTGGGACAGCTCCACTCCTATACTTGTCCCCTTCTACCTCAACAAGAGGAATCCTGCTAAGCCATTTTTCTAGCCTCACATGCTATAAGACATTTTGCCCCATTTCTCTGGGGAAATATTTTGTGGTTCTTTCAAGGTCAACAAGGAGAGGAGAAGAGAACATTTGCAAATCACTCCACCATTTCACAGACATTTAATCTGTGGGCTGATAGTCTCAGGTGCAGCCGGTGCAGATCCCTGGGGCACTGTGACTCTCTAGGGCTCTCACTTGGTTCTGCTGGATTCTTTTCCTGGCCTGATGTGCCTGAAATTCAGCAGTGCAGCCCTTACCTCAGTCTGCCCAGGGCTTCCTGCTTGGCCTTGCCACGACTGGTACCTACTACACTGTGCGCTGTGTGCTCCTCCAGCCCCATGGAACACAACCTTCCAGTTGACCTTTCAGTCTGTCCTTCACTGCGAATCTGCCAGTCTGTGTCCTTTTGGATTCTGCCCCTCCAAAATTTGGTCAGATTCTCTTTTTAGAGGGATCTGAAGGAGTTTGTCTAAGAGCTTAGATGAGTAGTTGCTTTCACTCCGCCATCTTAGCTCCACCCTCTGAACTTAGTCTTAAAAAAAATTACTGCATAAGTGCAAGACAGATGGGGAGGAGGGAGAGAATGATCAGTCAACCTTTATGTGGAAAAAAACCTAGGATGAAAGTGGGAGATGTAGTGACAACATGATATTCACAGCACCTAGGGTGGTCATGAAGATCCCAGAACAATTCTGAATCACAAAATATAACAGACTCTTCACATGGAAGAAAGAAACAAAACATTTATTCAGGTACCAGAAAGCCAAATCTCAACACCAGAGTCAAATACATCACAGTAACAAAAATTTATACACAGTAACAATGCAGAGGACAACACCCTCTCCAAGCTTTCCCATGCTAGTGCCTTCCCACAAACAAACACTCACAAGCCTAGCTGTCTGCCTCTTCTCTCTCCCTCAGTTAGACTGCTCTGACCAATTTCCTCTCAGTTCTGCTCCAGCCCCACCTCTTCCTGTACCACCTATCCTGCTCCACCCCTTCCTGCTCCATGTAATTTAGACTCATGTGACTCAGACTTCCATGTGATTTAAGCAGGTCACATGGGCCTATTAATAAATAGGAAGGCTCTTCCCATTTAAATTACCATTACAGGAAGTTAAATATATTTCTCTCTTTGTGGAAGAGGAGTAGTATACTATATAGTAGGATATGATGCATTCTCTCAGACATGGTCAGTGTGTTAGTATGTTTTGTTGTTTTCCTTTAATTCTTAGTTACAAGATGAGGTTTTATATGGGAATATGGGATGGGTGACCTGTAAAGGGATAAAAATGGGATAAAAGGATCAATGAAATATTTTTTTAAAGAAAAAAAATCTGGTTCTGTAAGCTGAATGTCTTTGGACAGGAAAGAGTACTAACATGATTTTAGGATACACTAATAGAAACATAAGCTTCATAATAAATGAGGCAATGCTCTTTTTGTGGTCTGCCATGGTTAGATCGCATCAACAATATTGAGTCTGATTTGGAGGACTACATTTTTGGAAGAACCTTAATGAATCTACATTTGGAACACCTGACTTTCTGTGGCAGTCTGTAACATTTAACAGGTCTGTGATTTACTTTGTCCTGTGAAGACAAATTCTTCTTCCTAATTGTGGTTTTAAAAGCAAAGAAAACAAGATGACTTCTCTTAAAATGTACTAACAACTGAGAGAAACAGATTGACAATGAAATATGGTAACTAAAGTGGTCAAGTTCCTTTGGTGAGTTCAATTTGTGACTTAGTGATCTCTTTTTACATAGGAGGACACAAAAAGATCACTATGGATCCTTCAAAATCATGGAGAAGGGAATAAAGACCATCATGGCAGGGACAATGACCAATGTTTTGCCAATTATTCAGAAGTCAGAACTTCAAGCTACATCTGTCAACAGTTAAACTTACACAGAATTGAAGAAAGATAAGGCATGTACTGAATAAGGTGTTACTACTATGACACTGGAAATCATTTTATATAGTCATTAGTTAAAAAAAATTGGGGTGACGATCTAAAGAAACAGAGACTTGGGGATTTGAAGGGGCTATCAAGAGAGCTGTCTTCAAACATGTGAAGAGTTGTCATATGAAAGAAGGGTTTGTCTTGTTCTATCTAACTCCAGAAAGAGGATCTTGAAACAATGAATTGGAGTTGCTAAGAGACAGCTCTCCACTGATTTTAAGGATAAAAAATGGAATAGGTTGGCTTGGGAAGCAAAAAGTTTTCCATTCCTAGAAGTTTTCAAGGAGAGGTTATTTGTTGAGAGAAACCCATTTGTTGGGAATGGGTTTCTATTCAAAAGGTGATATATGATGTCTCTTCCAACTTTCAAATCTGATGACTGTGACTCTATAATGGTCTTACTTTTGGAGGAAGCTTGTATAGGAAAAAAATACAAAGAAGAAAAAGAATGCAGAAAGGGACACCAAATTTTGGTAAGGCGGAGGAAAACCCTATAAAAGTTGACAGATGATAGCCTTCCTCTCTCTTACCAACCTTAAGGTCAAGTTTATTCAACAAGTATTTATTAAGCACTACTATGTGCCAGGTCTACTATCAAGTGTTAGAGATTCAAAGAAAGACAAAAAATAGTCCCTTCCCTCTCAAGGAGCTCATAATCTAATGGAAAGGAATGAATGACCAGAATGGTCACTCAAGCATTCCACTTAACGTGATAGGATAGAGTGTTAGAACACATACTTATCAGAAATGGGTCTGAAGCTGTCTCTGAAAGTCTTTTTCAGTATAGATTTAGATGTTACTCAAAAACAGGTCCCTTGGGGCAGTACCAAGCACTATCGCAGAACACCAGGTATATCGGGAAAGGACACAGAAACTCATACATTTTGCCCTGGTGTCTTCCCTACTATTTAGTAAATAGTTACAGACATAGACACAGACATAGACGCAGACATAGACGCAGACATAGACACAGACATAGACGCAGACATAGATGTAGATATAGATACATAGCCAAACATGCACATATACAAATATCAAGGAAATTCCTTCTCTGAACACTCAATGTATCTGAGCCCCAGCGGCTCACCTCTATCTTACTCTTGTGAATAATCTAAGTCACCAACAGTCCAGATACAATACTCAGCCAGATATATTAAATCTACTCACAGATTTTCTCCTTATTTGAACATCTTAGTAAGTTCTTACTTAGTAAGTTACTTAGTAAGTAACTTACTTAGTAAGTTACTTAGTAAGTAACATTACTTAGTAAGTAATAACTCTCCCAGATAATATCACAATTGTGCTAGTTCTGCTACTTTCCTCTGGCCTCAGTACTGGCCATACCAGCTGCTTCCTGGGCCTGCTTCTGGCACCTCTTTTTATAAATTACTAATATGTAAAGCACAACCCAGGTTGACCTTGGAAAAACCTCTGAAATAATAGAATTTTGTGGTTGACCCAATCATTTATCCACTCTGTGTCCCTTTCCATTTTGAGGAGTAAATTTTCTCTAGTAAGGTATCTATTCCTTGTCCATTTCCAATAGGAACTTAGAATAATTCATGGAGATTCAGCTGTTAGCTAACTGAAGTTTCTCTCCTAGGGGTATTTGTAGTCTATAGAGGGCTGTTGAAAGCTAGAAAGATTTTAAGGCAACATATTTTTCATTCAATCCATTAAATAGATGTATATTATTCACTTATGGGCCTAGCACTGTGCCCATAGAAATGCCAAGGAAATACAAATACATTTCTTGAGGAGCTTGCACATGTACAGGTGCATGTATTTCTTGAGGAGAAATGTTAAAGAACAAGAGAATGAAGTAATAATACAAAAAAATGAGCTCACAAGGTATATGCTAAATGCCCAATGGGTGGTATATACCATAATGTGGTGAGACAAAAGGATGTAGGCTCTGGTATGGGATAAAGTATTCAGAAAAGGTTTCATGAAGGAATAAATTTGTCACAAACTCTATCTTTGAGGGTAGAATTTCAAGCACCAGAATGAGGTAATCAAGGACATGATTTTGATCGGGGTGGAGTTTTCCCATCACTCTCTTTAATTACATCGTTTGATCTAGAACTAGCAGAATCATATGATTTCTACCCATTGAAAGAATTCCTCCCTGAAAATCAGATTCTTAGAGAGCCCAAATAGCATTGCAGGAGAATTAACACAGGTTTATAGTTTTCAGAAAGAAAGAAAAGCTGAACTTCCTGATCTGCATTGCAGGAATGAAGCTAGACTCAGTTTCTGCATGGTCATAGCTATGGTTTAATTCACAAATTCAAGCAAAGTAAACTGCTTAAGATGGCATCAGTGATAATAATAATGATTCTTTACACTTTCCTAGTCCCTCTTGATGGAAGACTGTGAAAAGCTTTACAAATATTAATTAAGCTTTACAGGACTTTGATGAGGTCATGAAGCAGCTTAATTACTGTAATATATTGAGATTTTTAAAGAAAATGAAATTGGCTTTGAAATTGGTCTTAGACGAGCTCCCCTTTGCTCCTGGTAGTGCCAGGCCCTGCAGCTTGAGAATGAAGTTGACATCTCCTTGGTTAGCTTCTATGCTTTTAATTCTTTCAAATGTTTCAAAACCAGTGTCGCTTTGTCACAGTAGATGATAAGAGAATGATGACTCATTCATATTTCTTTTGTGTTGAAGAACAGGATGATTCAGAAGTGGCCTAGGGAGGTAGAACTGCTTTGTACATCAGAAGTAGCTCCATTTTTGCAAGGATCTAAGAATACTAGAAACTACACTGGACTTAGAATTGGAAGATCTAGACTCAGATTTCAAGATTGTTACTAGCTGTGAGACCTTGGGAAAGTTATTTGACTTGGTTTCCTTATGAATGTAGAAGTAATTACAAACATACTTTTTCCTGGTAACTGCATTTCAATATAATTAATTTCCTTTGTACTTTATGCATTTAAAAACATTACTCTTAAAAAGGGGTGCATGGATTGCTATCTTAACAAAAATGTTAAGACTTTCTCTTCTAGAGGATAGAAGTGGCAGAAGTTGTCCTGCTCCCATGACAGGGAAGAGAAAGCACAAACAATGAAATATAACAAAAGTCAGCAAGGGGAGAGAGACCACATATTAAGGGAAAGAAGAGATGCTTCCCCAAATCCTGGAGATCGGGTATGAGAGTATGAGGCCTTGGGTCATGGAAACCAGAGTATAAAAGAAGGTTTTGGAAATTGAACTACTCTGGTCTGCAAGTGTGTGTTGAGTTTGTAAATAGAGACTTCAAAGTATTATTTCGCAATTGGCTATGATAGACAGTTAGTATTTTGGATAATGCATCATCACTATCTAGTGGGAACTAAAGAGAAGTGCAGGTAGGTAGACAGAAAGGAGGAGTCCTGGCACAAAGGACACTTGGAGTCATCTATTCAGAGTTACAGAAAGATTCAAGTAGAGCATGGTGGACAATGAAAGGGTCCAAGATAGTGAGCAGTGACAAGTGACCTCTCTAGGTCAGCGGGAGGCAGGAGTTTCAGGAAACAGCAGTACTGAGAGGAGCCATAGAATGGGACGTGGAGGTGAAGGAGCCTCATCCTGGACAAGCCCTGCTGGAGTTTTCAGGGGCTCTTTTTATTTTCTTCTCTGTATTTTTTAAAGGTTCCTTGATGTTCTTTTCTTTCTTTTAAAAGAAAAGCACCCGCTAACTCCTCATTCCAAATAGAAGCCCTCTTAAAAATAACTCCCTGCCAGAAAAAAACTCAGCAACAACACATACAATAATACCAAATAAGGTATCTGCTAAGCGTTAGTCCAAACTATAGAAGATTCCACAATATGAAATACCATACTGGCGATTATTTCATTCGATAATCTCCTGAATATCAACAACAGGCAAAGGCATGAAACAGAAATACATTGGTTCACCTAAGGTATTTACCACAGTCCTTCTAAAAGTCAAAGAGAAGGATTCCCAATTCATGGAAAGATTCTCCAGATGGGCTTATTCATCAGCCTCATATCATCATGGAGTTTCTTCAGTGAGATTCATTTATTCTACAGAGATTATTATATTATAATCCAGTATGAATTTCAGAAAAAAATAGTTGATCAAAAGTATATAAAATTCAGATTTTAATAAGAAATTGATCAGGTAACCCATGGCCAGTTGCCTTATTTAGCGTGTCTTAAGATTTGCAATACACTTCCTATATCTTTACTGCAGTCCTCTATCATACATACTGTAAGAAGAGGCATTTTACAGATGAAGAAATTGGAGCTCAGAGAGTTTGAGTAACCTATCCAGGATGACACAGCTGGTAAGCATCAGTCTTAAGAGATAAGTGTGACTTGGATTCTGGTGCTCTTTCCTGGACATATGCAACATACTGATAATAGTCTAGACTCAGAATTAAATAGGAGGAGCAGATTGGGACAATTCACATTTGGGGAATTGCACACAACTTTTAATCATCCTAAGCTGCCTGTTGCCACAGAAGTTTGTAATTTTAAACATCAATATTCTCACAGTGATGCTATATAGCTATGAGTCACGGAACATTATGATCTCAGAAGAATCAAAACTACAGTGTACCCAAAGGGCAATGGTGAGTTGCATGGTGGGTAGAAGTAGATTGTAGCATATTAATGATGACGTGTATAAGAAGTCAAATGGAAGACAACTTCAAGGACATTTACATGTCCTTTGATAATTAGTTATTTTGATGGGTCCATGATTTCGTCACAGGTTTAAACAGTGAATATCCCAGCCAAAGCATGTTTTCTCCTTCTGGGTCATTTTTGTCTGTGTTCTCCTGTAACTCTCACATAAAAAGAAATCCACCAAATGCACTGGAGATCTTCCTCTCTCTATTTTAATATTTCATGGATACCACTGTAATTAAAACTTAAGTTGTCCATCTGTTATCCTCCACTCTCATGTCATTACCAGCCTATAACCTTTTCCAGTTATATGCATCCTTGATGATGTCTTTTATGCTATCATTTGTGCTCAAAATAATCATTGACAATATGCTGTTGCCTGCTTATGCTTGTCATGTATCTTTTCCCCCTTGGATAACATATTTTTGATTCTCCTGGGATCATGATGTTCTATAATTCGCAATCATATAGCATCACTAAGAGAATAATGATGTTATAAAGATGTAGTTTTGTGGCAATGAGCAGATTAGAAATACTGATAGCACTGTTTAACTTCTCATATGTGATTCAGCCCAATCTCCTCTTTAGTTCTTTACCTCTTGGTGGTTCATCTGCAATAGTTAAGTAGTGATAATAAGGTAAGTACTGATGAACTAACTCAAAGGGCTGACCATCTAAATACATATCACATACTTCATTCTTTATCCACTTGCTTTTTCCTATGTGAATAACTAGCATTTCCCTAGTCTGGCAATTAAGATCCTCTAAAATCAATCTTCAAGTTACTATGTGAATCAGTCCCCACATGCACTCTGTGTTTTAGTTGAGTTGAACAGGTACTTGTTTCCTTAAGTCAACATGCAATTTCCCACCTTGATGCAAGGAGGAGCATTCACTTACTACTTGTGATTTTAAGAATCCACTTTCTTCAAGTCTCAGATCAGGTACCTTCTTCTGCATGAAGCCTTTGCTGATCCAGTTGACTAAAAGTGTTCTTTCCTACTTTCCCACATTACCTTAGCATGGGGAAAGATCAGTAGATACCTCACCTACTACTTTCAGATCCCAGATCTAGGACATTCTGAGAAAAGTCATTTGTCCTTCAGATCTTAGAACTTGGCAGAAACAGCACAGTTATTTCTCTTTCTAATCTTCATTCTCTTCATTAAGGTTTAAATCAAAAGCTCCTAGATTATCATGCACTGATATAGCAGATACATGGCCCAAGACCTCACCAGGCCCAATTTTGATAATTACCATCTGATTCTTCTAAATCCTACGTGAATCTAATTTCTGTCACCCATGGAGGCTGAAACTCATCAGATTTGGGCAATGTTTATTCTTTGATTGGTGACAGAGTGGGATAGTTTGGAGGCAGAAATAATTGTAATACTTCTCAGTCACATATTACAAACAATACTGTCTGGCCATCATCAAGCATTGGGAAGAATTATTCAGGGAACATTTATGACATGGTACTGCTGAATTAATAGTAATGATCGATTTAAATCAGCTACATGAGATTTCTCTGTGGATTTCTGAGACC
The DNA here is from genome assembly GCA_023548195.1 of Bettongia penicillata ogilbyi. Classification (NCBI taxonomy): domain Eukaryota; kingdom Metazoa; phylum Chordata; class Mammalia; order Diprotodontia; family Potoroidae; genus Bettongia; species Bettongia penicillata. The sequence goes on along the minus strand of JAJHZJ010000378.1, from coordinate 7,939,835 downwards.
AGAATGAAACACAGATAACTATTTCAAAGTATAAGTAATGTTACTTGGAACCGCAGGGAACAATACTCTAGATGTAGTCCAATTAAGACAAAATAGAGTGAGATCATTCCCTTTCTCATTCTGAACACTCTGCTTCTCAGTGTTGCCTGGCTTAGCATTAACTTTTTAGGATGTGTCAGTGGGTTAGTATTGGATCTTTAGGATGCTCTGTCACTCTGTTCATTCACAGTGAAACCTCTGCCTGGAAAACTGGATCTTTTTTCACAGAAATTGCTTTTCCAACCACATATTCCCTACCTTTGACTTGTCAAATTGTTTTTCTGATCTCAGATTTGAACTCTAACTTTACACTTGCACCTTTAAATTTCATGTTATCTATTACACCAGTGTTCATGTCATATACATATTTGATAATCATGTATTTTGTATCTTTTTCCATAGCACTGGTACAAACGTTAAATGACATAGGATGAAGGATAAATTTATGGGGCACTCCATTAAAAACCTCCCTCCAAGGGAACATCAAGCCTCCCCACCCTCACCCCTTTGGTCCCACTCAACCAATACTAGCTGCAACTAATTGTACTATCATTTGTTCCACACATTTCTATCTAGTTCATAAGAATAAAGTGAGAGACTTGGTCAAGTTCTTGGATAAAATCTAAGTATCCTATGTATACAATATTCTCCTGATCTACAAGTCTAATAACCCTGCCAAAAAGGAAATAAGGTTAGTCTGGCATGACCTGTTCTTGGCGAAGCCATGTTGGATTTTAATGTTCACTGCTTTCCTAAGTGCTCAACAAACCAGCTGTTTAATAATGTTTTTTGAATTTTGCCAGGAGAAGTTAAGATAACTGACCTATTGTGTGCAAACTACACTATTTTCCATTTCATCAAGATTGGGACAACATTTGTCCTTCTCCAGTGCGGTGAGTCTTCTTCCATTATTCATTATTCATTTTGAATATCAGCCAAAGAAAAGTTACCTGTTATTTCTTTTAGTAACTAAGGATTTAATTCAACCAGGAATAGCAATATGAAATTATTAAAGGCAACTAGATGCTACCCATTTATCTTTGCTATCCAATCCATGCTAAATGTTATTATTCTACCTTTCCCAGACTAAAGATAGTTTTCTTTAGAAGGGAAGAAAAAGCAATATCCAAATTGTTATCTTTTTCGTTATCACATGAACCCCCAAGCAGCATTTCATTGTCCTATTTTGTCCCCAGATAGCAAAAAAAAAAAAAAAAAAGACTTCTCTTTTTGACATCCTGCACAGTCATTTGGTGGCCTTAGATCATTTGTGGAGGGATGGGTATTAGTACTTATGGAAGCGTGGCACTCTTGTATTTATCCCTAGTTACTTGTCCCTGCATCTATCTATTGTACACATATTTATGATACGAAATAGTATATTCATATTAGTTTTTGTTCATTTCTCCTTTCTTTTCCTCACCTTGTCTTCTGAATTTCATTCTTAAGAACTTCCATCCTTCTTGGGCTGAATTTCCTTGAATAATATTAAGCTATGGGATAATAGTCCTTTAAATGATTTGAAATCTATCCTTTTAAAATATGTGCAGGTCAGAGTACACCTAGGTTTCCTGCCTTTCTCTGTCATGAAGAGATGCAATGTGACATAGTGGGTAAAGAATTGATCATTTAGTAAAGAAGTCTTAGGATCAAGTCTTACTAATAACAGTTACTGGCTGTGTGACCCTGAGCAAGTCTCTTAATCTCTCAGTGCTTTCCAACTTTTCAAAATTGTAAGTAATAGAGAAGATGCTGATCTACATAATAGAGGAAGGGATATTGACTGTAGGAATAGGAATCACAAGGTTATTCCCTATCCCTCAGTCATGAGCTCCATGAAGCTCTGCTTTACTGTCGTTCAGTTGTGTCTGACACTTCATGACCACACTTGGGGTTCTCTTGTCAAAGATGCTGGAGCAGTTTGCCATTTCCTTCTCCAGCTCATTTTACAGATGAGGAACTGAAGCTAAAGGGTTAAAAGCCTTGCCCAAAGTCATCTAGCTAGTAAGTATCTGAGGTCGGATTTGAACTCAGACCTTCCTGACTCTAGAACAGCATTCTATCCACCTAGCTGCCCTGAAGTACTGTTTTACTTGTCCCTAAGATTCTTAGCATTTCTACTTTAGTGACTATTACTCCTTTTTCTTCAGAATGAAGTCCCAGTTAGCAGTTATCTCGGTCACTTTCAGTTTGTAAGGACTAATTTGCTATTAAGGCAGATTGTAAATTTATCATCTGCTCTACTGCGGCTTCTGCTATCATACTCTGTACTAAGTTTCTGATTCTTTCTCCTAGAATGTTTCTTTATCTTTTCTTTCTGTCTAACTGGTACACTCTCCTTCTCTTGAGCTTTACAAAATGCTCTACAAAATGTTTCTTTGATCACCTTACAAATAAGTACTGATACTAATTGTACATATATAATTTTAAAACTTGTTTTATTTTTCCCCAATTACGTGTTAAAACAATTTTTGAAACTTTTTTTTAAGTTTTTAATTGCAAATCGTATTCCTTCCTTCCTACTTCCCCTCTGCCCTCCCTGAGATGCTAAGCAATCTGATATAATTTATACATGTACAATCCCATAAAACATTTCCTTATTTAATATATAGTATTATTGTACCCTCCTTCAATCTATTGTATTCCTTCCCTCACCCCCAAGCTATAACTTCCTACAGCCATATTCCAGCTATGAGTCCTGCCCACTGGGTCAAATTTGCCTCCTTCTGGTTTGACTTACTCATTAGCTCTGCTTTGTGAATTTGTTTATAGACATCTGCAGCCATTTGTCCTTCTTGGAATTTATCTCCTATGAGTTTCGGGTCCTATCTTCAGCTATCCTTTTTCCTATTTAGAACCTGCTATTCTCTATGCTACAAGGCTTGTCATATTTATGTGGGCATTTTTCTACCTCCCTTGTCTTGTCTTCTTGATTGAATTTGAAAGACTTCAGGCAAATATATTTTTACTGGCCCTCATTAGGTGCACATCATCCCTGGCCAGGAGCCCATCATTCCCATGTATTAAGCCATGGTCCAGAAATCACAATCCCCTTCTTTCCCAGACGTATTCTTGGCTAGTGTCTTACCAACTTTCTAAATCTGCTTTTATCTTTTGAATCTCCTACCTTCAACTGGTAATAGTCACAAACTGGTAATAGTCACAAAACCATCATCTACAATACTCAAAGTCTTTTTTTGTCACAGGGTTTCACAATCCTTAGAAATGCTTTACATTACCTTCTGGTAATATCATTTCCTGCCACTGCTCCTACCCCCCACCCTCACCCCTCATGTATCATCAGAAGTTGAAAGTTGGGTTTAATAACTTTTAGGAGGAGGTCTCTCATGCTCCAGGAATACACTCAAGGAAACAGGATGCCTCTGTACAGTCTATGTCACCAGTCTCCTTCTTCATTTCCAAAGACCAGCTACATCATGGGTGCTGTATTGACTAGTGTCTTAATAGAAGGGACTTGGAGATGGAGAGACCTGCATTTAAATCCAGCCTCAGACACCTCCCAATTGTGTGACTCCGGACAAATTACTTAACCTTTGTCTACCTCAGTTACATCATATGCAAAATGGGGATCATCATAGCACCTCCATTACTGACTTGTTGTGATCAAGTGGCATAACTGTTGTAAGCACTTGGCAGACCATAAAGCTTTGTATAAATACTACCTGTTATTACTTAGATCTTTAACTTTGACCGTCATTGGCTGACTTTTCACTTTCTTTTACAGAACAGAAATCAAACTGCATTTTTTAGATATCACGTAAGATTGGTGACCTTAAAAAAAGGTAACTATTTCAATTTTAATTGGTTTCCTTTGTTTCTGTGTTTTTTATTTGATTTATTTAAAAAGTATATTCTGAGAAAGGGGCTATAGGTTTCATCAAAGTGCCAAAGGCATCCAACACCAAAAAAAGGTTCAGAACCTCTATTCAATCAATCAATAAACATGTATTAATCACCTACTGTGTGCCAGGCACTGGGCTATATGTGGTACATGGTACCAACATAACATATTGCTTGAAGGTCATTAAATAGTCTCCTCATGGCCCATACGTGTTTAAAGAAAGATCAAATGTCTTTTTCTCCTTACACAAAACACAAGGATACATAACCCTGGGATCTTCTTAAGAAGCTTGTAACATAGTTGAGAAAGCAAATCTGTATCATGTTCTGAAAATAAGCTTAGTATTTTAATTTATAACAAGGAGTAGTTTAGTTAAGTACTCCTCTTATAGCACTAACAGTGGCAGAGTAAACTTATGAGAGTGGAAAGGGGGTCACCTCCTAAATAGCCATAGTCAGAGTTCATAAGGCATTTATGATTGCTGACTACTTATTATCTTATTCTCAACCCCCACATCCACACAGCTAAAGTTCACTTAGGTAAATAATGAAAATATATATAAAGTAATTTGTATTTCTGTGCTTTGTAAATGTCTATGATTATTACTGCTGTTTTTAAAAGTGCTTTAAAAGATGATGATGAATAAAAATGTCTTGCGCAGCTGGGAATCATATAAGGAGTGGGGTAAGGGTGGCTGGTAATGCAAGGATAGAGGAGGGAAAGAAGTTTGTTAGTTTCTGGAATGGGGATCTTTTCATTTAAATATTATCATTTTATAAAATGAAGTCCGTTAACGGCAGACCTTGTGAACTGTTTATCTAAGTAACTTCAAGATCCTTGCAGGAAGGGACTATATCTTTCTTACATTTCCTACAGCATCTATATCTAGGCCTTATAATAGAGCAAATATTTGTCAAACATTGTGCCTGGTACACAGTAGGTGCTTAATAAATGCTTGTCATGTGATGAATGAATCATTCAGGAAGTGAAGGCTCGCCTTCTTCATATATTTCTGTCTTATTCTCTAGCAAGATCCAAAATTCCTTTTTGGCAGGGAGAAGCTTCCAATGCGCTTTGCATTCCTCACAGTGCCTAGCCTAGTGTCTCACACATAACAGGAGAACAATCTATCTTCCTTGATTGATTAATTGATGGATTGAGAGAAATTAGAAGTGAGAAGCAGGACAAAAACAAGCTGGTTTTGTCTGTCAGCTGTCTGGAACCCTTATAGATGCTGATTTCCTTTTGGGCTGAACTCCATAATTTCCCAGGCCTGGATCCAGCAATCCATAGCTCCTTTTCAGGTTGTGTTCATATAGCATGAAGGAAAGTGGAGATATTATGACCATCTAGGTGGTTTGATCAATGTGGATAGAAAATTTCCCCCCTCCCTCACATTCCGTTTTTCCCTGTGACATATGTTACAGTCAAAACTGGAACAAATCAGAGGACTCTCATTGTAGAATTTGGAGATGATGAAGTGATGGTTTGTAGAGTACACTGGGAGGGCATTAGAAGTATGCTGTCATGGTAAAAGAGCAGGGCTTGAACTTCAGTTCAAATCTTCTGTCTGACCCCAGCTTTACTGTGTGGTACTTAACCTTTCCACACTCAGTTTACCTATCTGTCGAATTGGGAAAATAAATGTACCACCCTCCCAAGATGGATGTAAGGAAAAATGCACTAATGAAGAATTCTTTGCAAGGCTATATAAATGTTAACTCTTTGCTGTTCACTGCTCTAAGGTTAGCACTTATAATAGGAGGAATGATTTTGGGTGGCTTTGTGTTGGAATCATTTGGCTATTTTGAATACATTCTATTACTGCTTCTGTATTGGTGGCAATGGGGGAGGGCAGTGATGCAGGGTGGAGTAGGGAAGGAAGTGTGTTATTTTCTGGCATGGGGATCTTCTCATTTAAGCATTATCGTTTTATAAAATGAATTCCATCAATCACCGACCTTGTGGAATGTGAGCTATTTATCTGAGTACCTTCAATCATAAAAATGAACAGGCCCTTTTAGAGTCCTCATTTGTGTAAACCTATTTAGTAGTTGAAGAAAAACAGTCACCCTGAGGATGTACATTTCTCTGCATGTGCTCAAATGCCTCCCTCTTCCTCCCTCACTGTGATATAGCATACTGCCCTTCTTGATCCCAGCCCTGACTATCCCTAGGGGTTCTGACTTTGTGCTGCCAAGGTTATGAAGACTTAAGATGGGAAGGGAACTGGGGAATTATTGGAATAGCCTACCAGTTGACTCCAACTGAACATATGTGTGGTCTCCTGTAAAAGCCACTCAACCCCATTCTATAGATGCTAGAGAGACACCTGGCTTGATGATACCTCATTGTTTTCAGAGAAGGATCATAGGATCTAAAATGGAGGGGAACATATTTCTGGAACTGAAGGTGATCTCAAGTCATCTAGTGTTATCCTCCCATTTCACAGATGAGGAAAATGGGGACCAGAGAGGGAATGAGATTTACCCTAGATCATGGAAGTCATAGTACTAGGCTCTGAATCTAGGAATTTTGACTCCAAATCCAATGCTGCTTCCCTCCACCTGCTCCCCCTCCCCCCACTATCTCAAGCTGAAATAGATTCAAGATTAAAAAAAAATCTTTCTGCAGATAGAAAGAAACCATTCCAGACCTGAGAGCCTCAGGGGTCACTTCTAGCTATTTTTTGTGATGCAGATCCTAGGGTACTTTACCCCAGTCAGCTGGAGAAAGAAGCATGGGGCACTTTAAAGATAAATTTTTATTGGTAATTTTTGGTTTTACACATTTTACCCATATCTCTCCTTCATCTTGCTCCCCATAATCTATCCATTATTAGAAAAAAAATATTCTTTTTAAAAAAGGAAAAGATATTCAGCAACATAAAGTTTAACATAATCATAAAACATAAATATTCTCACATCATATAGATGTGCCACTTCGGGGGACTCCAACCTCTACAAAAAGAACATAGGGGGAAATCCTTGCTCATATCTCTTCCTTCTTTGTGCTTTCAACACACTGAATTTTTAATGTTTGAGGATTTTTTTTTTCTTTCTTCCCATTTACCTTATTGTAGTCAGCTCCATGACACAACAGATAGACTGTCAGGCCAGGAGTCAGGAAGACCTGTGTTCAAATCTAGCCTCAGACACTTAGCTGTATGATCCGGGGCAAGTCATTTAATCTCTGTTTGCCCCTCCTTTTATTCATCTGTAAAATGGGCATGATCATAAAAGCACCTTGAAGATTGGGATTAAATGAGATAATTATAAAGCATTTTACAAACCTTAAAATGCTATTTAAATGCTATTAACTATTATTGTGGTCATTGTTTATATTGTTTTCTTGGCTCTGCTTACTTCATTTTTATCAATTTATTTAACTCTTTCCATACTTCTTTCTATGGAAAGTTAGGTGAAACAGTGGATAGAGTTCTGGGCCTGGAGTCAGGAAGACTCATCTTGAAATCTAGCCTCAGATATTTGCTAGCTGTGTGACCCTAGGCAAATCACCTAATCCTTAACCTTAGTAAAAGGGTATGGGCATTTCAGTCATTTTTGCACAATTCTACATTGCTTGCCAGAATGGTTACACTAATCCACAGCTCTGCCAACAATGATTTGGTTTTTTCCATCTTACTGAATATCTTCCAACATTGACTATCTGTCTATAGTTATCTTTGACAATTTGCTGAGTATGAGAATCTTGATTTGACATTTGGCATATTACCAAGTGCAGTAGGTACATTCTGGTAATTCTTTTTTATTTTTTCTGGTTTTGTTGTGATTTCACCTATTTTAATTTTTATTTGATTTTAGAATCCCTTCTTTTTAATCAGGTGGGCTTAAGGTTTATGATTTTGTTAGACTTTTAAAATTATTGGTTTTTAAAAAATGGGAATAGTTAACAGATCTTTGGTTTGCAATGAATTGATTTTTCTTATTTTCAAGTTTAACCCTTTTGTGCTTATTTTGGGTTTGCTTATTTGTTGGATAAGTTTACTAATATTCAATTAATTTATTCTCTCTTTTACTGTTCTGTTAGCATGTATTCTAAGATATATTATACACCCCCACGCACATATACACATATATATGTATATACATATATATATAAATATATATATTCATGTATGCTGCATGAAGAGTGTTATAGTTTCACCGTATCCTAGAAATCTTGGTTATGTTATCTCATTATTATTTTATTTCACACATTTCTTAATTGTTTTAGTGATTTGTTCTTTGATTCACTTGTTATTTAAGATTTCATTACTGAGTCTTTATTTCTTATCCAATCTGGGCCTTTTACTCATACTCCTTGAATTGATTACTGTTATTACTATTCTACAGTCTATAAAGCATGTGTTTAGAATTTATATGTTTTAGCATGTATTTGCAAATTGTGCCCTAAAGATCATTTTTTTATAAAAATGCTTCATGACAATGAGAAATATGTATATTGTTCTATGGTCCCATTCAAAAGCACCATAACATTTTTTTAAGCTTTAAATCCTCGAACAGTGTCTTCAATTCTATAATTTCCCATTGTTTGTCTTTCTGTTAGATTTGTCCACTACTTAGAGAGGAAACAGTAGTATCTCTCAATATTATTTTGTATTTACGTAAGTTTCTTTTTGTTACATTTAGTTGATTTTTCCTTCATGAACTCAGATACTATGTCTTTTGAAGGATATAAGTTTAATGTTGACATTATTTAACTATCTATGGTCCCGAAAAGCATAATGTAATTTTCTTGTTTATTTTTGCTTATGTAGTGAATTTTAATTTTTTTCTTTGTCTGACAGCATTATTGCAGTTCTTGATTTTTTTATTCACTTGATCTATGATAAATGTTGTTCTAGTCTCTCACTATTACTCTATGTATGTCTCTATGTTTTAGTTGTATTTCTTGCAATAATAACTAGTGTTTATGTAGCACTTTAAGATTTGTGAATCATTATACAAATATCTTATTTTATTCTGACAACATTTCTGGGAAATAGGTGCTGTTATTATCTTTACAGATGAGAAAACTGAGGTAGACAAAAGCTAAGGGATTTACCCAGAATTATATAACTAGGAGGCCAGGTTTGAATTCAAATTTTCCTAATGGCAGATGTAGCACCCTATCCACTGCATCACCTAGCTGCCTAGCTGTCATTAAAAACAAAACAAAACATCCCTCCCCAAAAGAACAGAAAACAAACAAATAAATAACTTCAAGGAACATATTATGGTGTTTTGTTTTCTTATCCAATCTGTGTGTGTACATGTGTGCACAGACACGCATACTTTGATGCTAGACCATTTCCATATACTCTATTCTTTCTCCATTGACCAATTTTTCAAATTCACTCTTATTTTTGGAGTTTTGATCAATTCAATGATTTGTTTTATCTTGATTTCTTTTGCATAGTTATTGAATTTTCCCTCTACTTTTTTCCTTTCAGTTTTGGTATTTCAAAATCTACTTTCCTCACCTTCTTCCCAACTTTTTATTGTGTTTTGGGTTTTTTTTGCTTTTTCTATACATTTCCCCTAAAAGTTTTGCACCTTTTCCTCTTCTGAATTGCTTATTCTTTAGTTCATAGTCTATATCTTTATTTATTCCTTCTTCAATATTTTTATAATTAAAGTTTATGGGATACCAACATTAAACTCTCTTCTAACCAATTTCTATAATATCGTCTTTTTATATCTTACCCATCATTCTTTTTTTATTGTTTTGTCTCACTCTTGAAAATACAAATTCATGAAAGAAATAATGAGGATATAATCATTCCCAATGGTAGAAATTACTCTGTTTTATAACTCTGGGTCCTTTGCTACTCCCCACTGATTTTTCCCCATTGATCGTTCTCCTTCCTATTTATCATAAGATCTCATCCCTTGTTACTTGTCCTCCCATACTCTGAGCATTATTGCCCTGAAGAACTACTATTTCTATTTTTCTGAGGGAGACTATGGTCCATGGATGTATAACTTTGTCTTCAAGGAAGTGGTCTATTGGTATGCCTTATTCTTGGTCAGTTGTGTCTGATTCTGTTACCCCATTCGAGCTTTTCTTGGCAGAACCACTAGAGCAATTTGCCATTTCCTTCTCTAGTTCATTTTACGGATGAGGAACTGAGGAGAATAGTGTTAAATGATTTGCCCAGGGTCACATAGCTAGTAAGTGTCTGAAGCCAGATTTGAACTCAGGAAGATGAATCTTCTTGACTTCAGGACCAGTATTCTATGCACTGCACCCCCTAGTTGCCTAGCTGTATACCTGCTTCTCCCTTATTAGATCCACTGGAAGATTCATATTTCTCAATGTGCACATATTCCTCATTCATGAGAATGCTTTACAATGGGATCCCTTATCCATTGAATTGAGTGTTTCCCCTTTTATTTTCCTTGTTTAAATTCCTCCTTCCATATTTCCCATTTCCTTTACCCTTTCTTTTTGCTGAAAATTAAAAAAAAATCTTTTTCTTTGTCATTCACTCATAGATTTGACTAGTTTATATCTACCCCCCCTTTCCCTTTATATGCCTCTTCTATACTGCATTTTAGTTAGGCAAAATACACTGATTCACTACTATTATGATTGTGGGATTTAGTCCATGGCCTTTTATGCCTTCTTTGCCACAATGACTTCTTGTATTTCTTTCAATTTCACTTTCATCTTTATCCTCTAATTTACTTTAAACAAATCTTAATAATTCCTTTTTATTTTTTAACAAAAAGGTCAGTCTTTCTCTTTTTTAAAAAATTAATCTCAAGAGATTGGGTAATTTGTTTCATTATTTTCCTTGGAATTGTATTTATCTTTTTTTGTATTATTTTTGTTTTAGGTATTTGCAAGTCAAATATTCTTCTCAAGTCTGTTTTTCTCCCACAAGGATGCTTCAAATGTTTTCATCCTGATTTGTTGAACTTACAACTTTTTCCTTAGGTTCTTTTGCTTTTCAAAATATACAATCCCATTCTTTTCTGTGGTTTCTTGTGAGTACAGCACAGGCTTGTGTTCTTCAAATTTCTCTTCATTTCTATTTGAGGGTTTTTCTCATGAATGCTTGCAGAATTTGATGTTCGTGGAATTGTTAAGTTTAACCACTATATGTCTTGGAGTTAAAAGCATGGGCTTTGTTTTTGTCATTATCTTCTTTTGGAGGTTATCTGTGGATTCTTCCAATGGCTACTTGTTTTCTGTATTCAGAAATTCTAGGGAGTTTTCTTGTATTATATTCTGCAACACAGTGTGCAGGTTTTTCAATATTTTGTATTAGTTTGGGAGACTTGCGATCTGTAATTGTCTCTGAACATTCTGTCTTCAAGATTAATGTTTTTGGCTTGGATAGAGATCATGTGTTCTTTTAAGATTTTTGCCTTTTCCTTCTTTTCTTTCAGATTTTTATTCACTTCATTACATTTCTATTCAAATATATTGTTCTCTCATTTTTTTTGGAGAGACATCTCTAGGGATTCAACTTCTTCTAGTCTAGAAATTATTTCTTCTGTTACAGGTCATCAATTTTGATATTTGTTATCTTCTGACTTCTGAGCTTTTCATTTATCTTCTGAACCATTCTGAAATATCCAATTATTACTTCTTCTCTTGGGATTTCATAGGTCTTTGTGTTTCATCAGGAATTGATTCAATTTCCTTTGTCTTGTTATATTTTTCTAGAGAAGTATGTAGTCTTTCAAATACTTTAGCACTCATCTTTCCTTCTAATTTTATTTCTTCAGTTGTTTGGGTTGTGTCTAGCTCTTCTTTGCCTTGTTTAGGGCTTTCTTGGCAAAAGTACTGGAGTGATTTGTCATTTTCTTTTCCAGCTCATTTTCCAGATGAGGAAGCTGAGGCAAACAGGGTTAAATGACTTGACCAGAGTCACACAGTCTGAGGCCAGGTTTGAATTCAGGAAGATTAGTCATTCTGATTACAGTTCCAGTGATCTATCCATTGTGTCACCTAGTTACCCCTAATTTTAGTATCCTCTCTATTAATTTGTCTGCTTGTATTCTGGGTTTAAATTTTATCTTCTTCTTCTTGAAAGCTTTGGTGGCTTTGGTCTTTTTTTTTATACTCTTGTTTTCCCATGTCATTTATTTTCTGACTCCTTCCCATTTTGATGGGTGGCATATCTTGGGACTAGGTTGCAAAGCTTCCTCAGTCTCCTCCTACATTGGGTGAAAGGGGAAAAAAACTTTATTAAGTGCTTACTATATGCAAGGCACTGTGTTCAGTGTTTTACAAATATTTTCTCATTTAGTCTTCACAAAAACCCTCTAGTGAAGGTGCTATTATGACCCCGTCTACAGTTGAGGAATCAGAGGTAGACAAAGGTTAAGTGACTTGTCCAGGGTCACAAGCCTGCTTGAATGAGGTTTGGTTTGAACTCAGGGATTCCTGACTCCAGGACCATTGGTTTATCTACTGCCCCACCTAAATATCTACTTTTCACCAGTGTCTGCCTTAAGAAATGTATGCGGAATACAGGGCAGGTACAATTTGAATTTCAGCCCCTTTCATTTCAGGCATGGTACAGCTACTCAGATACCCCACTCCCAATTTTGTCCCCTGCTCTTTTATTTCCTTCTCTAGTTGGACGAAATCAACTTCTGCCACTATTTGAAAAATCTTAGGAAAATGGTTTGGGTGTTCTAAAGTCAATGCAACCAAGATTTGGAGGGATGCAGAAAACTGGGAAAGAAGTTTTGCATCTAGTGTCTGTGATAAAGGCCTCATTTCTAAAATATATAGAGAACTGAGTCAAATGTACAAGAATACAAGACATTCCCCAATTGATAAATGGTCAAAGGATCTGAACAGGCAGTTTTCAGAGGAAGAAATTAAAGATATCTATAGTCATATGAAAAAAAATGCTCTAAATCACTTAATTAGAGAGATGCAAAGCAAACCAACTCTGAGGTACCACATCACCCCTATCAGATTGGCAAACATGACAGAACAGGAATATAATAAATGTTGGAGAGGATGTGGGAGAGTTGGAACACTAATTCATTACTGGTGGAGCTGTGAGCTGATCCACCCATTCTGGAGAGCAATTTGGAAGTATGCCCAAAGGGCTACAAAAATGTGCATACCCTTTGACCCGGCAATATTGCTTTTAAGGGCTGTATTCCCAAGAGATCATAAAAATGGAAAAGGGTCCCACATGTACCTGACAGCACTCTTTGTGATGGCCAAAAACTGGAAATCAAGGGGATGCCCATCAAATGGGGAATGGTTGAATAAATTATAGTATATGAATGTAATGGAATACTATTGTGCTGTAAGAAATGATGAACAGGAAGACTTCAGAGAGGCCTGGCAAGATTTATATGATCTGATGCTGAGTGAAAGGAGCAGAACCAGGAGAACTTTGTGCACACTAACGACCACAGTGTGCAAGAGCTTTTCTGGTAGACTTGGAACTTCATTGCAATATAATGACTTAAAAAAATCTCCAGTGGTCTTTTAAGGCAAAATGCCTTCCACATCCAGAGAAAGAACTATGGAATTCAATCACAGAATATAACAGATCGTTTTCTTTTGTATTATGTTTTGATTTGTTATATGATTTCTCCCATTCATTTTTAATTCTTCTACATAGCATGACTATAGTGAAAATGTATTTAATAGGAATGTATGTGTAGAACCTATATAAAATTGTATACCTTCTTGGGGAGGGAGGGGGAAGGGAGGGAAGAAGGGGGATATCTAAGTTATATGGTAGTGATTGTAGAACATTGAAAATAAATAATATTAATAAAAAAAGAAAATGAGGGGATTTGGATTAGATCAACGATGTCAAATATTGGACTACATGCCCTTGTACCAGGTTAAAATGTAATTAATAAATGTATGACAAGGAAATATAAATGTGTTATTCAATAAATAATACTAAATTATTATTTCAAAAAAAAAAAGAAAATGGTTTGGGTTTTCTAGATAAAGTTTCAGCAGGCATGAGATTCCCTAATCTAGAAGCCACCTCAGAAAGAAGGAAGACCAACTTATTCTCCTCTGATTTTCTGGCTTCCCCTTACATGGCTGGGCAGTCAATATATATTCTTTGCTGCAGTGGAGAAAGGAATGGGCAGGGGGTGGGGTGACACAATAGAGTCTCTGAAGAAACAGGGTGATTCCTGCGTGGGTGCCAGGTACAAGCCTATGGGTCAGTTTATGTACCCTGAGAGACTATGGAGGGTGTCAGGGGAGGAGAGCTGAGTGAATACCTTAAAGATTAGTGTTCTACAGTGTAGATTCATAATGTTGTGTAATTCATAATGTCACACAATAATGTAACATAATGTAATTCATAATTCATAATGTAACACAATAATGTTACATCATTGGGTCTCTTGCTTTGTGGATTCAGCTATAATTGTTCTACCTCCGGTGCATAAGTCATGCTGGTCATTTTCATCACTGCTTTCTCCTCCTCCTCCTTCTTCTCCTTCTTCTCTTTCTCCTTCTCCTTCTCCTTCTCCTTCTCCTTCTCTTTCTTCTCCTTCTTCTTCTCCTTCTTCTTCTTCTCTTTCTTCTTCTCCTTCTTCTTCTTCTTCTTTTTCTTCTTCTTCTTCTTTTTCTTCTTCTCCTTCTTCTTCTTCTCTTTCTTCTTCTTTTTCTTCTTCTTTTTCTTCTTCTCCTTCTTCTTCTCTTTCTTCTTCTTCTTTTTCTTCTTCTTTTTCTTCTTCTTCTTTTTCTTCTTCTTCTTCTTCTTCTCTTTCTTCTTCTTCTTCTTCTTCTTCTTCTTCTTCTTCTTCTTCTTCTTCTTCTTCTTCTTCTTCTTCTTCTCCTTCTTCTTCTCTTCCTCTCCTCCCCCTCTTCCTCATCTTTCTCCTCCTACTTTCCTCCTCCTTCATGTTATTATTATTAGTGGGGACTGAAAAAAAGTCTAGTCCACTATCTTGTTGGACACTGACCCTGAGCATTTTTCTGTCTGTCTTTTGAACTGCTTTTCTTCTTCCTGGACTTTGCTCCCCTGATCTTACTCTCCTATCTGAACTGGATTTAGAAAATTCCTTTGAACTCCTGTTATACCCTTGGTTATTTATCTGTATCCTTTCACAACATCTTTAGCACTCCGTTAATGAAATGATGAAGTTACTATGTATAATTGAGGTAAAAAAGATTCTGTTCTACCTCAGTAATTCCCCTTGTGGCCATTTATACAGTATTTTAAAGTGCAAAGTGCTTTACATATATTATATCTATTAAGACTTCCACTATCATATGGTAGATGCTCTGGTTATATAAATGTCCCTCTTCTAGATATGAGGAAACCAACTCTCAGAGAAACTTGGGGATTAGCTCATAGTAACACAGCTAGAAGAAGTTAGGATCAGAATCCAAACTTGGGTCTTTTGACTTCAGATACTGTGTGCCTTTTCTACTACACAATGCTTTTTCTCTATCTATGAAGAAAGTTATATTAGGTTTTCTAATAAACAGAGGCGTGACAACCTTGAAGGGTTACTTAGATATCCTCCATGCCATAGGCTTAAAGGGTATAGCTTTACAAAGAATGCCTGC
The DNA here is from genome assembly GCA_023548195.1 of Bettongia penicillata ogilbyi. Taxonomy (NCBI): domain Eukaryota; kingdom Metazoa; phylum Chordata; class Mammalia; order Diprotodontia; family Potoroidae; genus Bettongia; species Bettongia penicillata. The sequence goes on along the minus strand of JAJHZJ010000378.1, from coordinate 7,924,399 downwards.
CTGCCTAAATGCCTCCCCTCCCAGATTTTGAGCATTAATAGTGATACTGATAGGAATAAACTGGCATGTTGGTCAATACCTAGGCTCTCAAAGAAGTGAAAACCAAAATTAGTGAAGCCAACTGATATTTTTCAAAGGCTCTAATGATGGATCATATTTCTGTGGACTTGAAAGATTTATAACCCATGCACCATACACCTGGTGCTTTCCAGATGAGAGAGCACTAGGTGCTCAGAAGTGAACGGCAAAATGTGCAGCATTGAATATGATTGATTTTCCACTTTGCTTGTATAGCTTTTATGATGTTCCATTTTCCATTTCTCTTAGTTTGGAAATTGTGGTTTTAGTTATTTATTTTCTTCTTTCACTTTACATTTACAATGTATATTTAGCACTACCCCAGCGTGTCTATTTACTGTCGTTTGTGTTCCCAGGCCAGGGGACCTTGCCTCCCTCTGCGTTGGCTGAATACTTTATGGAGGAGTCTTTGGTCTAATCAGGAGTCTTATTCAGGCAAGCAAAGAAGGGGTTAATTCTCTCAGCAGTTAGCTGTCCCTCCAATTCTCTCATGGATTCATTATTCTTACATTGTCAGAACGCGTTTATAATTTGCTTTTTCATCTCATCACTTTCTAATTTTTAGCCCTGAAATCTCACTTTCAGAGATTATATATTGATAGCTTTGAAATTTTTCATTCGTATTCTGCACCAGCTCCTGTGGATGTGAACTATTTCCTCCTCCAACTTCTTGATATAACTCATCTTGCAATAAGACTAAACAGCTGAATTATAATAGGAATGGGGCTTGTTTCTGTGGATGCCCGGTGACTGATGAAGACCGGGCTCTACAAACAAATCTGTTGCTGCTCTGTTCCTTGCTCAGATCTCCCTGCAGTTTTAATTATAATATTATTCCACTTTGTATTATAGAGTGCCTTTTCTCCAATCTCAGAGCTTTGGATGCTTCAGCTGATTAGAGACTGAAGTCATATTTGGGCATGTGGCCCATGGCACAGAGTCATATTCTAAACTTTTCAGGTCCCTTTTAATATCTGGTGAATTCATATGATGGATGAGAAAACTGAATGGTTCCCCACTAGATCCAGGGTTGGGGCTGAAGTGAACACAGTTCTCTTTGTTAAAATAAACTATTTGAAAACATAAAAAAGAAAGGAGAGATTAAAAGAAGAGTTCCTTACTGTCAAATGTTGGAAGGCTAGGCACAATTTTCTTCTTTAGACCCAGGAGAATCTTCCCAACTATGAAAACGAAACAGACCTCCTGGTGCCATTGTTTAGTGTTAGGTTATATGGAAGGTTGAACTGGAGGAGGTATGGTGTAGGAGAAAGGGCTCTAGACCTAGAGTCAGAAGAACTGGTTTCCGATCCTGGCTCAGTCACTCACTACCAAGTAACCTGGCTAAATGACTGTAAAATGGGGATAATAATTCTTGCATTACTAACCTCACAAGCTTATTTCAAGGAAAGTGCTTTGTAAACTGAGAGGTACTATAAATTGCGAATTACTATTATTACCTCCATTAAGTAGATCCACTTCTGCTCAAGGCCCATTATGATGCCTTACCAGGGCATAGCGGTCACCCTGGTTTCTTGAAGGCTATGTTGATAGAGTGCAAGGTTTTGAGGGTTCTATTTGATTGAAAAGCCTTGAAGAGTATAGGGCCTGGGGATGAACTGCAAATGTACAACTTGTATGGGGCAAGTGAGGTTTTGATACGGAGTCAACCATTCTGCCCTCCTTGACGCGTGACAATGTACTGTGTAGCTGGCCCAGGGCCACTCCATAGTCTCCCTCTTGCGACTCCTTCACTCTTCTGCTAGGATCTTTGTTTTCCTCAACTTTATTGCTCCTCGTGTGCCTGAATCAGTGATAAAACTGTCTGTTCTACCCATAGTTATACCATCTTCTGCACTGTTAGAACCGCTGATGGCCTCTTCTCTCTCCCCCAACTATTTTCGTCCCAGGGAAAAATATTCCTGCCTAATAGCTTAGATAGATGGTATATCTATTGCCTGAAGACAAACTCCATTAAGGTAACTGAATCTTATTATTTTCTTTACAAGAATATTGACCCACAGACAATGAGTTTTTTTCATCACAACTCCAAAGGTCACCTACTGAGAGGCTGTGATTTGCCCCAGTGGAGGGGCTGGCTACAAGAAGAGCTAAGGAAGTCAAGCAAGCCATCTTTTGGTATATGTAGGATTGTCATCTGGAAAAGGCATTAGACTTACTCTTTCCTAGGCAGAAATAGTAACAGTGTGTATGAATTATAGGAAGGCTGATTCTAGGTGAATGTAAGGAAGTTCTTTCTAATAGGTATGTATGCCTTAGACTACAGTGGGCTGTATTGTGAGGTACTGAGTTCTTTTACCAGAAGAGCTCCAGCCTCAGATGAATAACTAATTGTAAAGAGATAAGGGATCCGTGAAATGATTAGATTGAACTAGCTGATTTCTAAGGGTCCATCCAACTACATGATTTTCCTGTTGTATATGCTCAAAGTTTCAGTTATGTCCATCTCTTCCTGACCCCATTTGGGGTTTCCTTGTCAAAGATACTGGAGTGGTTTGGCATTTGATTCTCCATCTCATTTTATAGATTAAGAACTGAGACAAACAGAGCTATGTGCCTTGCCTAGGGACACACAATTAATAAGTGTCTGAGGTCAGATTTGAACTCAGGCCCAGCACTCCATTCACAGATCCATCTAATTGTGCCATGTCTTATCTAAAACTATATCTTCAACAGCTCCTTCCACAGTAAGTGCTTAATGTTTCATGATAAAATGAGTGAATGAATGGATGTTTCTGGGACTCAGTCTCCCTCAGTACAGGGCCAGACTTTCATTATATACTACCAGAAACCTCAAGCACATTGGTAATAAATTTTTGGTATGGTCCGTTAGTCAACTATGAATCTATCCATCTGTAGTTTTATGTAGAGCATATGTTTTCATCTTGCCTAAAAATGATCTTTAAGAAACAGAATCAAGAGTTTTTAGTCCTAGCAGGGACCTTAAAGATAACTTAGTTCAGATCTCTCTCTTTACAAATGAAGAAGCTGGACCTCAAAGATGTGAAGAGACCATACCAAATCGCATAGTTTGGCAGAATAGAACCTAGAGTCAGAATTTTCTTTATTCCTGGTCTAGGACTTTTTCCATTATGAGAATTAGAGTTCTAGACTGAGGCATATAAGAATATGCTAGAAACCAAATACATTGGGAGGACCAAATAGAATAGTGAATCTAATTGTCTCTGTGGTATTCCTCCTACTTACCAAGGACTCAATTCCACCAACACTCTACCCATGTAAGTCTCTATGGTTAGGGCTACAGTTGAAACAATGGGAAAAAAAGGCATAATCCCTGCCATCAATGGGGTTAAATTACCACAGGAGAGGTATAATAAATGCAATAACTGGAATACAAAGTAGAATATAATCAATGTGAGAGAAATTGAAGCAAAATATTAAAGATCTGATTCATCATTTACAGCTGGGTCAGTCTTGGTAGAGGCAACATGGTATGGTGGTAGGAGTGCTGGCTTTGAAACCAGATGATGCCAGTCCAAAATCCCACTTTTGAACCTATACTATCTATGTGACCTTGGGGAAATCACATCACCTCTCTGCCTCAGTTTTTTCATTTGTATAATGAAAAGTTTAGAGTAGATGAACATTGCTAAATTCTATGATTCTGGATGTCATCTGAGTTGGGCCTTCAAAACGGAGATGATCAGTTGGTCATCATAGGGGTTGTCCATTTTAGATATGGGGAGTGGCTTGAGAATTGCCTTGAAGAGGATAAGGTGAGTCTGGGAAAGACAGTTGACTGAATTATAGAGTATATGAAGGGAATTAATGTGAGATAAGACTGAAAAGGTAGGTTTATGACAGATAGTAGAAGAGCTTGAATGCCAGGATAAAAATGTATTATGGTGTTTGATAACTGATTAGAATGCATTGCAAATCAGCAGTTTTTTAGGCGTGATCATAGTAGGAGACACTGCTGGTCAAAAACAATTACACACCATTCGTTCAGGGAATAAGGCATTGATGCAAGATTGAGAACCGTATTTGAACCTGGTACAGACAAGAAGGCTAAGGGAAGGAATCTGGGTCAAGGGTCAATGAGACCTCCAAACTTGTTTTAGAGACCATGAAGAAGTTCAAAGTATCCTCAGATGTAGTAAAACAACCCCTCCCTTCATAAAGGAGAGGTCAGTAGAATGAATGGTGTTAATGGTGATTGGCAGTTTGCTTTACTATATAATTGCATATTTTATGATTGTATTATCCACTAAGCTTTTTCCAGCTTATTAGTCAAAACCACAATAGGCATTTATGAAGTATGTTAAATTATGTGAAGTATGGACCTAAATTATGTCATTTTAACCTGACAAAACCCTTCTGAGTGTAGTACAATAGTAGAGTATCTTAACCTAGAGTTCATGAATTTAAAAAAAAGTTTTGATAACTGTATTTCAATAATGGTTGTCCTTGTGATTCAATGTATTTAATTTTATGTATTTAAAAACATTATTTGGAGAAAGGGTTCACGGCCTTTACTGGATTGCCCAAAGTGTTTGTGTCACAAAAAAGGTTAAAAAGTTCTTTCTATAGGTATTATTATTCCCCACTCTATAGCTGAAGAAACTGAAAAGAAGAAGTGGTCAAAAGACTTGTGTCTGACACTTATCTACTAAGGGTCAGATGGGAGATTTGCATTCTGGTCTTCTCAAGATGTTACAGAGGCATTAGAGTTTCTTAACCATTTGTTTTTTACATCATGGAAACTTCTAGAAGACAAATGACTCCAAAACTTAATGCTTTAAGGGTACAAAATACATAGGACTACAAAGTAAACTGAGGTTAGTGAAATTAAAATGTCACTCTCCCCATCAAATTCACAGATTCCCTGAAATCTGTCTGTAGATCTATTAGATGTCAGTAGACCCTCAAGTTAAGCTCCCCGGATGCACTAACATGACCCAGAATCTAGAAAGGCTGTATTCAAATACTGCCTTAGACCCTGGGCATGTCCCTTAATCATGATTCATCTCACTGTCCTCCTTAATAAAAAGGGGGATAATGATATTAGCCTACCTCGGAGGGTTGTTGTGAGGGTAAAATTAGATAACACATGTAAAGTACTTTGCAAACATTAAGGCACAATATATGAAGGTTAGCTACTCTTATTATTGCCTTTGATTCTTGCGCTCTATCCTCTAGGCACCTTATATGAAGGAGGAAACTTGGGGGAAAGTTCTTTGTAAAACTATGAATTCTTTAGAGTTCAGAAGTGTTTGCAATGAAATGGTCTGGGGATAAGGAGGCCAGGCTAGTCAGACTTGATAGCCTTTCCTATGGCACTTCTTACATTCATTAAAAAGACAAGATCACTTGACTGAGAGAGTACACATGCCATCACTGGTGCTAATGCATTTTGGAGATTTGTTGAACCCAATCAGAAGATGGAATCAAATCAGATGACATTGCTATTGCACACACAAAAAAATTAAAATCCCAGACCTGAATATAAAGCAGCCTTTTCAGCTCAAGGCTTTGAAATAAGCTGGATTTGCACTAACAAGGTTTTATAAGACATCCTTTCCAGGCATATGTGGAAGTAGAGCTAATATGTCATAAAATAACCCTCTCTATAATCACAAAGAGAATCTACTTTGGTTTGAATCTTATGTTTCTGGAGAGGGGAGCATGTTGACCCTTCTCCTTTCCAAGGCTGGACCAGTCACCCATGCTCTTGCCAGTCCTTCTGTCCCGACCTTGCTCCTTTAGCTATGTGCCCTGACTTTATTATCTTCAGTGTCTTTCTTTCCACTGACCTTTTCTTCTTCACCTACAAACACATCCTCTGTTGTTTCTTTGCTGCCCTTTTTCCCCCTAAATATGGATGTCCCCCAGGGCTTAATCCTTGGCCTCAGCTATTTTCATTCTACCCTGTGCATCTTGGAAAATTCATTGAATTTAACCTCCATGAAAATGATCCTAAAATGTTTAGGTCCAGGAGTGTGCTAGAGCCAGCTTAAATCAGGTTGTGCCAACTGTTGAATTTTCACTGTGAGCATTTACTCTTTAGAAATTGGCAAATGCTGTAACTGCTTTTGTTCATTGTCTAGACTCAAGAAAATGATGGAGAAAATGGTAATAATAGAGATTAAAATTCAAAGGGCATTGTGTGTATGTCCCTTTTTCCCTTCCCCAGAGAGCCAGTTGTTAAACATTTACCAGTACACTGCTACCGAGGTCCCATTTGACCTCTCTTCTGAGTTACAATTGTGTATCTACAACTATCCACCAAATACTTCCACTTAAATGTCTCATCAAACTGACATGTTTCAAAATAAATTCATCATCCTTGCACTGAAACTATTTCCACTTTCAGCTTTCCATCTCTTTATCAGCAGTACCATCATTCTCTCTGTCACTTGGGCTCAAAATTTCAGTCATCTTTGAGTCTTTGCCACCAATTCAAAATCTATCTGTCATTTTGAGTCTGACTCAACTTCTACTTCCTCCATGAAGCTGCATTTGATTGTCTAGGGGATAGTGATTTTTCCCTCTTTCAGATATAGTCATGAAAAAGGGGGAATCTGTAATGGGGGATAAGACCACTGTCTAGGGTAGAGGGGATGGTGTGAAAGCAGAAATCTTGAGCTATTATTTTATTTTTACTGTCCCTGACGAGGAGAGGGAGCAGTCAGGTGGCCCAGTGGATAGAGAACTAGGTCTAGATTTAGGAACACCTGAGTTCAAATCAGCCTCAGACACGTATGAGCTGTGTGCCCCTGGGAAAGTCATTTATCCTCTGTTTGCCCCAGTTTACCAAACTGTAAAACAGGCAATCATAAAGACATCTACATCACAGGGGTCCTGTGGATCAGATGAAAGAACATTCATTTGTACAGAGTTTAGCACAATGCCTGGCACACAGTCAGCATTTAATGACTGTTTCTTCCTTTCTTTAATAAATATTTCTTCCTTGCTTTCCTTCTCTTCAGTTCTGAGTTCTATATTTGAGAAGGTTATCACTAAGTGGGAAAGTATCCAGAAAAGGGTGACCAGATTGATGAAGGATCTCAGAATTTTATCATGGGATGTTTAACTGGGAAAAGGAAAGACCTAAGGAAAGAGAGTCTGCATTTTCAAGTATTTGAAGGGTCTTCATGTTGAAGCAAAATGTGTTGTTTTTCAAAGCTGAGGGAAGAACTCCAAATAGTGGTGGAGATTACAAAAGGGGCAGATGAATTTAATAGGGAGAAATTTTCTTAAACAATTGAGCTATTGCAAAGCAGAAAGCAAGGGATAAGCCCTGACTAGAGAGGTCTTCAGGAAAAGCTGGATTGCAACTTGTCAGGCATGCTTTAGAGAGCCTCCTTGTGCAGGCTTTGCTTAGACCTCAGAGATCCTTTCCAACTCTGAGATTTTATGATTCCCTCAGTTTTTGGTATGTCTATTGGATTTTTTTTCCTGCACCAACATTTGAAACTTAATCATATATTGCTTTGTATTTTTATTTGACTTGAGATTGATTTTGCCATCCATATTGGAAAAAAAAAACCCAAAGTGAATGAAAAACATGTACATGACTAAAATTAAAACTTGCCAGTGGAGGAGGCGGGATGTGGAGGGTGTGAGGAGAAAACTGAATTTGGAGCATAGGGGCCTGATGTCCAGCCCCACAAATTCCTCTGTGATCATAGACAAGCCATTTGATCTCTATGCACCTCAGTTTCCTCATTTGTTATATGAGGGAGTAGGACTTAATGATCTCAATGATTCCTTCCATTTTTAGATTGTATCAAATTAGAGTTAGTATGTTGTATCTATCATCAGGCATGAGTAACTGTGGCATCAGTAGCTATGTTTGGAGTCAGGATATCCTGGATTTGAGTCCTGCCTTAAAATTTACTGACTCTGTGACCTTGACCAAGGGAATTAATATCTTCAAATCTTAGTTGCTGTTTTATTAAATCTGTAAACAGGTAGTAACTATACTAAAAGTATTTGCTTCACTGTACTGATCAATGAGATAATCTATGTAAAGCACTTTCCAACCCTTAAAACAATAAATAAATGTCAGTTGATAATTTTAGACTGCTATTCATATGAACCATTCACTCTTCCATTTTTATATAGGATGTATTAATATATCTTGAACTTAATATGTAAAAAAAAAATGCTTCCTGGTTTCAGAACTGAATGAGAGGAGAGGGTTGGGTTGGGTTGCATTTGAAAAATTGTGCAGTGATTCCAATTATTTTAGCTTCTCACTGCAATTAAAAGTCCATCTTTTAAGACTAATACTTTCCCAGGGATACCATATTGCTACAAGTTGTGATAGAAACTACGATCTCTAATCTTCTTATTTTACAGATGAAGAAACTGGCTCTCAGATTAATTAAATGATTTGCTGGTGGTCAGACAGATAGCAAATGATAAAAGTGGGATTTAACTCTGAAGCTTCTAGTAGTCCAGCAGAAAAAAGATACATTAAAGAAGAAAGGGAAAAGACATCACCAGGGAGAATGGGGGAAAACAGAGAGGTGTCTCCCATGTAATGATGGTTTCCATGAAATACCAAAATAACCAGAGGAAGGCATGTCTTATGTTAGGTAAGGTCAAAATGAAGTATTTACAGAATGACTGACTTTAGCAGAATGAGAAGGCAAGCCTGGGTTGGGGCTAAAATTTGTAGGCAGGGGATCTAAAGCATCTCCTTTGATGAGATTAAAAACCCCACTGGAGTATTAAAACATGTACATTATAGGCAGCTGGTGGTACAGTGGATAGAGTGCTGGACCTGGAATTAAGAAGACCTGGGTTCAAGTCCAGCCTCAGATGATTACTACCTCTTCAACTTGCCTGCCTCAGTCTCCTGAATTGGAAAATGGATAAATCAACTGTAATAGTTGCTACTTCTCAAGTTTGTTGGGATGATAAAGTAAATAAGTATCATAAAGCCATCTGCAAATCTCAAAGTATTATATAAAAGTTGTCTATTATTATTATAAATTGGTAAAGAGACAACATCAAATATATTCAGGATAAAGACAGAAGTATTTCTATTCTACCTGCTCATACCAGGCATTTTTTAAGCCAGAAAAGGGGTATGATTTTTGTCTGATTGGGGTAAAGGCAGATGCTGTGTAGCTATAATAATACGCAACTGTGGGCTCTGGGGTCTCTGAATTTGTTCCTTCATAAGGGTTTTTTTACTTGAACTTATCATATGTCATAAATCAGAGGATGCTAGAGATAGCAAGGACCCTAGAGATCATTTTGTCCAGCCCTCTCATTTTATAGATTCTGAATGGGTATGTAACAAAACTCTTTTGCTGACAGCAATATTAAGCTGCTAGCAGCTGGGAGATTATTATCCCTGTGGTCTGACACAAATGGAGATTCTGGGGGTGCTTGGAAGCCAGTTTTTTCTCTCTCCCATCCTGAGGGACTCACAGTCCCAAAGGGGAGAATAAAGTTGTTGGTTTTCAACATTCTTCTTAAAATAAAACAAGTTAGTCTAGTGGAACTTGGGGTAATATATTCTGAAAAGTTTGAGTTCATTGCTGATAGTGGAGTCCAAACAAATGCTTTCCCCAAGATGCAGGTCAATGAAAAAAGAAGAGTTGTCGAATTTCAGAGTGAGATGAAATCTTTGAGACCTTCCAATCTAATCTTCTTACAAATGAGAAAATTAAGAATAACCGAAATGACTTTCCCAAAATCATACAGCTGGCTACTATTAGAAGGCAGGTTTTATGATCCCTCTTCTGATAATATTCATACCACTCTGTGATAACAATTATCACAATATAATGCAATTATGTGATATTTTAGGCTTGTAAAGTGCTTTATAAATATTATCTCATTTTATCTCCATAATAACGCTGGGGTGGGGGGGGGTAAGTCTTACAATCATCATTATTTTATGGATGAGAAAATCCAGGCAGACAAAGGTTAAGTGACTTATTCAGGGTCACACAGCTAGTAAGTGCCTGAGGTAGAACCAGAACTCATTTTCTTCCTGACTCCAGGTCTAAATCTCTATCCACTGCCATGAGGACTCCTTTTAACTGAGAATGATATTCAATTCTGTGGAGTACCTGTATTTATTCTTATGGATATGATATATAGTAAGCTAGGAGCAGGACATGTTTTTGACTGGAAAAAAAGAGTATCCTGGTCTTTCCCTACATTAGAATGGGTGACACTGATAAAAATGCACACACCAGTTTTCAGGGGTACTTCCTAGGGTTTATCCTGCATGTGCACATTCCCATAGTTAGAACCTTGCATTTGACGGATGGTAGGTGTAAGTAAGCTGCCAAATATTAACTACTTGGCTTGCCATCTTGAGTCTCATGTAGCACAATAATATGGGCCTGGCTGGCTCTTTAAATTACAACTCTTTCAGTTTTCATTAAGGCAAGATGTGTAGATTATTGAGCATACCATAAGAATTCTGGCTACACAGAGGAATGACTGGTGTCGGGTTTTTTTTTTTGTTTTTTTTTTGAAAATAGCACCAATGCCATGTTTTCATTTCAAGGTCATGATTAACTATGAATTAACTTACACTCAGAAAACACTTTTGGAGTATTTGACTAATATTAATAATCATGGTATATAGTACATCAAAATGTTTATCTGGACTTACTACATAAGCAAATTGACATCAGGGAAATGTAGCAGCCTTGTACATTATTAGGAAAACAAGTTTCCTAAGTGGCAAGAGTGTAACCAACTATGGCACAGAGGAAGAAATGAGCCTCTAACTTGGGGTTAAACTCTGTAAGAGATTTAACGTGAGTGGGCTCAACAAGCATTAAGAACCTATTATGTGTCGGGTAATGGGCTAGGTTCCAGGGATTACAATCCCCAGGGTGTAGGGGAAACTATTTATTAAGCATAGATGATGGTTCAGGTATTGTGCCAAGTCCTTTACAATTATTGTATCATTTGATCCTAACAACCACCCTGTGAGGTAGGCGCTATTCTCATCCCCTTTTTACAGTTGAGGAAACTGAGTTAGATAGAGGTTAAAATGAATTGCCCGGAGTCACATAGCCAGGCTGTGTTAGGATGCATTCCTGACCCTGTTCACTGGGTCACCTCTCCACCTCCAGCATTGTCACTAATATTCTATCAATGGTGATGTGGGCGTGGGGATGGGGATATAACGTAAACAGATACATCGACACAAAATATATACAAGGTAATTTGGGGAGTCGGGAGAACTAATAACCAGGGGAAAGGATCAGGAAGGGCCTTTTGCTTTGTTCTGAGCCTTCTGTAGAGCTAAGAATTCCAATGGCCAAATTTGAGAAGGCATGTATGGAAAACAGCATTACCAATAGACGGTTGGACTTCTGTATTTTTGAAAGTGATAGTTGAAAATCAGGATGAGGTGTTAGAGATTGTCCTTTTGCATTACTGAGTCTTCTTTGTGTTATGGATCCCTACTACAGTCTATCTTGTTTGTCCATGGTTTTTGGCATGTTCCTCCTCTATTAGACTTTGCTCCTTGAAAGCAAGAATTTTCTTTTGCTCTTTTTGCATCCTCACCACTTAAGCACAGTATCTGAGACATAGAAAATGTTGAACAAATCCTAGTCACCTGATTGACTGAGTGGCTTTCTGGAGCTGAGGTTGGCCACTGAACTACTTCGAGTCTGCAAGTCGTCCACAGTTGTTTGTCTTTACCGTGCTGTTATTACCTAAATTATTTCCCCTGTCTGCTCTTTCAATTCTGCATCAGTTATTACAAATATTCCTCAGTTTTTCTGAAACCATCCCCATTCACTATTTCTTATATTTTCCTGTATATCTTAATGTATTCACCCATTCCCCAATTGCTAGATACACCCTTGGTTTCTATTACAAAAGCTATAGCCTTAGATCTTCAGCATTCAGGCTCGCTGGGATGATGAAAGAGAATCCCAATGTCCTCAGCTAATAATGATGATGAGTAATATCAATAATAATAAAGACACATAGGCAGTTTAAGTTTTCCAAAATACTTTATGTATCCTGCCTGATTTGATTAAGAGAGGAGAAGGCAGAGACTAGAAAACCTTGGAGGCACCTGGAATATGGTGAATGAATTCCAAGTCTCCAGGTCGATGAGGAAAGGGATGGGGCAGGCAGGACAGTTGAGAAAGGGTGGTTGGGGGTGAGGAAACAAGGTTTTGTGGAAGGAATGCTGAAATACAAAGAGACTTTTGTACATTGGTCCTACATGGGGTTTTATAACCATATAAAAGTCAATAAGCTTGTTTCATTGCAAGCAGGATGCTGCTGTATAAAAAAGTAGGGAAACAGCATGTATCTCATAAAAGGCTTGCAGTTTAAGTTTACACACGCATCCATCATGGGGTAGTGCAAACCAAGAGGCAGACCAAGATATTTAATGGAAACAAGAGGATGCCTTCTTGTCCTATTGTAGGTCCCTCTCTAGGGGATTCTATAGTATCTCTACTGAACCATTGGCACAGGCTTGGGCCATAGAGAACCGGTGGCTCCAGAACAATAAAAAAAGTGTATTTTTTGGATCAGCAAAAGAATGAGGCCCATAAGCTAGACCTTTCCAGAAGAAGAGGAAAGGGAAAGTGAAGAAAGGGATAGCCAGAGGGTTTGTAATTCCCATCTCCCTCTACCCTACTTAAGCCTGAGTCCCCCAGGCCTGGAATTGTCTCCTTTCTTCAGGACTCATGTGTCACCTTCTCTACTCAGGGATATGCCAGATCCGACTCAAATCTGAGTCATCTGTTAAATTTTCAGCATGAGAATTTATATCTTAGAAATCAGCAAATGCTACAAATCAAGGCTTCATTTCTTGTTTGGTTTGTTGTCTAAACTTAGGAAAACGATGGACAAAATGTTAATCCACATTAAACTTTAAAAAATATCCTGTGTTACTTTACCAGAACACACTTGTTATATGCATCCTTTCCCTACTTCGAGAGCAATTAGGGTCTTCTTTCCTTGGTACTTATTTGATATTTTCCTCTCTCTCTCTCTCTCTCCCTCTCCCTCTCCCTCTCTCTCTCTCTCTCCCTCTCTCTCTCTGTCTCTCTCCTTCCCCCTCCCTCTCCCTCTCCCTCTCTCTCTCTCTTCCTCTCCCTCTTCCTCTCTGTCTCTCTCCCTCTCTCTCTCTCTCTCTCTCTCTCTCTCTCTCTCTCTCTCTCTCTCCTTCTCTCTCCCTCTCTCCCTCTCCCTCTCCCTCTCCCTCTCTCTCTTCCCCCCCATATTGTGTCCCCTTATAGAAAGTATGCTCCTTGAGGGTAATCCAGCCGTTGTATCCCCAGTGCCAATCATAGTGCCTGCTAGCTAGCAAATAATAATTCTTATTGATGGATTGGTTGAAAGACAGAGGCAGCCCAAGTTGTCAGACAAAATGCATTTTGACAGCAAAACTATCCTTGAGGAAAGGGAATATTACTCCCCATCTCCCTTGCTTTGTAGGGCCCCCAGGGTAGCCATGGGATTGGAAAGAGAGGGGAAAGAAACTGCAAGAGGAAAATGCAGTGAGTGAGCAAGCAATTCTTCCCTCCCTACACAAAATCTCCAAGCTGCTGCTCTAGGATGCCCTATTCCTCCTGTACTTAAGCTCCATCATCCAGATGACCTCTGATCATTTGCTCCCGAAGTTTGCACTCTGGGTTCTACACATCAAGGCTACTCTTGATTATAACTAGATTATAACTAGAAAGGACCTTTGAGAAAATGCTGGGGAGGAGAGACAGTCCTGGAATGTTGTGATGTGAAGGTGGACTTTGTTGAAGGCTGAATTCTGTGCTGCTCTCTATCAAAAGTTGGTCCCTTTTGGTTGGGGTGGGGAATATTTCTTAAATCAGCTTCTATACTGCAATGCTTTAACTCTGGGCAACTGACGGATAAATCAGATCATTTGCTCAAATGATGCTTCCCTTTTCAGAGCAAACGCTTCATGCCTGTGTCTCAGGGATAGTCTAATTTCAGAGATTAAGATTGTTGTTAGGTAATTGTAGGGGAAATCTGAAACCTGCCGAAAAGCCAGACTGCTGTGTGAGCCCTGAGAGTAATGTCTTCCCTGTGGCATGAGAGAATTTCTCTCACCAGGGAATGGAATGAATTCTGTCGCATTATGTCCAGAGACAATCTTAATGTCTCTGGCTTTAAATCAAGCTCTATGAATGCAAATGGTGACCAATGAAGGGCACATTGATTTTGGTAGCAGGAAAGAGCTGGGCTATCTTATTAGGATTATCAGATCACAGATCTTGAGCTGGGATGAACCCTGAAGGTCTCTGTACAATGTTATGAGTGCCATTGCTTTGTTTGCATTTAGTAATTTTCTAATTTTTGGTTAGATTTTGTTTTGACCTAGTGCAAGATGAATATAAAACACCAAGCCTTCAAATCCTTGCTCAATTACTAGTCACATGACCTTGGTCAAGTCACTCAACTTCTATTTTCCTCAGTTTCCTCAAATTTAAAATGAGAATAGTAATAAACTCCTACTTTGTAGGGTTATTATAAGGATCAAATGAGATAGAATTTATAAAGCACTTAGCACAGTGTAGGTACTATGGGAATGCTAGCTATTGCTGTTATTATTATTGTTAATAATAATGATAAACTAAGCATGCTTTCTCCAGATAGGCTTCCTGAAATATTGCTTTAATTATTCCACTTCCCAGCTGGTTGGTTATTGCCCTTCATTCTCGAAGAGGACCGAAATGACATCACTATGATAAAGTGAAGTTTCAATGTGTCTGACTGTGACTGATCAGACCAATATGAGCTTGGAATGATCTACCAGAGATTGGGCACAGAGTCCATGTGAACATGTGGGGCGATTACTCCAAGTCTGGGCATCTTACATTTCCTTTGAGCTATTTCACTTCTGCTTTGCTTATAGAGCACAACAGCCTTTCTGATGTGGGCATGCCTTGCAGAGTGGTCCCATGCCAGCGTCTGAGGGAGACCTTGAGAGTCCTTCTGGCCACCATGCAATCACCTGCCCCATGTGAGTGCTCTATAAAATAGTCTTTTTGGCAAGCATACATTTTGTATTTAAACAACATGACCAGACCATCGAGTTGTGCTCTCTGAAGCATGGTTTGAATGCATGGCAGCTTATTTCGAGTGAGGACCTCAGTACTGCCCTGCTGATGAGGCTACAGTGGCTCTCCATTACCTTTGACATTTAGTCTAAATGACTCTTTGTGAAATTCAGAGGCTTCTATCTGCCCATCCATTGAACCTTAGGTCCTGCCTCTTGCTCTATCTCTAACTAAGGGGATAATAATTCTTCCAATGAGAAGGACTATGAGAAATTAGATGGAGAATCAGCCTGAATCGGGAAGATTTGGGTTCAAGGGTCAGCTCTGACATATCCTAGCTGCGTGGCCCTGGGCAAATCACTTTACCTCTTAATGCTCCAGGCAACTCTATAAATCAAAAAATATGTGCCAATCTGTACTCATATTGGAAGCATTCCCATTAGGAGTTCCCTCTCCCAATTAAAGCACAGGTCCAATCCAGCCTCCTCCCCAATTATTTGCATTATTTCCCTTTCAGTTTTTTGTCAGAGCTGCAGCTACCAATTTTTGCACCAGGGCAAGTGGAATTGGGGAGGGAGAAGGGAGGTAGGTTCATCTACGATATGTTCATTGGTCATTTGGGATAACACAAGGTTCGTAGGATATTGAAGGAGTATGAAATACCTTAGCTTTGGCCACCATAGCTTCTGGGTATTTGTGTGAGGGGGCTTGGTCTGAGAAATAAGTATACCCTGGAGCTGTATTGATGTCTTATATTTCTCCATCTTATTCAAATCCCAATCACCCAACTTGAGATAAAGCTGGATCCTGGGAAGCTCAGATAAGATACCACATGTAAAGTTCTTTGTAAGTAATAAATGCTGTTGAGATGCAATTCTGTCAGTCCAGTTTTCTCATGGGTTCATTCCCTCCTCCAGGCCTTTGCTAGTGCTCTTTCCTCTTGCTTAAAATGTAGTCCCTTTTTCTGCTTCACTCGTCTACAGACTATTCATTGCTTTAA